>VFFE01007192.1:3332615-3344198 GCA_008921705.1 Burhinus oedicnemus
GTTGTCGTGAGTGAGAAATGAGGTGTGACTGTGGACACTCATCTCGTACTTCTCCACACCTATGTTGTGCTGTACTTTTAAGAAAAGGTAAATGAGGGGGAAAAGAACAAAAGACATTGCAGAAAGCAAGGAACTGAGCTCTGGAGCTAGTTTTTCTCTTGTCCTATTGCCTGTCGCTTGGTAGAAGCGACCAACCCCCACCTTGCTACAGCCTCCTTTCAAGTAGTTGTAGAGAGCAATAAGGTCTCCCTTCAGCCTCCTTTTCTCCAGGCTAAACGACCCCAGTTCCCTCAGCCGCTCCTCAGAAGACTTGTTCTCGAGACCCTTCACCAGCTTCGTTGCCCTTCTTTGGACACACTCCAGTACCTCAATGTCTTTCTTGTAGTGAGGGGCCCAAAACTGAACACAGCATTCGAGGTGCAGCCGCAGCAGTGCTGAGTACAGGGGGATGATCACTTCCCTAGTCCTGCTGGCCACACTATTTCTAATACAAGCTAGGATGCTACTGGCCTTCATGGCCACCTGAGCACATGGCCAGCTCATATCAGCCGGCTGTCGGCCAACACCCCCAGGTCCTCTTCTGCCAGGCGGCTTTCCAGCCATTCCTCCCCAAACCTGTAGTGCTGCATGGGGTTGTTGTGACCCAAGTGCAGGACCCAGCACTTGGCCTTGTTGAACCTCATACCATTGGACTCGGCCCATTGATCCAGCCTGTCCAGATCCCTCCATAGAGCCTTCTTACCCTCAGGAGATCAACATTCCTGCCCAACTTGGTGTCGTCTGCAAACTTACTGAGGGTGCACTCAATCTCCTCAGCCAGATGAATGATAAAGATATTAAACTGAACTGGCGCCTATACTGAGCCCTGGGGAACGCCACTTGTGATCGGCCGCTAACTGGATTTTAACTCTCTTTGCCACAATTTTTTGGGCTCAGCCATCCAGCCATTTTTTTTTACCTAGCGAAGTGTACCCCCATCCAAGCCATGAGCAGCCTCTTTCTCCAAGAGAATGCTGTGGGAAACGGTGTCAAAGGCTTTACTAAAGTCCAGGTAGACAACATCCACAGCCTTACCTACTAAGCGGGTCATCTTGTCACAGAAGGAGATCAGATTAGTCAAGCAGGACCTGCCTCTCATAAACCCATGCTGACTGGGCCTGATCACCTGGCTGTCCTGGACATGCCATGTGATGGTACTCAAGATGATCTGCTTTATAATCGTCCCCAGCATTGAGGTCAGACTGACAGGCCTGTAGTTCCCTGGATGCTCTTTCCGGCCCTTCTGGTAGATGGGCATCACATTTGCAACCCTCCAGTCAACTGGGACCTCCCCAGATAGCCAGGACCACTGATAAAGGATGGAAAGTGCCTTGGTGAGCACTCTACCAGCTCTCTCAGTACCCTTGGGTGGATCCCATCCAACTCCATAGACTTGTGTGTGTCTAAGCGGTGTAGCAGGGCGCTAAACATTTCCCCTTGGATTATGAGGGCTTCATTCTGTTCCCCATCCCTGTCTTCTAGCTTAGAGGGCTGGGTGCACAGGGAACAACTGGTCCTACTAATAAAGACTGAGGCAAAGAAGGCATTAGGTACCACATCCTTTGCCTCAGCCTTTGTTACTATGTTTCCCCCCTGCATCCAATAAAGGATGAAGATTCTCCTTAGCCCTCCTTTTGTTGTTAATGTATTTATAGAAACATTTTTTGTCTTTTACTGCAGTAGTCAAATTAAGTTCTAGTTGGGCTTTGGCCCTTCTAATTTTTGCCCTGCGTAGCCTCATGACATCTTTGTAGTTCTCCTGAGTTGCCTGCCCCTTCTTCCAAAGGTCTCTTTTTTTTCCTGAGTTCCAGCCAAAGTGCTCTGTTCAGCCAGGACACTCTTCTTTCATGGCAACTCTTCTTTCAGCACATGGAGACAGCCTGCTCATGTGCCTTGAAGATTTCCTTCTTGAAGAACCTCTAGCTTTCCTGGACTCCTTTGCCTGTCAGGACTGCGTCCCAAGGACCTTAAACAGACAAAGCCCTCCAGAAGTCCAAAGTTCTGCTAAAAACCCCTCCTTACTTTTCCAAGAATTGAAAACTCTCTCATTTCATGATAGCTATGCCCCAGAGGGCCTCCAACCATCACATCACCCACAAGTCCTAGTCTGTTTGCAAACAACACGTCCAGAGGGGCGACTTCGGTAGTTGGCTCCCTCACCAGCTGTGTCAGGAAGTTATCTTCCACACTCTCCGGGAACCTCCTAGACCATTTCCTCTCTGCTGCATCGTATTTCCAGCAGACATATGGCAAGTTGAAGTCCCCCATGAGAACAAGGGCTAGCGATCATGAGACTTCTCCCTGCTGCTTAAAGAATAGTTCACCTGCCTCTTCATCCTGGTTGGGTGGTCTATAATAGACTCCTACCATGACGACTGCCTTGTTGGCTTTCCCCCTGATTCCTGTCCATAAACACTCAACCCTGTCATCACCATCATCAAGCTCTAGACAGTCAAAACCCTCCCTAACACACAGGGCTATCCCACCACCTCTCATTCCTTGCCCATCCCTTCTGAAGAGTTTAGAGCCATCCATTGCAGTGCTCCAGTTGTGTGAGTCATCCCACCATGTTTCCGTGATTGCAACTATATCACAGTTTTCCAGCTGCACAATGGCTTCCAACTCCTGTTCTTTGTTGCCTTTGCTGCATTTGTTGGTATACATATAATTCAGTTGGGCTACTGATCCTGCCACGTTTTCTTGGGGAGAAGCCCTAATTCCTATGTGGCTGTTCTCAGGTGCTTCCGTGGCTTCTAACAGAAATATCTGTATCATATAGTTATGTGCATTTGTAAAAATGTACATAGAGGGAGAAAGGGCATAAATCCATATCAGCTGAAGTCCATGTAATTGGGATCAAAATAACCTCTGTTGAGTAATAGACCTCTCCCACAAAAATGTCATGCTCAATTTTTTAAAAGGCAATATCAAGTCCTATAAGTGACAGTAGTGCGTTTCATGGTCTCTAGAAGCCCATAAATCAACACATTTGCATGTTTGTGAGCCTTTTAACAGTTTCTTGCTTGCCCTCATCTTAAGCCTTTATTTCACATGGTTTCTTTCGTTGGGTCTATCTTTCTCTGGGTACCACGTTGTTCTGCAGAGGCTGTTCCAGTGCTCCCTCAGTGCTCTTGCCTGAGAATGAGTTTGTAAACCATGGCAGGATTACCTCCATGAAACTGTTCAAATCAGCGTGGTCCTGCAGGCTAGTCATTTCATTACTAAGAAACAGGACTTGAGGATATCCAGTTCTCAAGTGCCCAGACTCCTCTGAACCTGCCAGTTGCATGACTTGCTGGCAGTTCCTGCGTTAGCGTGCACCACCGCTTCCAGCGTTACTGCCTTGGCACTCCTCCTCCTCCTACTCATCCCCCAGAGGAAGGCAGCGATGCCTTCCCTGGCTACCCTATCTTATTGACCCCTTAGGAGGGGGCAAACGGGAGAGGTGTAGTTGCATTGCTGACCCTGGAGAGCTTGGAAACTAACTGCATCTTATTTCAGGTATTTCTGAATGCCTATTGCCTCCCTTGAAGGTAACTCACTTCCAATGACAGGAATGCCAGGTGCTTTTGATGTCAGCAAACACTTTTAATCTGTTGTAAACACCAAATGGTCAGTCTTGGCACTGGGGTAGCCTGGAGTAGCCACAGTTTTCAGAAACGGGAAAGTCTATTTCTGGTGGTGCTGGTGGCTCCCTCGGTCCTATGTCAGCGCAGGTTGGCTTAGCTCTTAGTGCAGGTCTGTGAGGGTCTCCTCCCTCACCAGAGCTCTGAGAGCTTCCTCTGCCCTTGTTGTAGGCCAGTCTTCTCTACTGGTGTCTTCTGTTTATTGTTTTGGTTATTTTTAGTGCCTGCAAACACATTTCTGCAACTGCTATCAGCTATCAGTTCTATCAGCTATCTACATTTTTACATCCCTTAAGGCTTCTGCAAGTGATTTTGTTATCATTTCCTCAATTTTGCTATCCATTTCTCTTTGTGGTTCTTTTTGTACATCTGTCTACATCAGTTTGAAGAGTCAGCTTATGTAATTTCATAAATTGAGCAACTTACCTTATGTCTTTGATAATTTCCTGGGTAATTTATGCAATGTTACACTAAGCGTCGTATTAACCATGAATACTTGGGGTTGTATCGTAATTACTGGTATGAGGGTTAGCACACTAGAGAAAAGACATTTCTGCAAGATTTTAAGACTTTAGGTAAACTCCCCAGCTTTAAGATAAACATGGTAGAATCCTGATTTTGGTAAATAAAGTAAAGCAATTTGCTCTAAGTTTTCATTCAGAAGACAAAAGGAAAAGGAAACAAAACGTAATGTTCACCAGTCTGATTTCAATCTAACTGAAAACCAACCTGTGGATGAAGTAGTAAAGCAACTGAAGACTCCTGCTTTCTTCTAAATTACATTCTTTGCTCCCAGAGGTGGCAGAATACATGCGTTGTTACCAGTGGGTCCTCCCCTAGCACGTGGCACAGTAGGAAGTACTTCTCTGCTTTCAGTTACTTTGTGTTTCACAGGCGGCAAAAGAGATTTTGCACAACGTCTGAGGGAAACCTGAACTTTTAAAATCAGTAAATCAGTGACTCCCCTGTGCCTCTAAAAATCATATGATAGCTTTGAAGTTCTGGACTGCTGAGGTCCCCTACATTTACCTCCCACTTTTTAAGGGAAATATTACTGTATTTTGCTTCCCACATTTCTTAGGTTAAAAAAAAAAAAAGGGCAAAAAAGCGCTCTGCGTTTCTATTAGTGTTCAGCTAAAGTTGCAGTTTCATTCTGCACGGAATTGAAACTCCTGTGCTCTTGGCTGGCTGACAGCAAGTTCCTAATATGAAAAAAATAAACCCAGAATTAGTCCAAAAGAAGAGGCAAAGTGGTGGTACAGCTACTAAAATTTCCAAAGTTTGTCGGTACAGACTGCAAGGAAGATCTCCAAAGACACAGAGCACCTGTGAGAAAATACAGGGTTGGGTGACTGGACACTGTGCTTTAGAAAACCTACTTACAACCAAAGTGAGTGGTATTAAGCATCTCATGTTTAAGCAATGTTCCAGTGTCATATACCAGGGACATGGTTAGGTGCTTGAAGAAATAAGCTTTCACAATCCACCTTGTGCCAAGTCATTCTCTTATTTCACAAGTAATCAAGCACATTTGCTTTACAATAAGGTGAATAACTATAAATGAGTGGAAGGTAACTTTCCCTTCTGGTCACATACAATCTGGGAAATATTCAGAGTGGAATAGCTAGTATAGGGTATTTGCAATGAAGGTTTTTCTTCTACCAGAAATGCATTGAATGGCCTTGCAGAACGCAGCAGGATTTTAGTGAGATGGCTGCAGCAGTTATAATAACCCCCAAAGAAAACCTCAGTGCATACTGCATGGAAAAGAAAAATCCAGTTTCCAGTAAATAGCAGAGAAATTGTACTTTATTATAGAACTTTTAGTAATCAGGCACAAAGGTGAGCAATATAGTCCTGAACCTATAGTGAATTCATGAGCCCTTTCCTAGGCCTTGATTGAAACAGTAATGATGCCGTACACTTTCTTGGTTTTGTTTATGTCTATAGGACTCAGCCGCTAAAACCAGGGAATTTGAAAGTACAATTGCAAATTCTTTCCCTGCTTGTTCTTCAGGTTCCAGTCTTCCAAAATGAGTTCCTCAGCTCCATCACAGTCAGAGAACTTATGAACTGCTATTTAAAATGTAAAGAAAAATATGCAGGGAAAAAAGATATGAAAGAAAAAACCCCCACCTAATAAATATCCTAACCATAGAACTAGTCTGTCCTGCTAAGCGTAGAACCTTCTAAGTAAGAAACTCTTAAATGGACACCGTGCTCCATGAAATGCTGGATTGTCACCAGCTTAAGCCTATCCATCTCATCTTTAACTTGGGCCCTTCTACACTCTCCCATGCAGTCTTTACATTTTGTATGCTGTTTCCTACGCCCTTACCACCATCCTGTTTTTCTTGCTTTTGGTTCCCTTCCCTGAAATCCCATTCACTTAATAGACATTTCTTCCACAAAGTATTCAGCTTAAGATATTTGTCCCCATTCTTGAACCTATTAGCAGCAGAAATGAACCAATAGTAATAGTAATAGTAATAGTAATAGTAATAGTAATAGTAATAGTAATAGTAATAGTAATAGTTATTATTATTATTATTAACAACTAAATTACTCAACTTTGAAATATAAAGTATTGTTAACGTCAGTTAACAATTTCTGTCTCTGTTCATGCAGCTTACACTAAAAAAGGGGGGAGGGAAGGAAGAAGGAACTTGAGCTTCTGCAAATCTCAGTTGTCTGAAGTGAATGTTGCCCTTATGTAATGCATTTTTCTCCTAGCTGATTGATCTTACACGCTCTCATTAGTATTTTACAATTGCCCTCCCTTGGGATTCCCTGTGGCTTGGATGTTTGTCTTCTTGGAGTAGGTCTAATTATAGTTCTTTATGGTATGACACTGTAGCTAGGTAAAATACACAGTTTGAAACAAAAATCGTGTTCAAAAGTAGCAAAGAAGAGAGCAAATTGCAGTATATGAGACCAAAACAAACAACAACAAAAAAATCTTTTGTCATAATATCACATGGATGTATGAGTAATGTGAGAATTTGTTTAAAAGGGGAAAAATAACAGTACTCAGCTATTTTTATGGGGGGGTGGAGTAGTAAATGAGGTACTGTTGTTTTAATTTTAAGTACAAATGTTTGAGGAAGTGGGCTGAAGCAGTTGTTTCACATTTAATTATTTTTCAAGTCACAGTCCAGCTGAAGAGTAGTGATAGAATAGTGAATACTGCTGTTATCTTGAGTGAGTTTTGTCATGTTACCCTCTCCCCTGCACCTGAGCTGAACCAGTGGGGACCTCTTTTATGCTGTTGTCTTCTGCTCTGATTTCCAGTCTCCTCCAGCCACAAATTTGCCAGACCTGAAAGCACGCAGGAAATGGTAGGTTAAATTTTCATTTTAAATTTGCTCTTAGGTCTCTCTGACAGGAATTGTGGAAGACTTTCAAGAACACAACCTCCTTTTCTGCTCTCAAAATATTCCAGCTTACTATTGCGGTTAGAAGCTGCAATACACAATGGCAGGAAAGGAAAGCATTTATTTGTGCTAATACTAACTGGCTAGCATTTTATTGGACTACTGTGCTACAGAACGAGTATAATAATGTCTTTTCTAATTGCTGTAGCTTCTGAGATGTTCTTTGTTCTCTAAACTTTCCCCCTTTCACCTCTGAAAATACATATGGAACACCTAGGGAAAAAATTCCTTCAGAAACCTCTAGCTGTATTGTTGCTGAATATTTGTAGAATACCCTAAATCCTTATGGGTTTGTGCACGTGCTAGTTAATACCAGCAGATTAGTGCTTTTTGAACGTCTTATAAAGCCAAACGTAGATCACAGAGAAAAAGGACAGTGCACATGCATGCTCTAGCTGTATGTTTAAACTAGCTTCTCGTTGCAAAGACGCTGCACAAGTCAGCGTTGCTTGTTTCTTCTAATTAAAACAATCTTTTTTATTCATTCTGCTACTGTACCAGACACAAGGCATTACACATGCAAATGGTTAGACACAGCACCAGAGTGTAACAGTTTACAGATAAAATAGCGAACGCATTGAAAGGGTATCGGGAAAGAGAAGGATATACAAAGAAAAGAAGCACAAAGATGGTAGGAGCTAGGCTGGCTCTGCAACAACGCTTAGGTTCCTAAAAATACTGCAATACGTGACAGTTCAAAATCTGAACATTGCGAACGTCTCAAAAGGCATTTTTTGACTTCTTAAGAAAGCTACAAACATATTCATGAAGACTTTTAAGGCCCAGATTCAGTGCACCTAATTTTAGGCACCTAAACAACCTGCAGTGTTAGTCTCTGTTTGGCGTGTAGTCAGTCAGAGATCCCTCCATGTTCAGAGCTGAGCAGCGGCTGCAGAGGGGCTTCTCTCTCCTCTCTCCGGCTCTCTCTTGAATGTCAGTGCAGCCCAGGTTGATGGCAATGAATTGAGGAACTTGGGTAAGTGCCTAAAATTCAGTGCCTGAGTGCAGTGGCCAAATATGAGTTCATTTAGAGAGTTTGTGGCCATCTACATTGCAATCTCGCCTTGCCCAAGTCCTGCTCTAGTGCTTGGACAGAGTTTTAATTTGCTTTAGCAAATCTTTAAAGGTTGATTCTAATTAACTTTTCCTCAAGAGCAGCAAATCTGTGGTTTGACCCCCACTTAGCAGCAGAAGTATACCTTCCTTCTTTTAAAGGAAGACAGGCTGCTGGAGTTTTATCTGCGGTGGTTGTCACTATTTCTGTCGGTGGCTGCAGGTAGTGTCCGTGGCTGGCAAGGGTCAGCACTTCATGGTCTGCTGTGGCGTGCATCGAAGGATAAAGGTAAATGGCACCCATGTGATGGAGCGACATCTCTGCAGTGCAGAGAGTTTCTGCCATTTCCCTGCCACCTCTCTGCTGTGCTCCATAGGCACCTGCCTTGGTTAATGACCCTTGCCCCTGGGGTACGTTGGTCTGGTAAAACAAGAGATCGAGGTAGGCAAGAGCTGGGGGACCATGGGCCATTCAGTTAGGACAGGCACGCTTTGGTTTTTTTATTCATTTAATGAAGTCTTTTACATGCATACTATAGCGTGATCCTTGGAAAAAAAGGAAGGCAAAATATTTACAAGAACATATCCAGATTTTTCTTTGGCAATGTCCCTTTTCATTCAAAGAAAGACCTTCAGTTTTCCATGTAATTAATATCAATGGTAGAGCCCTTCCTTCTCGCTCCCACATCCCCGGTCAAAGTAGTGGAGGAAAAAGAGTTCTAAAAAACAAAAAGCTAGGATGGTGGGAGGAAATACTCACTTACTCAGATTATTCTTATTCATCATTTTCATCCAAGTGCTTTTCTACATCAGGAAATCAGAAAAGTTAATCACCCTCTAAAGTTGATTGGTTAGACCATACTGAAGACACTGGTGAACTGTCTTAGCCAGTGGGCTCCATCTGCATGAGTTTCCAAAGTGAATTGCTATAAAACAGATACGAAGGTTATTTCGATTCTTCACAAACTACTTCACAAGAGTGGAAAATAATGAAATGTGAATTCACAGGCATGGCCTGGTTAGTCCAGGTTAGCTTTCCCTGAGTAATTGTATGAATGGTAGTCATGGCTATCAGCTGGGACATTTAACTACACTGCCTTTTTTCTGAGGGTCTACTGAAAAGAAGAAAGCACTGTAGCGCTTCCTGACAATGGGAAAAGAAATCGTGGTAGAAGAAAGGCTGTGGTGGAGTACAGCACCAGGTTACTGATAGGAATCTCATGTGACACTACACTGAATTCAAGGCCTGCAGTGGACTTTTACATTTTTCCTTCCCTGCTAAAGCTTTGTATCCAAAAGCTGACTGAAGGAATCCCCAGAGTGACTCCATTTGGCTGCTGAATCTAGATAGCAGAGGTGCGGTGCTGTGTGAGGCTTGATCTGGCTTCTCTCACATCTGCTGCCCTGCTAGTCACTACGGCGCTCCTCCAGATACACAGATGCATAGGCAGATTTAGCATAGTTGTCTAAGGTAACGCAGAAACACCAAATTATACAGGGGACACAGTGGTCTAAGTAAACGGAGCGTACAACAGGAAGCCTCCGTTAATCTCCAAGTCTGTGTCACCTGCAAGGCATGTCTTAGGCAATGCTCCACAGGGTTTTCACATACTGTTTGGGGGGGGGTCTTTATGTGTTCTTGTGTCCCAGCTAAAGAAAAAAAACATTTCCGTGTAGTTTGAACGCTTTACCTAATCATCTGATTTTCAGCTGCCTAACTGGGTACTCACGTTTAGTCAATGTTATTCCATGCATAACTAATCCTGCTTGTTTAAGAGCGCCCTGTGTGCTGTGCATCCCCAAGCCTTCAACACGGAGTTTTCCAGGGAGAAATGATAATGTTGATTGTTGTGGGGTTTATGATCTTTACATCTCTTGACTAGCACCACACAGACAGTTAAGAAGCTGTGCAAGGCAGCACAATGGTCATGGCCGCTCGGCCTGTGCTAGGCCTGTGCCTGGCAGCCTGCTTGCCTGGCTGGCTGCCTCTGGCCAGGGGGACAGGGTTTCTTTGACATTGACTGCTGCTGAGGAAGTAGCTCGTAAGTTGTGAAATATTAAAAGCTTATTGGTCTTCCCATAATACACACAAATCTGTAAAGTAGGCAAGACCACAAAGACTTGACAGACAGCATGTTTCAGAAGGTTCTTTAAATGCCTGTAGGATTTTGGCTCTGATTATTTACTGATTATTAGTTTTTTATGGGACATGCTCAGTCTTAAATCCGTCTTTGATTTTCATTTTTACGATTCACATTGATCCAGTGCCCTCTTGGCCCTCTGTCCTTATTGGACAGTGAAAATGCAAGCAGGTATTAAACCATACGGAACTAAAGCCATTTACCGGCTTAGGTCAACTGGTCATCCATTCTAACTGACTAGAGGAAGAAGCCTTATGATAATGTGAAATTTGAATTAGGCACTCATCTGTTAGACTGTGTGGTTTGGAAAATTTGCATGAGCTTTTAAGTGACTATAGATTGTCTCTATCTTTCATATGCTTCAAACAACTAACTTTGCTCATTTATGTTATCACGGAATCACGGAATTTTCAGAGTTGGAAGGGACCTCTAGAGATCATCTAGTCCAACTCCCCTGGTGACTCAGGAATGCCTACAGCACATTACTCAGGACTGCATCCAGGCAGGTCTTGAAAAATCTCCAGAGAAGGGGACTCCACAACCTCCCTGGGCAGCCTGTTCCAGTGCTCTGTCACCCTCACCATAAAGAAGTTTTTTCTTAGGTTGGAATGGAACTTCCTATGTTCCAACTTGTGCCCGTTGCCCCTCGTCCTGTCACTGGGAACCACTGGAAAGAGTCTGCCTCCATCCTCCTTCAACCTACCCTATAGATACTTCTAAGCAAGAAGAAGGTCTCCCCTCAGCCTTCTCTTCTCCAGGCTAAAGAGTCCCAGCTCTCTCAGGCTTTCTTCATAAGGGAGCTGCTCCAATCCCCCAATCGTCTTCGTAGCCCTCCGCTGGACTCTCTCCAGAAGTTCCCTGTCCCGCTTGAGCTGGGGAGCCCAGAGCTGGACACAGTATTCCAGTTGTGGCCTCACCAGTGCCGAGCAGAGGGGGAGAATGACCTCCCTCGACCTACTGGCCACACTCTTGCCTATGCAGCCCAGGATTCCATTGGCCTTCCTGGCGACAAGGGCACATTGCTGGCTCATGAATAATTTACTGTCTACCAGGACCCCCAGATCCTTCTCCTCAGCACTGCTTTCCAGCAGGTCCACCCCTAACCTCTATTGGTGCCTAGCATTCTTCCTCCCCAGGTGCAGGACCCTGCACTTGCTCTTGTTCAACCTCATGAGGTTCTTCTCTGCCCAGCACTCCAGCCTGTCCAGGTCACGCTGGATGGCAGCGCAGCCCTCTGGAGTGTCAGCCACCCCTCCCAGTTTGGTATCATCAGCAAACTTGCTGAGGAGG
>VFFE01007193.1:7652-45890 GCA_008921705.1 Burhinus oedicnemus
GGGCCGGGAAGCGGGGCCGGGAAGCGGGGCCGGGCTCCGCCGGCTTCGGGGAGCCCCGTCCCCATCCCCGGAGGCGGGGACCGGCGCGGGGCGCTGCGCCAGCGCGGGCCGGGGCTCCCGGGCTGTACTTAAGGGGCCACGGGCGGCGAGGGGGCAGCACCATGAAGCCGGGGCTGCTCCTGCCGCTGCTGCTGCTGCTGGCCCCCCCGGGCCCCTCCGGCCACTGCCGGCCGGCCTTGGGGCACCGCCTGCCAGGTGAGCCCCGGCCCGGGGGTACGCTCTGAGCTCGGCCCCGCTCCCCGCCACCGCCCCGGTGTCCCCTCGCCCCTCTGGTGGGGGGGTACCACGGCCTCCCAGCTGGGACATCCCGCCGGGACACCCTGCCCGGCCCAGCCGTCCGTGCTGCTGCAGAGCCCGCACCCGACAGGCAGGGCTGGACCCCCCCGGGGGCCCGGGGAGATGCCCCCCCCGGCCCGCCTCACCCGCCGGCAGCTCCCGGGGCGCTGGGCGGCCCCGCGGGCTCTGGAAGCGGCGGCTCCACCGGTGCCTCTGCACCGCGACGTGTCCCCACTGCCAGGGCAGAGCAGGTCCCGGCCGTGCCACCCCCACCAAGCGGGGACCTGGCCAGGCTGGTGGCCCGCGCACTGTAACCCCTTGCCCGCCCTCCCAGGGAAGCACGGCCAGTGTCCCCCGCCCAGCAGGATCCCCCTGAAGCCCTGCGACAACTTCTGCTCCTCGGACGCGGACTGCCCGGGTGGCGAGCGCTGCTGCAGCACCGGCTGCGGACGGGAGTGCCGGCTCCCCGCGGGAGGTGAGGGGGTCCCTTCCCCCGGCAGCCCTGAACGAGCCCGTGGTCTGCCCTCCAAGGTGGAGGGGGTGGGGTGGGGGGGACTGCAGCCACCTTGGGGAGCGGGTCCTGCAGCCCCACCAGCCCTAAAGCCCCATCCCAGCGAGCGGACAAGATGCATTGAGTCTGGGGTCTTCCGAGCTCAGCCGCTGCCTGTGGGGTGCATCACCTGCAGGGGCCGGCGTGGATGGCCTCTGCACCCACCCCCTGCTCTCAGCCCTCTGGTGTAAGGGGACAGGGGTGCCTGTTGCTCCCTGTCACAAGGACCTGGGTGTGGGCACCCGGGGGTGGGCCGGGCAGTGGGAGTGGGCAGGGACTGGTGGGGCTCTGACACTGCTGGCCATCCCCAGCCAAGAGGGGCTTCTGCCCACGGCTGGACCCTGGCATGGTGACCATCTGTCTGGTGGAGTGTGGCAGAGACAGCGACTGCCGAGGCAACGGGAAGTGCTGCAACATGGGCTGCCACATTCACTGCACCCAGCCGGTGCCAGGTAAGGGCAGCCAGGGGGCTTGGAGGGAGGGGGGGCCACGGCCAGGACAGAGCCTGCCTCTGAGCCGGTCTCCTTTCCCACCCACAGCCAAACCGGGCGTCTGCCCCAAGAGAAAGGTGCTGCACACCTTCGCCCCCTGCAACAGCTCCTGCAGCGATGACACCGACTGTCCCCGACGTGAGAAGTGCTGCTTCACAGGCTGTGGCCTCGGCTGCCTGCCTCCGGACAGAGGTACCACGGCCCCGCTCCTGGCCGCTGGCTGGGGCCACAAGCTGGATCCTGCTGCCTCCAACGGTTCCGTGCCCTCGAGTGACATCTGTCACCTCCCACCCGTGCCTGGCCCGTGCAGGGGACGCTTCCGTCACTACGCCTTCAACCCTGCCACGGGGACCTGCCAGCCATTCACCTACAGTGGCTGCGGGGGGAACCCCAACAACTTCAGGACAGTGGAGGAGTGCCAGCAGGTCTGCCAGCAACCGGGTGAGAGGAGGGGCTGCACTGGGACAGACTGGGTTGGACTGGGCCAAACTGGGCTGCCCCTGCCCAGGCAGAGGTGGGGGCCAGGCAGGGGGTGGGCACACAGAGCTGCGCTGCCTGCAGACGGGCAGCCAGACCCGGAGGGTCTGTCGTACCTCCCCGTGGAGCGAGGGCAGCCTCCCCATGGCAGAGAGGGCGGCAGCATCACACATCGCCTCGGCACACGGTGTGCCTGCGCCTCGGCATATGGCATGGGGACCTCTGGGTCTTTATCCTGGGTGATTTCAACCAGCTCGCAGCTCCGCCCTGGGAGCTGGTGTTGTCTTTGGTCAGAACCGGCAATAGTGTTAGTAATCATAATTTCTCAGCCTAATTATCAAAGTAGGAAACCTGAGCACCGAGGCGCTCAGCCTGCATGGGCAGGGGGAAAAGCCTGCTCTTGCAATTTGCCTTTCCACATCTCTGCCAAACACGTTTGGCACAGGGTGTGCATTTGGGAGAGCTGGCGGAGCCGCGGTGACCCCCGCGAGGGGAGGGGGAGCTGGCACCCTGTGGGCACTCGCCTGGTTGTGACACTCATTTCCAACTGGAGCCGCAGGCAGTTGGGGCCGTTGGTGGTTGAGCAGCCGCCGTGGCTGCTTGGCTTCCCTGGCATGGCGGTTGTATCTCCATGCAACACCGGAACCATGATTGCTGCTCCTGGCTGTGCCACATCCCTGGGGGTGCGGGCTGGGGGGGGCAGCCCGTGCCCAGGGCTGGGGAGCCGATGCTGGGGGGGGTGAAGGCACTGGGGGTGAGCGCAGCAGCCAATCTGGGGCCAGCTCTGCTCCCCAGTGCCAGCACCCCGCTGCCTCCCCCTGCTCTGCCTGTACCCTGCTCCTCATTGTCCCCTTCTGTCCCCCCAGGGAGACCCAAGGAATGACCCCCAAGGAGGAGGCGGCAGTGGGGCATGGGCCCCTCCGTGGGGCTGGCAGCCTGGGGGCTGGGGTCTGCGGTGGTGCTGGCTGCCGTACTCTGCCCCATGCAATAAAGCTGCCAGGATGCCTGGTTTGCAGCAGCCCAGTCTCCACCATCTTGCCTGACTGGCACCTCCACAGTGCCAGTGGCTCCACGTGCTGCCCAGCGCCTTCCTGCTTCCCTTCCTGGCGCATCCACTTGTGCTGAAGCTGCGAGCCCAGACCCTGGCCAAGCCCAGGGACCCCGTACCCAGCACGCAGGGTGTGGGCTTGCTCATGGTGGCAGGTGGCTCCAACTGGCCCCTCACTCCCAGATCTCAGCCCAGCTCCCCCGAGCAAGCAGTTGGTGCAGGGGCCCTGGCATGGCTGCACAGAGCTGGGCAGCACCAGCCCTGGTGTGAAATGTCCCTCCCAGACACTTCCCCTTCCCTGGTCTGGGGGGGCCCTGCAGGGATGGGGACGGCCCTGGCCCAGCGGCCGCAGCTACTCGCTCCCAGCTCAGTCCCTGGGGAGAGCATGGCTAGGGGATGCGGGTGACGCTGCTGTGCCAGGGGTGGGACAGACCTGCAAGCCAGGGACCCGCAGGTCTTCCCCAGAAACACCTCCTGTCAGCGCTCATACTGTCTTATTAATTTGCTAATTAATGAGAGCCCAGAGAGGGGAGCGGGCTATGGATGACTGTGCTGCCTGCAGATGCTGGGAACATTCCTGGGAAGGCTGAGCGAGGGCACAGAGTGCCCCAGTGTGCTCCGGGACAGCAGCACCTCCATGGCTGTCCTGCAGCAGGGACCCTTGGGCTGGGCTCGGGGGGTGGATAGAGCAGGAGGGGCACACTGGATCCTCTGCGTTGGGTGCGACAGCTGCTGGGCACGGAGGGTGATGAATCATGGAGCAGCCGCAGGAGAGCCCTTGCTCCAGGCATTGCTCTGGGCATCACCAGGGAGCTGGTGCTGAACTGGTGGGTGATGCCCACCCACTCTGGCAGCGTCTCGGTGCCCCCGGCCCCCAGGTGACAGGTCTGGGGAGCTGGGGGCGGGGGGGCAGGAGTGTCTCAGAGGTGGCGTTTACTCGGGGGGGGAACGGCAGCCGGATGGTGCTGTGCATGCTCCCTCCCCATGCACCGCTAGCCATGGCCACTGGCAAGCTCTGCAGGCAGAAACAGCGAGGAACTTGAAAGAGAAAAGATGAAAACCTCCTGAAAGTGCCAATTTATTATTCAGCTCCCTCCCCACCTTCTCCCGCTCGGCCCCAAGCCAGCGCCACGGCTGCTGCCGGCTGCCAAGATGAAAGTCCCGGCGTGGGGCAGGCAGGGGGGGTGGCACCCTGTCCCCAGCACCCTATCCCCCCGTCCTCAGCACTCCATCCTCAGCACCCCAGCCCCGGAGCTGGTGGGGGCTGCGACTGCTGCACGGGGAGCTCCGGCAGGGCTGCGGTGTGTGGCCCCGGGGCTGCCCCTGGCTTGGGGCAAGGAGGGTGCCCAGCCTTGGCAGGGTGATGCCCACTCCAGCTCCCCATCCCCCACGATCTGGCTCTCGGGGCTTAAAAGCACCGGCTGCCTGAACGCGGCACAGAGGCTGCTGCTCCACACCAGCTCTAATAGCTCCTATCCATAACCGCTGGCTGTGGCGAGACCGAGATGGCGGTGCGGGGGGGCCGGGGTGGGATGGCGCTGGCTGCCCGCGGGCAGGCGGCAGCCCCAGCCCCGTGGCGCAGCCCGGCTGGCGGCATGGCCACGCAGGGCGCGCCGGCTGGCGGCACGGGGAAGGCGGCCTCCAAAAATGGGGTTTTTATTACAGCCATACATCACCGTGGCGGCCTGATGCGGGCAGACGGTGGTGATTTTTCTTCATGGTTTACAGACAAATGAGGGGAAGGAAAATTGATGTGAACTTTGCTATAGCGAGAGGTCGGGTACGGGCAGGGAGCTGGTTATGGATGAGCTGGGGCCTGCTGGGGCCGCCCGCCCCTGGGCCCCTCCTGGCCCCCTTCTCCAGGCTGGATGGATGGGAGCACCGGCAGCAGCGGCACTCGGAGCATCGCATCCAGCGTAGGGACTGTGCTGCTGCTCTGGGGGGCTGGAGGAGGAGGGGGGTCCAGCTTCCCTGGCCCCCTCATCGCCCGCAGCATGGCCCTGAGTGGGCGGTTGCACCCGTCCCTTGTTGGAGGGATGCTTGGCTGCTCAGGGGGGGAGGACCATGTGGGCAGGGTTATTAATTCCAGCGGATATTCATTAGTGCTGCAAACGCGGTTTGGATGTGCAGCGGCGGGTGGGCTGCTCTCACTGGCTTCTGGCAAGATCTCGACTGCTTTCAACCCAATCAAAGTTGCCTCCAAACACCATGGTCCTGCCCAGTCTAAGATAACAGTTAATACTCTCAAATAGCGACTATCAACTTCTCCATAAGGTCCATAAATATTAATACAATTCTAATTAGTTCCTTTAAATACATTGCCTAAATTAAGCGTTTCCTTGGCAATAAATCAGCGGCGGTTTGGCACCCTGCTCGTACCCATTAAGCAGATCGCGAGCTCTCTCTGCCTGTCCCATGGCCAGTCCCTTCCTGCCAGGGGACGGGACCCGTGGCAACCCAGGGCCGTGCCGTGCTGTGCCGATGTGAGTGCTGGCGGGTCTCCCGGTTCAGGAGTTTCAAGCTTCAGGATGGCGAAAGGCAGGTGGGTTTCGAGGCTGGAGCAGGGTCGTTCCTGCGGCTTCTCCTGCAGCACAGCGTGGCCAGGCTGTTTTCAGGGTAAACCCTGGGGCTCAGCAAATGCCCTGGCGGGCTCTAGCGCCGCCTCTGATCCCACTCCCCAAGGAGGGTGGCCGGCGCTGCCGGCGGGATCTTGTTGAGTGACTGCAAGTGCACGGTTTGAAAGCGCCTGATAAAATATCTCCTAAGGACTCCACAGTCACGGATATAAAAATAAACCAACCATTAGATTCAGAAGAGGAAAGGAAGCCCAGGCTTCACTGAACAAGCAGAAAGTGCCCTGCGACCTTAATCAGGAGTAATATTGTTAATACATTTTTCCCCAGGTGCACCCAGATTTGCATTCCCAGCAATTTGCACAATAATGAGGCGAGCTGACCATGCCTCACCCCAGCAGCAATCACCTCCAAATCGATGGCACCGTGCCGGCGAGCTCATCTGAAAGCTCGTTTGCTTGAGCTGCAGTGGTGCCGTGTGTCCCCGGTGCTGCTCTGCCCCGGCTGCCTCGGCACGCCTGCAGCCCCGACACCGCAGGGTGGGAAGGGCCAGGAGCCTCAGGGGGCTGCGCGGCTGCAGGGAGCAGGAGCCATGTGCCCAGGCGAGCCCACTGCCACCTCCGTGGAGCCCGACTGGGTGCTCCTGCCCCGTGCCAGCCTCCTCCAGCCTTCATCCCCAGCTCTGAGTCCTCCTCCTGGAAGGTGGCAGCGGTGGCTGTCCTGCTCAGACCTCCCAGAGGATCCCTTGTGTGTTTGCCCATGGCGGGGGTCAGCGTGTGCAAGGGTGAGCGTGAACGCAGGGGCATGCATGGGAAGAGCGAGTGCAGGGTGACAGCACAGGCTGCAGGTCTGAGCGGGGGGGTGGACCCGGCGCATGTCCTCCCCGCTCTCTGGCACTGGTGGTACTGGAAAAGAGCAAATACAAAACTCATTTGCTTGAGGAGAAATTAATACGGTGTGAAGCCTGTAGTGGGTGATTTAAGAAGTGAATTTAAAATCTCAACACAAATAGATTTTTTTATAAGGTCAGAAGAAAGATAAAATGCTACAGACAAGCACGGCACTTGCCATTTCCAGCATCGCTTTTACCATAAATATTTTGGGATGGCACCGTGTCCCCGCGCTGCCCACGTGGGTCAGAACGTGCTTGCCCCGAGCAGGGATGTCCCCAGGGAGGGACCAAGCCGTGGTGCGAGCCTGGTGAGGTGTGCACCCACTGCCAGCTTTGTCTCCCACCGCCCGGCAGGGACCAGGATTGATGGCAAGAGATTTGAAAGGCTCCAAATGTGGAGGTTATATCGCTGAGCCACCCCCATCCATCACGAGACGTTCATTATTAAGTAACACCCTGCACGCCGGGCTGATTTCACACCTTATCTGAACCCAGCAGCTGTGCCCTAAATCCTGAGTGCCGCGACTGTCTGGAGGAATTCGGCTGCCTGTGCTTAAAATTAGTGTTAGCATCTATCATTTCCCCACACCAAATGGCTTTTGTGTCGGCACTTGGCAGCGCTCATCCGTCACCGGGGCTCTGGGCTGCCCAGCTCTGTACCCTCTCTGTCACTGTCACAGGACCCCTCGTTGGCAAAATGTCACCCAAAGGACAAGTGCAACAGCTTGGCCTCTCCCTTCTGCCCGGGCCGGTGGCACTGCTGGCCGTGACAGTGTCCTCCATCCCCTCCGGCAGAGCAGGCACCACTCCGCTCCCAGCAGGGCTGTCCCCATCCCTCCAGCCCCGCTGCAGCTGGGCACATGGCATGGGCACAGCCTGCAAACTCCTCGGGCATGGCAGCCTCTCCCCTCCCCTGGCGTGGTGGCTTGCTGCCTCCCACGGTGCTAGCCACAGCCACGTGGCCGGGCCCCTCCTGGCCACTGCTGCCGGCAGCCATCCCTGGCGAGGAGCTCCTGCCAGGCAGGTGATGCTGGAGCTGTCGGCGTGATGAAAAGCCTCCCGCAGCAATGCAGATAACATACAAGCACAGGTCAGGCGAGGCCCGTGTAGCCCATCCATCAGGCGCAGCAGCTACAGGCGCTCCCCGTGCCACCATCTGATGCACGTTATCCGGCACAAATGTGTTTCTTCCCCCAAGGTTAAACGGATGAGTGAGGTTCAGGCACTGACAGCTCCACTTGCCCCGTGGAAGCGATAAACGAGCTGGAAGAACTGGAGGGAAATAAAAAAAAAAAATAAGGTTTGTTTTCTGTCAAATGCTCCTTTTGATGGTGCTGGCACGAGGATGGCGGCAACACGGAGAGGGTGCGAGGATGCGGATTCACTCCTGTATGGCCACAGGGCAGCTGGCAATGGGCACTGTCACAGCCATGTTGGGTGCCACCGTGTCGCTGGCGGGGATAGACGGGTGAGAGCGAGGGCTCGGCAAGATGCTGGAGCACCAAGCGGCCCTGGTGGCAGGTGCTCGGTGCAGCCCCATCGAGGCGTGCTGGGGCCAGCGGGGATCGGGTGGGATGGCAGCGAGCCAGCATGTCCACCCACCACGGCTCCCACGGGCAGCCCCAGGAGCGGTGCTGTGGGCTGGCAGAGCCGGCGCTGCAGCTGGGCAGGGGCTGGTGCTGCCCTCTGCATCTCCAGGTCTGTCCCAGCTTGTGATGGCCAGGACCTGATCCTGCCTGGGACCACCCACCTGCTTGAGGCGCTGGCCACAGCCACGGCTGAGCCGCAGTGCCCCGGGATGCGTGTCCGGGCAAGGGTCCGCCTCCCTGCACACTGTCCCCGCTGGGCTGACGCTGCCCTCGCTCAATGTCACACTTGGAGCCTGTCAACTTGAAAAAAGGTTTGCAGCCGATAAGCGATCAGGCTGTCAGCTGCGGAATGCCGCTCGCTCGTGATTTACTGCAACGTCGCTAACGGAGCACAGATTTTTCTTAATCTAAATTGAAAACTACTCAAGTAGAAAAATAATTTCATTGCTTCATCTTGAAGGGGCAGGGGGAGAGGAAAGCGAAGAGCTGTGCCAGGGCAGGCAGGTCCAGGGCTGCCTGTGCCCCCTGTGCCCCCCTGTGGCTCTGCACCCCAGCCGGGCCACCAGCCCCCGTCGCCTTGGGCAGCTCCTACACTGGGGACAAGCTGCAATTTCTCCTGCTCAAGCAGTAAAACTCTGCTGCGATGCCCCACGCCCGAGCCTGGCAGGAGATGCTGGCACATGCCTGCGGGTGAGGTGGGTGTCAGGAACTGTGTCCCCACCCGTGGGGCACGGGAAAGGCCTTGGGGCATTCCCATGGGGACAAAGGACAATGCCACATCCCTGCAGCATCCTAGACTGGCACCGGAGGTGGCATGGAGCCGCAGTGCTTCACTGTGCCGTGGTGCTCACTGTGCCACAGTGCTTGGATGTGTGACAGTGGTGGTGCTTTGGGTCCCATGTGCAATCCAGCTGGCAAAGCTGCGTACCTGCAGCCCCGTGGATGTGCCGACATGGTGGGGCCATGGAGGCTCCTGGGGCTCTGGGGCAAGCACCTGAGTCAGCCCTGCATTTGGGAAGGGACCATGCCAGCCACCCCGGTGGCTGGGGGCATCGTGAATTGCAGTGTCATGGGGATGCTGGAGCAGCCACTGTCCTCACCACACGGCACAGGAGGCCCCAGCAGAGCCAGCATGGGGGTCCCGGAGCACAGCTGTGCTGGCTGGGGCTGGGGTCATCCTCTGCAGGAGCAGGATCCAGCCCTTCTCCACTGGCCAGGAGCTGGGATGGGGCGTGGGGAGGGGACACCCACCAGGGCTTGGCTCTGGGGTGGCGGGGCGCAGCCTGGCCCTGGCCCTGCTCACTGCCCATGGGGCTGTGCCTCAGGCCACCAGTGCTGGTGGACACTGGTGGAGGTGGGGATGCGCTGCCTCGTGGAGAGACCAGTAATTTGGAGCACGAGTGAATTCTGGGAGCATTTGCTGAGCTGGATAATAACGTGCCCAGTGAGCTGCATCCCAAGCACGCCGTCAAATTAAAGAAATTTTTTTCCCCTTTAATTTAAAAGTCACCATTGGGAAATCTCTGTCGGCCTCAGCAGTGATTTCCCCCCAGGCTGCCTTTCTGGAGAAATCTTTAATTTTGATTGTCACACTTTGTGGAGTTTAACTCGGGGAAGCAGAGCCATAAATAAGGTGCCGCTCTGGCACCGAGGCTCCAGCTGTGCCGGGACATCAAGCAGCACTGGCACGGGCAGGATGGAGGGAACAGCCTGGCCACAGCCACCCCACCAGGGCTCGTAGGCACCAGCCCCCCACCTTGCCCTTTGCCTCTCTCTCCCCCTGCCCACCATCCCCTCTGCTCACCCCAGCCCCTCCCAGCCTGATTTCACAGGTCAGCTCCCTTTAATTAGCTGGGTCCTGTCCACCTGCCAAACGAATCGGCAGGTTCATGAAAATCTCATTAACCTTAATGCCACAGCTGGCTTCTCCCGCAGTGCTGGACGGCTCAGCGAGTGCTCTGCCCTGGTACCCCGGGACTCAGCACCCTGGGATCCCGGCACCCCAAGACCCAGCACCCAGCACTCGGGGACCCTGGCCAGGACCCATGGCAGGCGTTACACCAAACCCCTTCAGGCTGAGAAGGTGGCGCCAGAGAGGGAGGACAAAGGCTGCAAGTTTTGCTCCGCACTCTGCCCTGCCATTGGGATGCCCAGCTCCCGCAGTGACGGCTTGGCCAGCCATGGGGCTGTGCTGTGGGGGCATCGCTGCCAGCCCGGGGCCACCCCAGTGTCTCCGCTGCCTCCAGCTTGGTGGAACGGGTGTGCAACCCTGGAGAGAGGCCTCTCCTTGCCCTCCTGGGGCCTTGGGAGGGGATCGCCTGGCAGCTCTGTTAGCAATTAAGGAAAAGGGGAAGAAACGCAGGCGCCTCCCTTTCAGTGCGGAGCCGGTTTGAGCTCCAGAAAGGTTACAGCCCATTTGCATTTTACCCTTCAGTAATTTCAACACTTACGGGTGCAATTAAGAGGCAAGCCTGGCGTTATGAAGCTATCAGTGCAGAGAGACCTGAATACTAACAAACTCTTGTGCGTGTTCCCATCCCGGGCCGTCCGATCTATCCACGATAACACCGCAGTAATGCCGGCAGATTTCCACCAGCTGCAGTAATGGGCCTTGACTACATTAAATGCACATTTTTTAAACTTGTCTGACAGCCCAGCCCTCCCCAAAGCATTCAGGTGATGGGTTCGGTGCTCGCTGTGGGCAGGACACAGATGGCCGTGGAGGGGAGTGGGCAGCAATTCCCCTCCTCCCACTTCGTGGGACATGGGGCTCGGAGAACGGCCGTCTTCCCCTTTAAGCTTCATCCCAGTTTAATTGGATAGTTTTGAGCCCTGGCTCATGATTTCTGCAGCAATTTGGTCTGAGATTTCTTTCTTTCCCTCCATTATCCACTCTGATTAACTCAGCTGCACCTGTCAGCTTTTATTCGGCGGCGCGGGGAGCGCCTGCAAGAACCTGTTAAAATGCATGAGTTTTATCACAGCCACTCTTTTCTGGCCAGTGATGCTGAACTGGGAGGGAAGGGGCTGCAGGGAGCGGGGGAGCCGTGGGCTGGGGGAGCCCTGGAGGCTGGGGTGCGGGTGCTGCGGGGGTGCCCGGCTGGGAGGCAGCCCCGGCTGGTGGCGGTGGGGAGCCCAGGGGGTGCAGGCAGCTGTGGGCAGGGTCCTGCCACCACCCTCCGCTGCCAGGGCGCTTAGCGGCTGCAGCTTTCCCGCTTTGCAAATGCTCATTTTACATTCCAGCTATAACTTGTTCCCTTTTTCTCATTTTAATAAAAACGAAAGCATCCGGAAACACTGCTGCACCCAAGAAAGAGCGAGATCTGACATAATTAAAAAGTGGCTTCAATCAGGCTGTTTTCCTAATGGTTTGTCATATCAGCCCACACCGCCCTGCACACCCCCCACCCCCTCCCCCGTGCTCCCAACCCCCTGAGGCATCATTTACATTTCTTAATAACCCCTCATTAATATTCATGACGTGGGGAGGGTAATAATGGCTGAGTGCACACCACTAATTCAATTTCAGCGAGCCTCAGTGTGTTTAGTTAATCACCGGGGGACCTGGGTTACTCAGTACAATTATTTATTCGGAATTAGATCTCGAGGCATCTGGATTGAAACCTGAACTTGGAATAAAATGAAACCAGGATTCTCCTCCTTGCCTCCTCCTCCTGCCACCATTCCCAGCTGCGGTGCTGAGCATCCCCCCCGCAGCCCTGCTGTGCTGAGCGCCTGGGGATGTGGAGCCAGGCTTCTGCTGGGGTCCTCGCTCTCCTGGCCAAGCTAAGTCACAGGGTTTGCTCCAGCCTGTCCAGAGCCTCCAGCACCTTCCCACAGCTCCCCGGGAGAGGCTGGTGCTGGCCCCACACAGAGCCCACCACCCAGGCTGGCTGGCTCGCCCCCATCCTTTAATTTCCTTGAGGGCTTTTTTTATACTTTGATTTTGCTCCTGGTTTTGCTTTTAAATTCAATATTTTGTCCCTGTGCTCCAACTCCCCTTATCGGATAAAAACCTCTCTGTTATTGAATCCTGCCCTGCAGCAGCTTGGTGAGAATTAGGTTTCCCGGGAAGCAATACGGCTGTTTCGGGGTGTGATGAGGCCGGCAGAGCATGAGGACGGGAAGGCGGACGGGAGGAGGTGGTGGAGCTGGTGGCTGTTTCAGTGACAACTGCACTGGGCTGTGCTCTGTGGTTGCCCACGCTGCTGCTGTCTGACCCAGCACCCCAAGGGCTCCCAGCGCCGGGCAAAAACATTACAGCAAAATGAAAGCCTTTGCGGGTTACCTCTAGAGGCTCTTTGCAGCTAGAGAGGGGCTTTAAAGATGGCCTGGAGACGAGGTGTGCATGGGCTGGAACCTTTCCCACAACAGCTCAGTGGAGCCATGGAGCTCCCACCCGCCCTCTGCCACCATCGGCCTCCTGGTGCTGGCACCGGCTGAGCCGTGCCGCAGCCGGCACCCTGGCCACTTCCCCAGCTGCGTCCCAGGGACTCTCTACAACTACCTGAAAGGAGGTTGTAGTGAGATGGGAGCTGGTCTCTTCTCCCAAGTAACTAGCGATAGGACAAGAGGAAATGGGTTCAAGTTGCACCAGAGGAGGTTTAGGCTAGACATTAGGAAAAATGTTTTCACGGAAAGAGTTATCAATCATTGGAAGAGGCTGCCCAGGGAGGTGGTTGAGTCACCATCCCTGGATGTGTTTAAAAGTCGTGTAGATGTGGTGCTTAGAGACATGGTTTAGTGGCAGACCTGGTAGAGTAGGGTCAATGGTTGGACTAGATGATCTTAATGGTCTTTTCCAACCTAAACGATTCTATGATTCTATGACTGTCCTCCCCGCATGGCAGAAGGGATGGGAGGTGCTGGTGCCCAGCGCCTGGTTTGCATTCATTCCTTTCGGTGCCAGTGTTTTCACAATTAATTTGCCTGCATGGGCATGGGGTGGTGGGCCGTACCTCTGCCGGATTTCTAGCCATCAGGGTGAGAAACAGCACCTGAGCTTTTGTGCCTTTCCCACGAGGCTATAGATTTCTGGCTATCAAGTTTTGTCTAAGTTCATTAATGTAGCAGCCACTTCTCAATCTCCTGACTGTTTTTCGGAACATCCCCCCTGGCCTCAGTCTTTCCAGGGAAAGGGATTTTCTATCCCTTTGTCTGACGAGGAGAAGCTTCAGGCAGGAGGTGCCGGTCTCGCTAGCTGTGCTCAGATTGGGTCTTTTCTCCAATTTTAAAATTATTCCCCTTGCCCTGGGTGCGTTTGCAGACTGATGCTGTCAGTAAACCCTCTGCATCCCAGGGCTGTTGTGGTGCTGCCTGGTGCAGGCCCAGGTCAACAGCCCCACACAAATCAAAGGACCGATAAAGGGGTGTTTGCAGCTCTGGCGTGGCGGTCGTGCCGTGCCTCGCCCCCTGTGCCGGCGCTGCACACCAGCTCCTGCCACTGCGTCTCCCGGCCCCGCACCGAGGGTCCCGTGTACTCCCGGAGCTGTTGGGGTTTGCAGCCGTGCAGCCTGTGTCCCGTCCTGCAGAGGCTCGCTTCATTCTGTGCATCAACTACCTCGAGAGGTGGGTAAAATACAGGTTCAAAGTGCTGTTACAGACCAAAAGGAAAATCATGATTTTAGGGAGATAATATCGCTCAGCAGGAACAAGGGTGAGGGAAGGGAATGGGGAGGAGAAACCTCGGAGCAGGCGAAGATTGCCATGGCTGGTGTTTCTAGATGCAGATGGAGGGTCAGTTCTTATGTCCTGCTGCACTTCACCTGCTTTACAACTGCTTGTTGTGGTTACTGCCATTGCTGGTCAGGCTTCCCCATGGCTGTATCATCTTCACAAGTACGTGTCAATACTCCTCGAGTGACTGCGAATGTTCTGGTTTCACAGCTGGTGAATCATCTGAACACTCAGTAAAGGAAAGCCAGATGATCCAATAATTATCTTCCATTTATCTCATCCTTAACATGCAGATTTGTCGAGTTAATTTTGTCATGACTGATCTCTCCTCTATTTTATTGAAACAACAGGGGATATGAGGGACTTCTTTGAAAACATTATATATATTTTTAATTTCGTGAGTGTTCTCAAACCAGACTCCTACTGAGATAACTGCATAATAGCTACGACCATTACGTTATGAAAAATTATTTTAGCTCAAAGCTGTTTTTTAAAGCATAGTTGAAATAAATTCAGTAAGATTTTGGCCAAGTTGACTCTCTTCTAATTATTCATATTTATTATATTGAAAAATGCTTCTATCTGTCTGTGGTTCTGTATCTTGTTGAATTACAGAACTATTTGTCACGACCTCAGCAAACAGAGCGATCGGCACGTCCCCTCCTGCTGCATTCAGTGCTCAGTTATTGGCCTCTTTTCAAGGTGACAGCGGTTAATGATGCTGTATATAAATAGAAGTGTGTTGTCAATAAACGTTGGCAACAGCCTTCTGCATTTCCAAGCCTGCCTCAGCCCCGGGAAGGATTCGCAGAAGGTTACAGAAAACGCGTCAAAAGAAACCACTGATATTTTGGTGCCTCTGCTTTGCAGCGGTGAGGGTCGGCTCCCAGAGGCCTTTGCTGGGGTGCCACGCTCCCGAGCCTCGGGTGACGGCAGCCCCAGCCCGACCCAGCTCCGGTGGCACAGCTGCAGATGGCACCCAAGGTCCCCACTTCAGCCGCATCACCATGCACCGGGGCACAGCCACCCTGTGGGGCAGCAGCTCAGGTCTCTGAGGGCTTGAGGGGCCCCTGTCCCCCAGGAGGGGACTCGCCCTCTCCCTGTTCTGCAGCAGGCAGCACACTTGGCCACTCTCCCTCGGGACCACTCAGTCACGTTTAGCTCTGGCCCAGTGGCTCCCCTGACCAGGCCGCTGCAGCAGGCCCAGCCTGCCGTGGGACAGGCGGGGGGCCTCAGGGTGGGCCAGGGCCGCGGTGGGTGGACCGGGGCAGAGCAGGATCCAGCCCCTGGGACCCCTGAGCCACTGCCCCAGCCTAGGGGCTGTGGGGTAGCCCCTGCATGGCCCGTGAGACGCGGCTGCCGCCCACACCACGCCATGGCTGCCTGGCCCTCTGCCCTTTGCCCGTCCAGGGCTGCTTTACGGCAGTGTGGCGCCTCCCGCTCCTCACTTTCCGGCAGCATCCCTCCCGCCTCGCTTTCCGGCAGAGTGGCGCCCTCCCGGCTCGCCTGCGCTCCCCGCCTTACGGCGCGGTGTCGCGCAGCTCCGGTCGTTGGCGACAGTTTTCCGGTGGCGGGGCCCGGTCGGTGCCATGGACGTGGGGGAGCTGCTCAGCTACCAGGTGAGCGGCCCCGCGGCAGCTGGGGGGGCGCCGAGCGGGGCTGGCGGTGGCGGGGCCCGTCAGGGCGGCGGGGCCCGGCTGCTCCCGTGGGGCCTGGGCTGGCCCGGCCTGGCCCAGCCCCGCTCCAGCTCCGGGTGCCGCCGCGGGCCTGGGGTGGGCCGCTGCGCAGAGCTTGCCCAGCCTCTCTCGGTACGCTCTCTCACGGGACCCGGTTACAGTGTCACTAACTTTTGGGGGCCCACCTGCCATCTTCGGAGAAACGGTGCCTCGGTGGGACCCGGTTACCGGGGGCTCTTTGGGACCGTGGCTCTGCTGATGCTGTTTCTTCCACAGACGGGCACGGTTGGATGTCTTTGCTGGCGTGTGCCTGTTCCTGAAGTAAAGCCTGTGCCTGTTTCATGGCTTGCGTTCTTGTTCTTTTTTTCTACCTGTTTTATTACAAAACCCATTTAATTTGATTTTTACTAAAGTTTTTTGAAAAAGTTTTCTTCTTACAGAAGTTTCCTTTTATCTTGTGTTTCTCCTCTGAGCATGTGATTGTTACTTATTCCTTGTTTGGAGGTCAGTTTATAAGCAGGTGTGGTAGATTGCATATTTACTGTGATGAGAGTGGATTTAGCGTATTCCCCTGTGAATCGGGGAATGAGAGCACTGATTTGCAATAATGTTTTGATACTTTGCTGTGGTTTGTGCACGCAATAGTGTCAGCTTGTACTTTAATTCTTAGACAAACTGCGGCAGTAGCCTTTCTCTGCTGACTCAGTAGGTAAGAAAAGCACTCTAAGACATTGTCTACCTTGTAAGTAATTGAGTAGGGGAATTACATGACTAGTTCTACATCTTAATTAGGAAGACATGATTCTGTATGGAACTCCTTCCTATGTGCCATCCTGGTATGCATTAGTCTGTGGAGGCACTGCACGTGTTCGGAGGTGCGAAGAGCATCCTACTGTTCAGGATATGTCTGTGCTTTCAGAAGTGTTATTTTGAGATGCATGGGAAAAGAGGGAAAAATTACCTTTGTGTTTGAGAAATTTACCATCTTCTTTTCCCAGTGGTATCAAAATACTCTGGACTATGGCTGTAAGAATAGTCTTTCTTTGAGAACTCCACTAGATTCCAACTTGATTAAGCTCTAGGACGTTTTCTTCTGTGGATTGCTATGTCTTTAACATCCTTCCTACTTCATCTGTTTGTGCGGTGCTGACCACATAGTCCTGCTGTTCTGAGATGATGCCGTCCTTTACTTGTTCTGTGATGCAGTTTACACCTAAGGCGCAGAAAGGTAAACCTGCGCTGAACTTCTGTTTGTTGTAATTCTTTAACCAGGCCCTAGTTCAGCGTTTTGTTTGTTGGTTTCTCTCTTGCTCTGAAAATGTGAAGTCCACAGGATTTCCTTCTGCTGTGGAGGAAAGTGCACATCCACTTTGCTTTGATCCTTTTGATTTCTGCACAGCTTTCTGTTGGGTGAGCTTTCTATACTGTGATGATGCTAGAGGTAAAAAAATGCTGCCTAGCTGCTGTGTATTACGATTTTAATTTCTTCTCTTGCTGCTGAAATTATTCTTAGCTGTGGGACAAAACATTCTGCAGCTTTCAATGAACTACTGAAATTGTTCCTGAAGGTGTTCTCCTGGCTCTGTGCTCTTCTGGTCTCTCACTCAAATACAGATCGTTCCTGTGTCAGTAGATGAGGTGATGCTTCAGAGTAAGTGTTGGATTTCAGTGTCACTGAATTCAGACCTCCAGAATTAGGTATAACGGTGAGTACAGGTGAAAGGGGTGGAGGATTAGAAGGCAGTGAGATAGCTCTGATTCTGAGAAAAATGAGATTCCCTTGTGTTAGGGCACTTTTGGCTGAAAGATAGAAACATAAGTTGGAAACAACAGGTTTTGCTGTCTCGCATCCTGCGCAGGTCAGGCGTCTGCCACGTCTCTGTGAGGCAGGTGAAGCAGGTGTCCTCCTGTATCATTTTCAGAAATGTCCATTCTTGTCCACTGAATTTGTAAAATTCAGAATAATTGGACTTCTGTTGTGCCTGTGCCACAATGAGGATGCTGACATGTGCATGGCAGATAAACGAAGTGAGCGTTGCTCCATGCTGCCTGCTGTACCCAGCTTATGGGCTGTCGCTTCTGAGAGGAGTGTGGCTTGGACAGCAGCTCCTGACCTGCTCCAGTTTTCTGTCTGGTGTTGTAAGGTTAACTGGAGTGCGGGTCTGGGAGCTTTCCTGCATTGGGCTCAGGAGCGGGCTGGCTCAAGATCTCCTCATTCATCCTTGGTGCAGGGGTGGCACCAGCTGTCAGATGAGTGGGCTGGATGATGGGTGGTGTGCACCTCCGCTGTCTGATTTTAATCTCTTGCTGCAAATGAGTCGATCTTCTCAGCTTCCCTCAGCACAACCCAAAATAATTGCTTTTCTCTTACATTGTTTTGAATTTGTCTCCTCTAAATGCCTAATCTGTGTCCTTGCTTAATCAAGATGATGTTCTCCCTCAGTGCCAAACTTGGCATGGAAGATTTGAGGCACTGTGCCACCAATTCAGAACGAAGTGTCTGTCAGAGGGGGAAAAGGAACCACTTGCAACAAAAAATACAATTAAACAGCACCTGGCAGTTTATACAAAGCTCAGGAATCCATAAACTTTATGTGTTGCTGCAAAACAGTTGCAGATGGTCTAAACTGATGATTAAATATTGCTGCTGTTCTGCCCGGAAAGACTGTGCCCAGATCCTCTGTGCCTGGTCTCTGATTACAGAGGGTAATTAAGGGGACAAAGCCAACTCCAGCTCTTTTCAGAGATCTCTTTCAATCGTCTTGGGAGGGAATAAGGGAGATTATTTTAATTCTCATTAAATGCAGATTTCACCACTGTGAGTGATCATTACAAATTGCTAATTTTTTAATGGAATATTAATAAAATCAAATAACAAAAGAAGCGGTAAATAATGGGATAAGGTCTGACTTCACCGAGCTGGGGGGTCTCCCTCTTGTTTGAATGGGTTGAGTGCAGTTTGTAGTGGGATGGATCTCTGCATGTCAGCAGAGGCACAATTATCTATACCTACTGCTGGTATAGATAATTTACTGTAAATTTGCAATGTAATGGATGTATCTGATGGCAGAGGCAGCTCAGCTGAGCGGGTTGTTGATGACTTACAGCCTTATTACCCTGGTAGCTCTTGTCCTGCCTGTGGGTTAAAACGAGGAGCCGTCACTGGCTCAGCCGCTGGCCCGCTGGGCTGGGCTGTGCTCCACACTATGGAACTTGTGTTGGTACGCTGTCAGGGTTGCAAGTGAATCTTTAGTTTACTTTTCAGTGTGTAATCTCTGGCCACCAAACCAGAGTGTGTGTAAAAGTCTGTCAAGGCAGATCCTTGCCCTGCAAACCTCCCCGCATGGGTCCTGATGACCGTGCTCCTCCTTGGGGCAGTTTGGAGCCTCCTGAGCAAGTCTGGTACCTCAGGCTGCGTTTCATTCACTCCTGTCCCAGCTGCGGCAGAGCCGCTGAAGGCGGGACGGGCTTCTGTGCTTGCAGACATCTCAGGTGGGCAGCAGCAGGTTCAGAATTGTTGGGTTTAATAGTTGTTTTTCTGGATACAGTTGTAGGAGGCAAATTTCCCGCTTGTTTTTTGAGGGGCATTGATGGATGCAGTCACCTCTGTAGAGATGGGAGAAGACAGCAAGGGAGGTGTGCGGGGGGCCATGGGAACGGCCTTAGCCACAGGACTGGGCTTTGAAGACCACTGTTAGCCCCGGTGCTGAGGGGGTAGCCTTGGACTCTCCATCTGAACACAAACAGATTGCTGTCTCTGCTGAAGACTGCGAGCTAGTTGATGTCTCTTCACAAAAGACTCGGTCCTTTTAAAGCTGTTATCTCTCTGTATTTTTGCATTGGTTCAGAATAAAGTAAAATAAGCCACTGCAGGAACAGCTATTGGATAACCAGTTTTTGTACCTTCCATGCAAACATGCATCTCTTGGTCAATATATATATCTATATTTTATTTCTCATTATATGGTAGCTCTGACGGGGAGATGAAACTTCAGGTTTTGCTTTTATGTCTTCCTCCTCTACATGCTTTTCACAGTGGCAAGCTGCCTTGAGGACTTGCGTGCCCCACAGAGTGGAAAGGTGAAGAGGAAAGGGATTAATTTTCTCTGAAAGTAATAATCTATATCCATGTAGGTATAGTGCGTATCTTTCATTTTCGTTTGCCTCAGTTTGTGATTTTGGAGCTCTCAGGACTTCCTGAGGTTTCTGGATTTTCCTGGTACCAGTTCTTCCAGTTTTTAACGCTCAGGTCTGGCACCATCTAGAAGTGTTGTGCTTCAGGAAAAAAAAACAATGAAAAGTAAGATTGATAGTAGCCTGGTTTATCACAAATGTTGGAAACAAAATTAAGAAGTTAGTGAAGATACCTCTGGAGATTTGGGGCTTGCTTTCCTGAGTCCTAAATTGGCAGCTAACGCGCAGCTTTCTGCAGTGGCTCTTCTGAGCCGGCTGCAGCTGGCTGAGATGTGGTCACAAAAGAAGCTGCATCACTTATGAAGATTTATTTCAGATTTCATTAACAAATAATTTCTGAGCTTCACAGTAACAAGGTTACTTACAAAGCAGATGTCTTAGTAATGTGAAACTCCATTACTGAGACTTTTCTAAACCTTCCTGACGTTTGGAGAAGGCTGGAAGCAATCAGGGGTCTAAACAATATGTTTTCAGATTCTGTGGGATACTTAATCTTGATATTGATGTGCAATCACTGCTTTGAGGGAGACCAGGCAGGGGCCCTGGGCAGATCATTGTTCTTTGATTTAGGTCGTGGTGTCTCTCACCTTCACCGCACACAAAGCAGGTGCTGTTGTTTCTGCTGGCGGGACCACAGGGCAGGCTCTGCCTTACGTGTCCGTGCAGGAACGAGGACCTGTGTCCCGTGTCCATGCAGGAGCGAGGACCCGTGTCCCGTGTGTATTTCTAGAGGAGGTCTGCCAGCCCAAGCCTCGGACCCAGGATAGGATATGTCACTTAACATCCAAAGCAAGTACAGCTGAAGGCTAGCAGAGAAACAGGAAGATAACTATCTCATTACCAATCACCAGCTTTTGTTTACTTTATTGTATTTTATAAATATCAGCTTTTTTTAAACCCTTTTGTATTCATTGTTTTTTGTCTGGTGATATCAGTGTTAGATTTAAATGAAAATGTCTTCTGAATAAATGACTGTGAATGCACTGCATTCAACAGGAACAAAATTAAGCTTAACTAACAAAACAATTTAAAAATGCTTTTCTTGTGCTTTTTCTAATGAATTCCATCTTCTTGCCAAATGCACCTTAGCACCACTGAGTAAAAATCCCCACATTTTATTTATCAAATGATTAACTTTCTTTTTCTACCAGAAAGCAAAACTTGTGTAGATGTGTGTGAAGCTATGAAATTAGTTAAATAAACGCGTTTAGACACAATGTATGTGTTTGCTTAGCAAAATGCAGCAGTCTCAGTGCAACAATGTACATGCTTAATTCTTGTTGGTTGGTAACAGTCTTGTAGAAAATACAAATGCAAACCAAAGATGAAAATCAATGAACAGTAGCTAATGCTTGCCTTAAATCAGTTGTTCATGACTGCGCATCTCTTGTGAAATGGGCAGAAACCCAGGTGTTTCACTTATGCTTTGATTTCTTAGTTTTAATAGCGCTGCTTGGAAAACTGCAATATTCTTAGTAAGGTTTTGCATAACATCAATAACAAAAGGAAAAACCTTAATGCCCGCTTAATAGCGTTTGCCTGGGAATTCAATTACTGTCTATTGCCAATATGTTGGCAGCATTAATAATTGCACGCTGGGCACTTCCATAATTTATCATAATGATTTCTGTTATGTGTTATAGAAGATTCGTCCCCCCCCAACAATGCATAAATACAAAAAAGGATAAAATAATTGAGATTGAAACGGGGTGTAAATTCTGATACTAAGGATTGTGTACTCAGAGGAAATGGGGTTGGTTTCATGATGGAGTTTTAATTTAGATTTTGTTCTGGTGATCTAGTCCCTTCCTATGGTACATTACTTTGCATCTGACAAACCACCAGCTCCCTTGGTCCCTCATTACAGCTGCAGTCTCATTGAGGTTTTTGTTCCTTTTTTAATGTTTAGAAATGAGAGCGGGGCATGAAATTCTGACTCCCTAATTTAGGAACATCCAAGGCAAATCTTGTAGGGCTTTTTGCTATAAATTTCAGGACTTCTTATGTCACTATTTTCTCTGTCTGTGTTTGTAACGTTTATCTGTCAAAGGTGGTTTAGAATGAATTGGGTATTATTGTGGAGTGAGTGGAAGGACATAGGAAGGACAGAGACCTGTGTGCCATTAAGGGCACTGAGTAAGGAATATATATTTACGGAAGTTTTTTTCCTTAGATGATGTCATTTAGAAGAGCACATTTTTTCTTTTTCTTTTCTTTATTGGGTTGCTGATTGCTTGGGGAGGGTTTGAATTACTGGTTGTTGACAATGACGTATTTGTCTCCAAAGGATTCTATGTGAAACTATATTTTAATGTACCTAGAAGGTAAGTAATAGGAATCTGCTTTTAAAAAAAAACCCCCCCCCCCCCCCCAAAACAACCCACAAAACCCACCATGAAACCCTCTAAGCAAATAAATTTTTCATTTCAAAGAATCTCCAGGTATGCTGCTTCTTCACAGCTATTGAATTATGAAACAAGTAACTGCTTTAAAAGTGCATGGGAGCACTTTAGAAGTGTTTTAAGTCAGGAATCTACCGTCGTTAATGGAAACAGCAGAGAAGATACAGGGAGAAAGGAGATAGATAACTAAGTTTGAATAGGTCTAGCTGGAAGCAAGCATCTCGAGCTTTGATTTGGCCTAATATGTTGTCTGGGAAACTTGATTCTGTATCTTCCTCAAAGTGGTGACAACACGGTAACTCTGAAAACACAACGTGATCTTGGTCAGTCTGCTGTCCAGTTTGCCTCTCATTATAAATTACACCTCAAGTGCTTTTCAGGGAGGTCTTTTTTTGTTATGGGCTTGTTTGGTTTTTTTTAAACATCTCTCCTGAAAGCAGAGTTTTCTTGAGAGCAGAGCTTTCATTTGCTAGCTTTTTATTTATATTGAAATAAATAAATGCCTAAATGCTCTCTGGGTTGTGCAGGGAAGCAGTCGTAGCTGGTCTGCAGCGTGCGCATCATAATCGAATCACGGCCGGATTGCCTTCTGACCCTGAAGGATTTATTGCCCTCTTGGGCCCAAAAGTTCCCAGCCTGCTGGGGAGCTGGAAATTCCCACCTTGGCACCCGTACTCGTGCTGGACCTGGCAGGAGATGACACTCACCTGCTCCCTCTGCATCTTTCTTTCTTTGAATCAAAATGGCAAAGAACCCAAATCTCAGTTAAAAGGCCTTATGTTCATGAAAGCATGATGTGGACTTCTATGATTTTAGACAAAGAGTCCCATAAAGCAGAAGAGTTGGGGGTCTTCCTGCCAGATAATGTTTTATGAAATAGGCTGGACAAAGGTTAGATGTAATGGGGTTATGAAATCACCTACCAGGCAACTTGAGCAGCCGATAGAAAGCAAAAATATTTTTCTCATTGTTTTCATTGTTCTTAGCACACAGGCTCCTCTTAAATAGTAAAGAATGAAGCTTTGTTTTCCTGTAGTTAGAGAGCATGGAGTACTCCTGTTCCAGCTCAGTTGTTTCTCAAAAAAAACGAGACCAAATTTAATATCCTTGTAGTTTTTGATGGGAGAGAGTTTTTCCTTCTGTTGCAAATGCTTTCATCCCTTTTTGCCTAAATTAAAACATGGGACTAGGGTTAATGGACTTTTTCTTGTCCCTAGCAAATTATCTTTAATTTTGACAGTTAAATAGAAATTGTGGAATAAAATAAAAGGTTGTTCCAAGCAATCCATAAAGGTATGGGCACCGCTTAATCTGCTGCCAAGCCCCTGCAGAATTGCAGCAAGCAACAAGACTCCTGTCCTACATAGTCTAAGTTAGGCTCTGATTCATCGCGCATTCAAGTGTCAGCAAACTTTAGACAGAAGGATGGGGGAAGTCAGGTTGGATTAGGATGCACACAAGGATTCAATATAATCTCATATAGTAGGTGGGTAAAAAATTATCTTTCACTGCTATCTGCTTGAGCATATCGGTCTTCTGTCTGTAAAACATGAGGTTGTCTCAGCTGACTTAGCTGATTCCAGATCCTTGAGATGGTCAGCTGTACAGCCACTGAACAGTTCAGTTTGGCCAATTCTCGTCTTGGAAATACTAGTCTTTGCTGCCTATGAAGATATTTTTCCCGTGAATCGTGTTCATAGATCAAACAAGGTAGGATGTTGACATAGCTCTTGGCAGAGCTATTCATCTACTCATGTGATGTTCCACTTCACTAAATTAATTTCCTTTCCGGTTTTCAGTGTTTTTAAGCATTGTGTAAGCAAATGTTTTAAACAACTTGTAAGAATTTCTTCAGTACTTATAATATTGGTATTCTGGTTTGCAAGGGTCGCAAGAGACTTGTATTCATTCACCTTATTTCTCTGACTTTAGCCTAACAGAGGAACAAAAAGACCCCGTGATGAAGAGGAAGAAGAAATCAAAGCACGTCGGAAACAAGCTAGTGCACGAGAGCACAGTCGTCACAGGGAAGAGGAGTCTGTTGCGCTGGAAGAAACTGATGATGAGAAGAAGAAACTTCTTCAGATAATTGAGAGGGATGGAGAAGAGGAAGAGGAGGAAGTAAATCACTAGTGCTTGTGGGAAAGGGGAGGCAGTGGGAAATAAGCAAACACTAAATCACTTCTCTGTGATTTCATCATCTTACCATGTAGATGATGAGACTAATGTGATTTTCACAGGCCTCATACAGCTTAAGGTTATGGTTTTACTTTCCTGCCCTGGGGGTATTCATTAATTTCAAACAGGGCTTCTCAAAGATATCCTCTGAAGGTTTAAAGGGGCGGGGGGTGAAAGGGAGGAGGAAGGGAAATCTTTCAAGCCTGATCTGTTTTAGGCTGGGAATACCCAAATCACCTTCTAAAATACATTTTAAGGAAATAGTTTCTGTATTCTAACCAGTTTCCTGATGCTATTGTTCTCATCAGTACCCCCAGCCATGCAGCTTCTCCTACTCTCCCCCTCTTTGTAGCTGTGCAGCAGCAGCAAATAAACAAACATTCTTCTATACAAGAAAGGTCTTGGGTCAGAGGAGGGGGGTAGCAGCTGTCAAGGGTAAATGATTTCAAGCCTTGGAGACAGAAATCCAATGCAGCATTGGCCTTTCTGCCAAGGGCCATGGAAAAGATCACTTTATAAATGTGACACATGGATTGGTATAAATCTAGAAGATATTTGCTTCCTGCTGCCTGTGTCCTGTTTGATAAAAAAACAAGTGGTATTCACCACTGCAGAATCATGTAGGTTTGTAAAGTATCATTGTCCTTTGTATACAGCCTTGCTAGCATTCGTCTCTGAAAATCTCCCTCATAGTTTTGATGTTGAGCTATTGCCATTACAGTTGTTGCTGATAATGCAGGATTTCTTTAGCATTTGAGCTCCAATGAGGATGAATGGATGTAGCCAAAAGTCCTCTTGACTAGCTAGAGTCTTGTGGATTCCTGCAGTGTAAAAGTCCCTCATCTTTGTCCAGTGGAGTTCTCCCATCCAGGCATTTTAAGGGCTGGAAGTCCAAGGTTTCTTTAGAACCAAAATCTCTTGTTTATTATCTTGGCATGCAGTTAATGTAAGTGCCATCAAAATGTGCTTTGTACCAGTAAATTTGATGGAAGGTAATCTGTAGGACACTGTAATACTGAATGCAAATTAAATACAAGATACAAAGCTGATCCTAGTGGAGATATTGTAGTGATATATGTTAGAGAAAGCAAAGAATCAAATAAAATTGAGGGAAGCAGCGTCAGCATGTGTGACAGTATCTTTGTGGATTGAAATCCCATTACAGGAGGAATATGGTTTGGGCACTGTAGTATTGGTTACCTGAATGGGATGGTGACATGAGTGGGATGGTGCTAAGACAGGTTTGGCTTGAGAACATAGGAAATCCAATAATAACAGAAGACTTGGACTGATGTTGTTATTGTAATGGAGTTTGCTGAAGAAATAGAAATTTTCTCTCTCGTACAAGATTGCTGCTTAGAGTCACTAACGAAAGAACCTTCAACACCAGAAGCAACTCTTGTTTTCATCCTGAACAGGAGATGGGACACAACACTTGGCTTAAGATGCAAAGGGGTCTGGTTTGTTACTTGTTTTGAGAACTTCTCTTAACTCCTCTTTAATAGTGATTGTAACATAGTCAAATGGAGGAGAGGGAAGATGTTTCACAAGAAAATCTGTATCATCAATGTTTTATTAAAAGAAGTTAATTAAAATCATGAAATAAGGAAAATAACAGAATTGTGTTTGTAGGTGTCAGGGAGGTAGCTAAAGTCATATTATTGCTGTACAGTAAAGGTGTAATGCCAACTAAGAAACACCTTAGAAGAATTTAAAAAATAAAAAAAAGTACTAGAGTAAAATATTGATTTTTTATTTTTTTTTTTCCTTTAGAAAAAGACTTTAAAGTAGAAGTGAAAGCTTATCCAAGTGAGGAAAATACAAAAGAACATAAACTCAGGGCAGTTAAATGTAGACCTACAAAAAGAAATAGCGCAATGGACTTCTGAAAAGAAAATATCCATGGGCGTAAGCTGCTAATGCAGATTTACTCTAATATGCCAGAAGCAAAAAGCCTCAATACGCACCGATGGTGCCAGGTAGTAACAGGTGTAAAAGAACAGCTCAAGGATGATGAGCCATTGCAAAACTGGTGGTTTTTTTCAAAAAGTGTAGGGAAGCTCTTCTGGTTCTTTTCCAAAGAACCTTCCATTGGTAAACCCCCTGGTTTATAAAAACCCGACTCAACAAGGTTTCACTCCAGGGAGCTTGCTCAGGTCAGAGTTGGAGTGAACAGAGTGAATAGCAATGGCATGTGAATTTTTTGGCAGCTGTCTGCAGTGAGACTTCCAGGGGTTGCCATTTGTTCCTGAAGGGTCTGGGCCCAACTGCAGTCTTACCATGTCACTGTACTCTTTTGCGTTTTGCCGGTTAATTGTGCCAACCATTCAAATGCTAAACTGTTTTCTGCCCTTTCCAATTTGGTTAGGAGGAACCTTTGGATGAAAGTTCAGTGAAGAAGATGATTCTCACCTTTGAGAAGAGATCTTACAAAAACCAGGAGCTGCGGATCAAGTTTCCTGACAATCCAGAGAAGTAAGATTATGCTCATCCCCTCTCTATTACCCTTTTTTTCCTTTGATTTTAGGTATTAGCTCTAAATCAATTTCTTGAATATACAGACATTTTCAGTTGCATAAGGCTGATGTAACAGCAGTTATTGCCATGTAGTTTTTCTAAATTGTATTTGAAACTAACTTTGTTAATTAAAAATGGCATTATTGAGACTCTGGTGGTGGCTGGTATATGGCCGGCAGCATGAAGAGAATAATTAGCAATGAAGGGAAAAGTTCTAGTTTATTGAATTCTTGCTGTTGTTAATATGATAGATTGTGAAACTTCAGTACTAAATCTGGAGTTTGTTGTTTTTATTTTGGGAGTGCAGTGAGGTTTCATTAGTTTCGGTTTAGGTATCTAAGTAAGCGGCTTGGTTCTCAAAAGTGAGCACTAATGAGCTCTCCCAACATCAGTTGTCTTCGCAGTTGGCATTGGAGGATCATCAGCCATGCTGCAGTTCTCTCGTTTTTCAGGAGGCTCCTCCTTTGCACTGTTACCAAGCAGTGGTCTCTTCCTCACCGATAGGGAGGTGGTAGGTGTTTGGGGAGTGGGCTGAAAGATTGAGATCCTGGATTAGTGAGTTTAATTATTTTCGAAATAATTAAAGACTTCATGCCGTCGTTTTGTGTGAAGGTGTTGTGCTTGCATATGCAGTTAGCAGTCTGTGTGCAAAGAAAATAATTCCATACTATGGAGTTTTCATATGCTGTGGTGAGCAAAACGTCTGGATGGGGTCTGAAAGCCAGACTTTGTATGTGTTTCCACACCTGTAGTTCTAGCGAGCTTCTTCCTCCTTTCATGGAGTTTTGTTATTCACGTTAAATGAATTTCGTCCTACACTTGAGTGCCATTATTTTTTTGTCCAGTTTGCTGTTCTTTCCCTTACCAAAATTCTTTTTATGGACTTTACTTCAGACTAATACAACCCACATACTAATATGTGGTAGCTGGAGAGGGTGCACCGCTCTGGAGAATTTATTTTGTATGCAGGGTTTTTTTCATATGTAGCTACAACCTCTTCATTTTATTTTTATTTTTTTTTAAGTTCTAGAACTGATTTACAGAATCGGAACATATCTACTTATTTACTCTGTGTAAATTACATAGTAGGAAGGCTTATCCTACTACATGATTAAACTTCAAGGGGCAGGCGTAGGACAGGCTGAGGCACAGACTCCCTCTAGGAGTTCTGGACTCAGTGATGTTGACGTGACCACATAGGATCAGAAATGCCAGGGCCATGTACAGCTGGGGTGACAAGTCTTACCTGGTATCTCCTGAAAGGTGGTGGTCTCTTTTTGGAAAGAGGCTGTGCCTTGAGCACAGCTGATGTGCTTTTTGCCTTTTTATTAACCATTTTTATCTCGCCTCAGGTTCATGGAGTCCGAACTGGATTTAAATGACATCATTCAGGAAATGCATGTGATCGCAACGATGCCTGACCTGTATCACCTGCTGGTGGAGCTGAACGCTGTGCAGTCTCTCCTTGGGCTGCTGGGACACGACAACACAGATATCCTTCAGCTGTTAAAACAGCTCTCATGTGAGAGGCTTTCCACAGGCTTTTCTGTAATCTCTTATGTCCTGCTTTCACAGGCTCCTGTGTATGTTTTTCTCTTCTTTCCCATCGCACTGAATTTATGTCTTTTTTTTTTTTTTTTTTCCCCACAGTGAAAGCTTTCTTTGTTCAAGTAATATTGATTCTGAATTTTTTCAGTGCTGTTATTCTCCTTTCTTGTTTTATGGACCTTTCATCTAGGTTTGAGTGGCTGTGTTCAAGTGTGAACAGATGAGTAATACAGGAAAAGCTAAAGTATGGGTTTAGCAGCATATAGCCTTGAACTGTGTGGAAACTTTATCTGGAGTAGTCCCCTGTAAAAATGAAACCGATTTACCCCTTTTTGTTGAGAGCTGAGCTGTCACGCTTCCAGCTATTTGCCATGAACTAGCTCACCACAGTGCTACGTCCTAGTTTGTTAGTGTGATGAATTCTTCATGTGTCCGTGCCTTTAATTTGGTGAGCTTGAGGTTGTGGGTAGCCCCTCTGGTTACATAAATATCCAGAGACATTTCCATGCTAGTTCTTGTGTCACTGAACCTGATCCCTATGTGCACCTGTCTTGTGCTCCTCTAAAGATCTGAGGACATCTCAGAGGGAGTTTTCTGTTTATACTGTTAAAGATTTTGGTAGTTTTGAATGAAAACTGTCATTTTTTGGAATATCCTGGTGCCTTGATGCTTAGCTGTCAGCTGATAAATAGAACTATGTCTGGCTTACCATTGTGCGGTCTTTAAAAGCAGAGCTCAGCCTGCATTGCTTGTAAAATATTCTACAGTAGATTAAGCTGAAAAATTGTGACATGGTTTGAGAGATTGTGCGTCTGTGTCCTGACAAACGTTAGTGAATGGAGGGAGCAGTGAAGCCCAGTGGAAAGGGCACTGGACTTAGACTTGGGACTACAGCAGGCTTTTCTTTTTTTCCTTTTTATTGAGTCATGATCTTAGGAAAGTAATTTATTCTTTACTTTTTTTCTTTATGTTTAAAGATGTAGATAATATTTACCAGCTTTTCTGAGGTGTTTTGAAATATGCAATGTTAAAAGGACTGTTAAGTGCTAAATCTTGTGGTCCAATGCACAGATCTTGGTTTTCTTTTTTAGCACTTTTTGTTGTAGTAAGGTGTGTTAAGAATTCGTAATTCTTAATTCTAAGTGGGTGCAGTGATCAGAAGATAAAAACAAAACATAAATATTTTATTGCATACTAATTTATATTAGAAAGCACTGCTTACGTGTCTGGGTATTTTGACTTACATCTAGCTGAACCTCAATGCGGTAGAATGCTGGTCCCTGCAAAACAGAAACACCACAGCTTTCCTTATCTCTGATCTGTAATGGAAATTACTCTCAAGTAAATGTTTGTTAACAATTTACTGTTGTACAGTGGGAAACACCTACCATGCGTAACCAGTTTCGTGGCTACCATAGTTTCATTACTTATTTTCTTGCCAGGCACCGCAGGCTTTTTGTGTACTATGTGCATGGCATTAAAAGCTTAATACTGAATTTCTCATTCACTAGGAAAATATAAACTATGGGGATTTTGACTGGGATAGCAGAGCTGATTCATAGCTGGAGTGCACAGGAATACAGCTTGCTTTGTCCTTTCAGCCATGAAAAGCTGTGTCCTAGGGTCACTGCTGCTGTCAAGGACTTGTCAGTATCGCCACTGTGAACTCTTTTTAATTGGTTTGCAACTTGCCTGTCAGTTTATGGATAGAAATTTGGCCTGTGAATTGCAGTTTTGGGAAAAATATATTTTGTGTTATAAAACTGCTGAAGTGTTTTCAGATCCGTTGGAAGCAGGACACAGACTGTAGTAATGTCTCTTCACTGTGCTGCTGCTGCTTATGTATGGAATAGAAACACTATTAAAGTGAAGCATCTAAACATAAAGCTAAATTGATACAGCTGAAGTTTTCTAATGCCTTTTTGTTAAAACAAATGGAAAAAGATTTTAAAAATGAGTTCTTCAAGGAGAGACCTAAACAAATGGCGCTTCAGATGTGATTTAAATGCAGTGCCTTGAGGGACTAATGCAAGGAGACAAAAGCAATGTCCAGGGGGAGCAAATAATCTGCTGAATGATTCATGCAGTTTTACACAAAACGTGTGAATGAAAGATGATCACCGACAAGATTTTATTAATGAAAGACAGGAAAGCTTCCAGTGAGGTTTTGCTTTTCTATCTCCTAAATTTTATAGGACAACCGATACTCTCACTGGAAGCCTCAACAGAAGCTTCCTAAACAGGAACACACTGCAAGATGAACACCTCTGACTGCCAGAGTTCTTTGCTGTGCACTCTCAGAAAAATCTGGCTTAGTTGTCTTTATAGCACCCAGTAGGTAGCAGTAGTCTTCAGTTAGTTCCTCCCTTAACTTTCCCTTCTGTGGGTTGATCAAACCCCATTCCCTCAGTCTTTCCTCATACATGATGTGCTAGCCCCCTGACCATCTTAGTGGTCCTCCACTCTCCCGAGTCCAGTATGTCAAGGTCTTTTTTTTATTGGGAGAGCCCACAACTGAAAAAAATACGTGTTGCTTCATGAGTGCCAAGCAGTGAGTGAGAATCCCTTCTCTTGACCTGCTGGTTTTGTTTTTGCTAATGCAGTGCAGCCTGTGATTAGCCTTCGTCACTGCAGTGGCACGCTGCTGACTTGCCTTCAGTTTGTCCACCAGAACTCCAGATTCTCTTCTGCAGAGCTTACCTTTCCAGTCAGCCCCAGTGCATGGGCTTGTTCCCTCCCAGGTGCAGGACTTTGTATTTGTTGAACTTTATGAGGTTCCTATTGGCCCATTTCTCCAGCTTTTCTTAATTAATAGTTGATTCCTTGCAGAATAAATGTAAGGCAGGTTATTTTCTCTTAACTTGCTTATTGAGTTGTGTTCCAACTTGCTTTAAAAATTGTACCCTGGCACCTTTGACCATGTTTTTGTATAAGCCTGAGTGACTGTCTGCCCAGTGAGGAGTAACCACCCTTCTGTTTGGTTCCTGATGGCAGTTGCACCTGGAAGTGACACCCACCCATCAAGAAAATGTGCAGATAGCTTTGGCTTGGTTAAGGAGTGCTGTAGAGTATAAAGAAAGTAGTAGTCTTACTGATACGCATCTTCTGCAGCGCCTAGACATAGGTTAACTTGGGAGTGGGACAGGCAGCTCGCTTACAGTCTTTCCTGAAACTAGATAAGTCACGACTGAAACCTTGCTAAGAAAAGATATATGAAAATACTTTTCCTGCTGCTGCTTGTGTGTCTGAGCAAATGCACAAACAGGAGAACTGGGAGGCTGGATTGTTAGCCTGTGCATTTTAAAGAGATTCATCACAAAGTTGTTATATAGGACATGCAGAAAACTGCATATCCTGTTCTACCCCAGTGGGACTTGGGCAAGATTGATCAGCGTGTCTGAGAGAATAGGAAAGTGGGTCTAATGAGGTGGAATACGTCTCGTTGTACAAGAGAGCTGTGTAGCAGTCAGGGGAACCATGTGTTATGCAGCCCAGAGTTAATGAGTGAAAATTGGGCTGGCAGAAGCTATGCTGTTCCTGCGAGGTCTGCGGTTAGAGGAGCATGCTGTCCTAATTGGGCCAGGCAGAAGGGGGTGATCGCTCCTGCTTCCTGCAGTGGCCTTGTTAGGTGTGTGCCGTATCAGGTTAGCAGGGGTATCACTGAGAGCAGAATACCCAAATCAGATTACTGAACTCATTTCTCTTTGCTTGTATTCAATCTTGACAATGCAAGATGGTGCCTAGTTAAACCAACTCTAGCAATTTTGATCTGGGGAAAAAAAGTATTGTCAAGAAACAGTAAAATTGCCTGATACAGTAAGCATACAATCACATTTGTTTTTATCATTCCTAATTGTTAGGATTCCCTGATGTTGGTGCTTATGAGGACTGTCTGCTGAAATGGTCTCTGTGCTCTTGGCTCTGGTGTTCCTGTGCCCCACTGCTGTAATGTATTACCAGTTCTTTTGGATCGTGTCATGAGCATGCTGGCCTAAGAGCAATCTGCTTTTGATATTAAATGTGTCTACCTCTGTGTTGGTCATCCTTAACACCTAGCACATGTTTCCATAGCTGTGGTAGACTTGCTTCAAGAACTTACTGATATAGATACTCTCCATGAGAGTGAAGAAGGAGCTGAAGTCCTCATAGACGCACTAGTAAGTAGTAAACTCCAGATTACTTTAATGCCTGAACATCTGCCTTATGCAGCAGAGCAGTGAATACTCTGAACTGCTACACTTTCTGCAGCTGCCGTTATCCATATTGCCAACACCACGATGAAGTTAGCCAGGTCAGGAGCCTGCTGTCTTCTAGCTGAAATGCTGTATTGAGGACCACGATGGGTGTTTTTAATGGAATGCCAGAGTTTGAGGAGTAGGTTCTTCTTGTTCCTTGTCTACCACTTCTGTTTTCAAAGGAACACGTGTTTTTCTTAACAAAAGGGTACATGTTTTTCTTAACAAGAAGTAAAAGCATGAAAGTTTTTGTGTAGCAGAGCTAATGCATTTTAAGGGTGGAGGAGGGTTTAGAGGTAATGATACCTTTTGGCATAGAGATTAAACAACCCCAGAAAACGATTTACATGCAGTAGAAGATGCATTGTTTGGTCTGCCTGGTTAACTCTTGAGTGCCTCTTGGCCTCCGTGATGGTGGACTTCCCCTTTTCCTGGCGTTTGTGCTGGATGCTTCCTGCTCCTCGGCTGTGGGAGGAAGATGCTGAACCAAGCAGAAGCCTTCCAGAGAACTGATACCCAGCAAAATTTGAGAACTTCAACTGGAAGAGGGTAGATTTAGATTAGATATCAGGAAGAAATTTTTCACTGTGAGGGTGGTGAGGCACTGGAACATGTTGCCCAGGGAAGTTGTGGATACCCCATCCCTGGAGGTGTTCAAGGCCAGGCTGGAAGGGGCTTTGAGAAACCTGGTCTAGTGGGAGGTATCCTCACCCATGGCAGGAGGGGTTGGAACTAGATGATCTTTAAGGTCCCTTCCGTCCTAAACCACTCTATGATCTACATGTCTGTCCTACCTTTGGGCAGCTTCTGCTAGTGAATTGCTGCGTTTGTGAATCACCGTGGCTGTGTCTTGTTCTGTAACTGTTATGTTGAAATTGAAAGATGGGGAATTACAGGTTTTCTTTTGTTTGCTTTGTTTGGCTGCTCTGTTTTCTCCTACAATCCTTCTTGTCCAGTCACTATAATGTTACCTTCCAAAGGTTAATGACAGTGGCCCAGAGCTGAGTTCCTCCAGCTGCCCTCTGGGCTGTTCTTAATTACTCTGCCTTGATGGAAAGATTGCTGGATGAATGAAGTGGTAGAGAGGAACTGCTAGAGAAGATGTTTTCTATAAAATGTGCAAAGGGGTAGTACATCAAGCAAAGTTCTTGCTCTGTTTTCCTTGTCACCAGCCCACTGATAATACCCAAGTTTTAGATGTTTTATTGTCCTCTTTGGAAGAAACAAGCCAGGCATATCTTGGGAGAAATGTTTAGATATCTGCTTTTCGATTATTATTATTTTTTTTTTTTAAAGAAAATAGGTGTAATGTAGGATGTCTGTGTGATTGTTGCACTACCTTCCACAGCAGCTGATAACTTGTGTTTTTTCCACATGTTGACTGGGCCCAAAGCTAGTTAACAGTGTTTGAATTGGAAATGTTATTTTGTTTAGCTTTTCCAAGCTCATGTCCACAATGGAAAGTTAGCCAAAGTCAAGCTGGACTCTGTCCAATTGCAGCTTTAGAAGCATACTTCTTGTGTTAGCTTTTTGATTAGGAGGCTTCACCTGCAGATGTGGGTTCCTGCGCCTGCTGTTGATTTGTCTGGCTTTCGTTAGCTTGCTGCAGTCAACTTGGTAGATTCCTCTTGCTAGGATTTAAATGCAAGGCTTCAACTGGCGGTAATTCAGCTTTTGGATTTGAATCTGCGTGTGTGAACATTGTTCCTTCAGCTTTTTGTACCTATGAAGGTGGAAGGTATAACAAAAATGTAGGCACACCAACAGTAAGCGGTTGAAAGTGGGGCTGCTCGCAGAGCTGACAGCTAGCCCATCCGTGGTGGTTTGTCGTGCCTCGCAGTTAAGAATTCTGAGGGATTATAAATCAATCAAGCTGGGTCAGGAAGTAAGACTGTGACAAGGTACATGTTTTCCTCCAGATGTTTTTTTCTGTTTAATCTGAAACACAAAAGTTGTTTAATTAATTAGGACAAACATAGTGGCAGATTTACTTAGTGATTCCTTTGTTTCCTCTGAGATTTTAGAGCAAGATTGTTAATATCTTCTGATCATGTCTGGCAGAATGTTTCAGTAGGGCTTATTGATTTTTATTATTTATTAACCCCCCCATTCTTTCTCCTTCATCTTCCTTTTTTCAGTCATCTTTCTCATTTTTCTGTCTTTCCCATGACCCCGATGATTTAGGTGGAGGGCCAGGTCGTGGCCTTGTTGGTCCAGAATTTAGAGCGCCTGGATGAAAGTGTGAAAGAGGAAGCTGATGGTGTCCACAACACACTGGGTAAGTGGCTGTTACACTGTGGCTGTTTGTACAAAGAGAGGTGTGGGTTATCCCTCCCCTTCCTGTCCCCTTGAACCGCCACCACTAGGGTAGAGGACCTTGTGCAGCTTTTGTTCAAGCGCAGCTTTAACTCACAGTAAAGCCTAGTCCCTTGAGCTGGCGTTTGTCGCATGACTGCTGGTAAGGTGTCTCTACTCAAAGCGGTTATGTAGGGAGGTGCTGATGCACGGATGAAACTGTGCGCTGCACTGGAAGGAGTGCTCCACTGCCTGTGTATTTACTTATCTGTGAGCTCTACTTACTCCGTTATGAGAGCTGTTTATGTCTTACCGATATATTTAACTTTAAGGTAGTAAAACATTTGTATTTCACAAAAGTACATCGTTACCTCTCTGCTCCCCAGTCTTTGCACAGCACAGTAACTGCTTTGCGGTGTGTCGCTGTTATTAGCGTTTAGACCATCATCCACTCCTTTCAGTCATTTGGGACTGTAATCTCACAAGGACTGGAAGAATGAGAGAGACTGGAAATATGAAGTTTGGAATTTTTACTGCCAATGCTTTTTTAGTTTAGTTTTGTGCAGTGAGAATTGCTGCTGGAGTAAAGGGAAGGTATCTTAGGTTTCTTCCAGCTGGAGCTGGTGTCACACTAAGGATGGAGTGTGTGGGCAGTGTAAAAACTGAGAGAGTATCATAGACCTGAGCTTAAGCCTCACTCAAAAAAAGGTAGTTTTGCAAATAACGTGTAACTTTTGAGAAGAGCAGTGCAGCCCTAGGAAGGACCTGGCAAAGCAGTGTTGACACAGGCCTGAGCTGAACTGCAGGTGAGGAAAACTGGCTGTTTTCTGTGTCTTTCTTCTCAGCAATCGTTGAGAACATGGCAGAGTTCCGACCAGAGATGTGCACAGAAGCTGCGCAGCAGGGCCTCATGCAGTGGTTGCTCAAGAGGCTGAAGGTGAGCTTGTTTTCCTGTTGTCATTTGGGAGATATCACAATAAAAACTGACAGGCCACTGCTCTGGAAGTTGGTGTGCTTGAGACAGTGTTTGGCACAATATCAGAGGCCCAAGGCTATTTGTTACTGGTTCTTTCCGTTTGTATAGGTTATCTTTGTGATAAGTTCTAACCAATTCAAAACTCGCCTCAAACTGGGAATGATGTCCCTTTTAACTTATAAATTAGGAAAATTGAAGGAGTTGGCTTTATGTGTAAGAAGCTCTATACAACATGATGCAAGTCTGTAAGTAGAAGTACTCTCATTTTCGTAGTGTTTGCCTGGAAGAGTATCTAATGTTGAGTTGTCTTTAATGTCTGTGGGTATTACTTGTTTCTGTGGGAATTCTTTTTGGTAACATGTCCCTGATCCTGCCGTGAGAACAATGGTCTTTATTGCAGAGTTGGTCCCTTCACAGTGCTACAAAACAGCACTCAGGCTACAGCCACCGGTGTGGTCGTCCCCGGTAGCTGCAGTACCACTGCGTTCCTAGTTCAAGCATCAGTAGTGCTAGAGCTCTGCCAGCACCCGCCTTCCTTCTATAGACCAGTTAGTATGAACTTAAAACATCACTTAAAATAAGCCCGTTCTGCATGCGTGTGTGTTGGAGAAGCCAAGTTAAGGACAAAAAGTTAGAATTTGGGGATTGTATCCTCTGTGGTTTTAGTTTAAATGGATTTACTTTTGTCTGGTCTTTAAATTGTTAACATCTTACAGTAGAAAGTTACTTTCTTCTGTTCATATTATTCCTGTATGGTGGATTTCTGGTCCATGGCTAAGACCTGTAGGAATATAAAAAGCTGATCAGTGAGTGGAGAAACTAATAAAGACCATTTTATGCCTTTGCTTCTTACGTCTCTAACACTATTTTGAGTTTCAAGTGATGTCTTTGCTTAACTACTGCTGCTGGTGGTGGCTTTTTCTTTGAACTCATCGTATTGCCTTTTGAATTCCAAATTACTTTTTGATATTAGCATCCTGTGGCAGCAAGGTACACAATTTGACTCTGTCTTGTGTGAAAAGGTGCCTAAACATTCCCTGGAAAATACTGTAGGAAAGGAATTGATAGTTCAGCTGTCTTACAGAGCTAGTGAAGGAAACAGATTCTGGCTTTCTCCTAACCCTGTTAGTAAGGCATTAGCGCTTCCACACTTAAATGTCTTTATGGTTAGAAGGCCTCTGAATCACAGAAATACACTCTCAGCTTTGTAAGTTTGCAGATACCCCTGTGGCCCTCATATACTTGTTAGCAGAAGTAACCTATAATTTCTCACTACAGGTAGTGACATAATTATATTCCTTTTGCTTAAAAACAAAAAGTTAAATTAATTTTATTCCAGGCAGGTGTGTACTGAGTGTAGGTCTGCTGCCTGCCTTGTAATTACTCTGGCAGCTGAAAAGACTTAGAAACTTGAGAAAGCAAAATAATCACAACTTGGATTCCCCTGCCTAGTGCCTCAGAAAATGAATATTAAAGGCCCTTGAACCTCGGTGCTGAATGTCTTTCCTTTGCCTTGGCATGTGTTACCTTTGTCTGGGTTTGGGGATGTGTGATCAGGCAGTGAGTGCTTTTTCTTGCTTACACGCTGTCGTCGTGGGGAGCCGCACGCTAATGAAACCCTCGCCTAGGCGCGTTCGCTATTGGCAGCACTTGGTCTTGAATCTCTTGCCCTGACAGATGTGTTTAGGATTAAACCAGGATCTCAGCATCTGGGTAGAGCGTTGTGCTGCTGAAGAATGTCTGTGGGATGAGTTTTAAAATCAGGCGTCAGTAAAGACATCTGGCACACAGCACAGGGTGTGAATTTGTGTTTTCTGACTACATTTCAGGTTGCATAATTGTATTTTGACTGTCAGAACCACCTTGGAAAGCTCAGATGGAGAGCTTAATAGCTCAATTCTCCAAACAAAAGCAGGGTTTGATGATGCTGTATGCAGTCTTGAGAGAAGAGAGCGTCATTTCCTAACACTTGCCATAGGACAGCAGTTGGTACACACCGTGATAGAAGCCAGGAGAGTTGTACAGCACCGAGCGCGTGCCACCCATTGCCCGGAAGTGTTATGTGATTGCTATAAATACCATCATCTACAGAGGGGTTTGGGATCGTTGGGAATGAAAAGCTTTATTTAATGTCAATGCTTTGTGGCATTTGGGATCTTCCTGCTTTTCATGATTTTGTGCTGCATGGTGCTTGTGTATTGTGACCTTTTCTTTGGTAGCAGGTTGGGATAATTGGCCCACATGTAACCTTGCGCAGGCAGGTTCACTCAATCAAGCTGCAGGTCGTCCTGCGTTTGGGGGGAAAAAATTGTGGGTGACAAATGGTATGTTTTAAGCCTAGTACTTATTGCTTGCCTTTTTTTCCCTTCTCAAACAGTGGAATACAAATAGCTGGTAACTGATGATTTTTAAAACTGTTTTGTTTATTTTATTAATTCCTTCAGTAAACCAGTTAGCATTATTATCTGAACGGTTAATTTGTAGTCTGTTTCTGTAGATGAAGCAGCTTTGGTAGCATGCAAAAACACTGGATCCGGTTCAGAATCCCACTTCAGGGCTTTTTTTTTTTTTTTTTTCAATGGCAG
>VFFE01007193.1:45910-81884 GCA_008921705.1 Burhinus oedicnemus
TTTTTTTTTTTTTTTTTTTTTAATGTATTTGAGTATGGAGGGAATGTATGAAATGAAAGTTATGTGACTGTGCAGGCTAAACCCATCTCATGTTCTTCTGACTGTGACATTGAAATCCTCATACAAAACTCTGGCAGTTACTATTTAATGTTACTGTGACGTATTTTCTGTAATTCTGTTTTTGGTGACAGGTGCAGACTTTCAGAATAGGGATAAGCCCATGCACTCATACAACATCATGGAAAATTTATCACAGGAAAGAGATTCTGTGTTGCAAACAACTGGAGGCTGTTCTTGGGTCTTATGAGCCAACTTGGTCAAACCAAATTATGTAGGACAGTGTGAAGGATCAGAGCTGAATTTCTACACATGCTTGCATGAGCAGCCCCCACCATCATCCCTGGATCAGAGAGAATTATTACTACTTTGTCAGTGAGGCATACTGCAAAATTACCGCTGTTGTATTTTGGTTTAAGTGATGCTAATACATTTGGTGATTTGATTAATGCGTTCTTCAAATCAATGAAACAGAGAGCCGTGCCCTAATGAGTCTCGTGTTTCTTTTTCACCAACAGGCTAAGATGCCTTTTGATGCCAACAAGCTGTACTGCAGTGAGGTGCTGGCTATTTTGCTCCAGAATAACGATGGTGAGACACGCCTCTGGTATCTATATTCTGTTCGGGTAGGATCCAGGCTTCTTTCAGATCACAGCAGCACTCTTCTGCCTTCGGCTTCCCTTTGCTTGTGCTCTCTCTCCCGCGCGTATACTCTCTCACATGCGCATGCGCCCTCTCTGCAGCTTTTGTACTCTGTCAAGCCGTATTGATTTTGTTCGCTGATGTATCAGTGTTAGATGGCTGTAAAATCTGACAGTTAGCTTCATTTTTCTCTCTCTTTTCCCCCTTCCCCCCACCTCCGTCTAGACAACAGAGAATTGCTTGGGGAGCTGGATGGGATCGATGTGCTGCTTCAGCAGTTATCTGTGAGTAATTCACATACGCCCTCTCTACCGTCAGGAGACTCGCAGGCTGGGTGCGAGGAGGTGGAACAGATTCTGAGTGTAGCGCTGTCCTAGCAATCTGTAGATACTGAAGCACAGCAGTGCTTTATATTTAGCGGTGGCATAGTCCCTGAATAACTTGCATGCACGTGTATCATCCATGGTAAGTGAGGTTCATTTCTGTTTTACAGATGTTAATGTAGAGGTATGCAGAAATTAAATTACTTTATTAGAATTACATGGCAAGTTGGAGATAGACAGGGTTAGAATTTGGTTAGAATTTGCAGCATTCTCCACTCCAAGCACTGGGCTGCATTGTGCTGACATTTGAGCCAGCTGAAGGTAATGTCTTCTTAGCTGACATATTTCTTGAGGCAGTACTCTCAGTAGGTTAGGGTGCTGCAGAGCAGACCCCTCAGGTATGTGTTATGCCTAGGAGTTCTCTGGTAACAAGCTTATCCACATACTTTTGTGAATTGTGCAGCTGGTGAATTTGCCCTTCCCTTTGGAGCTGCTGTCTTGTCTTCCAGCTGCACACTTGTTGGTATACAGTCAGGAGTAAAAAGGGCAGCAGAGTTACTAGAGAGAATGCGTCAGTGACGTGTATGACTGCTGCTCTGATGACTGCAGCCTTACGCGTATCAGATGCTGAAGGCTTGTGATGTAAATGTTCATGTATACTCTACAACAGTGTGGACCAAACTGAGCCCTCCATTTTGGGGTAATTCTATTTTCTTTGTCATGCAGGTGTTTAAACGACACAACCCTAGTACAGCAGAGGAACAGGAAATGATGGAGAACCTGTTTGATTCCCTTTGCTCCTGCCTAATGCTCAGTTCCAATCGCGATCGCTTCCTGAAAGGCGAGGGTCTACAGCTGATGAATCTGATGCTTAGGTACCCAGATAACTTTTTGATTTTCTTGCCCGCTTTTGATGGACCAACACACGTTCTGGCTAGATACTTGTGTTTTTCTGTTTATAAAATTTCTGTGTTAGCGTATTTGTCTGTTTTTCTGTTTCTTTTTTTCCAGCGTCTAAGTAGAACCTTCTCAGACATATAAGCTCCACTCTTTGTCTTTAGCTTTGTTGCATAAGAAATGGAGTTACTACAATAGCTGCTGGAAATTAAAAGTGGAGATCGGTGTGGCTGACACCCAGATGAGTGTGTGCTGTAGGTCAGTCCGCTAATCCTCTAAGGATTTAAAAGACCCCTATGAGGGTAAGAGAGACCGTTTGGGGGGATGTCTCTAGGGAAAATGCTTTTCCTTTTGTTCTGCAGTTCAAGCTTCACTGTGTCGTCTATCGCCTAAGCTGTTGAACTTTTGTGGATGTTGATACAAAAATTGTTTTTATGAAATGGACATAAGTATGCATTTCTTCTTGTGACACGTTTTGTCACACCATGAATCTCCAGGGCTTCTCTGCTCTCCCTTCACTTTTACTTCCTAGCCTGGTACTGAGTTGTGTCTTCTGAGCTGACTGGCTTCCTCCAGACCTCAGGAATGGGCACAGCGGGGCTCTGTCTGGCTTTCCCTGGTGTGCTAGGCTGCATGCGGTGGCTGGTTAGCAAACACCAACAAGAAATGATGTATTCCTGCAGCGCATGGCTGGGTAATGTGCAGCAGCAGGGAACTGAATAAATAACCAAACGTGGATTATTCAAATAGGAACACTGGGTTTTCTTGAGGCTAATTAAAGAAAAGCTCCAAAACTAAGAACGAGAGGGAAGCCTCCCTCTGCCTCGAGTACTAAGCTGCTAAGCGAGCCTTGCAGAACTAATTACTTGGAGTTCTTGTGCCATGTGGGTGGGACTCAGTGTTTGGATTTCTAATCGTTTTTTTCCTCATTTTTGTACTCTACCACTCTCTATACCAGGAGCCTAGCTGGGAAATTATGACAAGAGAAAAATTTTACCCTGGATGCATTCCCCCCGCCTCCAGGAGTTGTGAAAAGGTTAGGAGGGACAAAGCATGACTTAGCTGCCAGCAGCAGCTATGTCTAATGGAAGGAGTTTCCAAGACCTCAGTCTTTTGATGCTTAGAAACGTAACTTATTCTGCAGTCTGAATGGGATTGGTAAAGTGACAATGGGAAAACAAGTAACAATTCATGGAATATTTTGTAGAATCTTATATCACTACTGTCTGTAAGCATGGACTATACTGAGAGCTGATTATTTTTTAAAAAAAATCTTTTAATCTAGTTCAGATAAGTAAAAAAGTTGAAATTCTTCTTATCTGGCTGTTTGACCAAACAATGTGAGTTGACAGTTGGCTGAGTCTTGTCCCAAAACCATCTTCCTTCTGGTCCTGACTTGTCCTACACTGCAAATCTCATTTAGAGAGAGCAGCACATAGTTGAATAGAGAGAGTAAACTTTTTGCTTCTAATGATGTCTTCAGACTAGAGTTGAAAGTGTTAAGATGGTACTTTTATTGCTCATTCATGTTTTTCTTCTTTTGAAGAGCTGCCAACCACTTTTCTTAGTATTCCACACTATCCATGTTGTTGACATGTCGTCCATGTTGTTGACATTCCTATACACAATTTTCTTTTTTGTCTTAATACTCCTAATGAATGAAACTTCAGGATTCTGACCCAGGTAATCATGCATGTAACCTAAAACATGTGAAATTGGTGATACCCAGCATATGCTTAAAGCTACTTCCATACTTCAGACTGGCTGGCTGGGTCAGAGCTGCAGTGCTGTCCTGAAGCTTTTACTTTCAGTAGGGGTGATATTTCCTTAGCGGTGTTGTAAGCTTGCTTCTGGTAGGCATGACACAGGCGTGACTGTATATGTGTTATTTAAGTAGTTAACTCAGATCTTCAGAACCGCAGGAAGGAGGCGGTGCTTAGCTCTACTATCTCTTGGCATCTCTTGAAAACCAGCTTTTTGGGTTCTATGTTTCTGGTGCTTTGTCAGTAGTAAGAGAATGAATGATGTTGGAGTCCAGTACTCTATGGAGAACATAAGAGATGTTTAAGGTAAAAGCACTGGTTTGTGGTGATGAAAATTAGGGAATGGATGCTGGGAGGTGGCGGCTACTTCAGGAGGAGAAGCTTTGAACCTACTCAGCTGCTGCCATGGGAGGTTACTTCTTTGCGCAGGTTGTGGTGTGATTGAAGGTAGAAAGCTCTGCTGGACTTACCGCTTTGCTGAGGAAAATCGAGCACGTTTCTGTAGCTTTCAAACCACCAAACAACGCAAAGTGTCTGAGAACTGACGCTGCAAGGTTTTGGTGTTTGCTTGTGGGTTTTTTACAGATTTTAATACCCAGAAGATATTAAATGGCTATTCATTCTGTTAACCTCTCTTATCATTGGGAGTTCTCTTGGTGTATGCTTAAAAGCTGTTACAGGTGCTCAGTTTTTCTCAGTACTGCTTTGGTAACTGCAGGCTAGCACTGTAAATAGGGAGTGAATCTTGATAGTTGTGATCTAGAGAGCTGCACGGGAGTATTACACGTCCGTATCTTCTTGATACCTTAATGATAAACAACAAAGAATAGAATGCCATTCGGTTGTGATTGACCACCTCGCCCACAAACAGGACAGAATATTTTTCTCTCCTGTCGGTATCCTCTGAAGACTGGGGGGGAGAGATCTGTTATTTTTTGTTTTTACTTTGAAGACGGTTAATCATTGTACCATAGTCTGTGCAGATGAAAGGACAAATAAGCAAAGTTGAAAGTTTATTGACATGATGTGAGATAGATAAGCTGTGTGAGAATAAAGATATCAGGCTTGAATCTCCATTACTGTCTTAGAGAACATAGCATTCTGTATCTAGTGCTACCCAACGCATCTAGCCAAGTTGTTCTGTTCATAGTGGTCATGCACACAGATCTGCAGAGAAGTACAGCATCTTTCAGCTGAGCATTTAACAGGCTCAAGAGGTTCCTGTAGATAATAATGCAAACAGGACTACTTTCTGTCATGCTGAACTTCAACTGTATGGCCAACAGTGAAAAATGTTGTCATTTTGTGTGAGCTTCTACTACTTTATGGGGAGACAGTGGTAACGTGAAAATGAACATGATGTGGCTGCACTTTACGTGATGTGTCCATCGCAAGCCGTGTCCTGGACTTAGTGTGGTCTTGACTTCCAGTGTTGAGGGGGACTTGCAGTTGGCCACTGGGAGTGGAGCTTCACCGAGCAGATATGTGGGAGGTGAGCAAGGGAGGTCTGGGAGAAGACCAGATTAAGAAGGACAGAGCCTGTGACAGCAGAGATGAAGTAGGCAGTTTTGAAGTAGCATGAGAGCACAGGTATGTATAATTATTTGATTTGCATCTCTGCACCAATGGTGGCTCATTTATTTTATGGAGTGTTTATCAAAAATAAGATGGTTTATCAAGGTGGTAGCCACTAGTGGAAAGCTTATAAATGTATCATAGAATTAAATTCAATTTTCTTTTTTGGGTTAGGAAACACTTTTTAGTACCCAGTCCCTCAGCCTTACCTTGGTAACCTAAATGCAGTTTACCTTACAAAGCCAAAAGAGAAAAACAGGCTTGTAATGTCAGTTCCCTCGCGCACACTGACAGGAAGCTTATTGCTTTTGTTGTAAAATTGTGTTAAGGTTTGGAGGGGATGAAGCCACTCGGTTCCCAGGGGATGTGTCAAGAAGATTCTCTGTTGCGTAGGAAAAATGACGCGTGGCTTTCCCAGTTATTAACCGATGGCGCGTGTGTATGCACATAGACAAATGCAGCAAAGGGAACTTAGGGAAACGTGCATCACTTGGACAACACAATCTTCTGTTCTGCAGCTATTCAGTGGCTTTTCTTGACCCTCAGAAAAAGCATTTGCTCCTGTACAGCAAAAACAAGGTGAAAATGGACAACTGTGTACAGCTCCCCAAAGCTTGACTATAGCTATTTCAGGGTATATTGTTTATGATTATTAAAATCCTTTTATGTTTTCTTGTCCTGCTGTTCCTAATGACCCCATGGAAACTTAGACTGTCTCTTTACTAAATCTTCTGGTTAATTAAATGGAACCATTTTATGCAGCACTTTTCCAAGAAATCTAGTATTCTTCTTTTGCTAGTATTTTGGAAGGTGAGATTGTGTTATGCTAATGTGGAAAGTCCAAATAATGTTAGCACCTCTTCTTTTTGAAATAATACAGTACCAAAAGAGTTCTCTCAAATGCAAAGGTATTACAAGGAGGAAAACAATGGTTAGCAAATAAAGTTGTAATTCAGAGTTGCCTGTGAAGACTGAGGTCACTCCCTATTTGGTGATACTCACGTATACTTGTCTTTGAATTAGTGTTCAGCTAAAAGTTACCTCAATGAGCACAGATGAGACTAAGATAAACTGCTTGCCCTCCGGCAGAATAAATATTTCAAATAAAATCAACTCTAGACAGTCCAGTCAAGCAGCTATTGATCTCTAAAAGCCTGAACTTAAACCCAATGAATATTCCAGAGATCAGCTCTGTGCAACCTTCCTAAATGCTGATCAATATGCAATTACTTCCCCTGAAAACATTTCTTATATTGTCTGGCCTAAGGAGTACTTTATTTTTAGCTCCCTGTAGAGGGGAGGTGGGGGTGTTGTGCCACCCTCCTGCACTGCTTTTTGCTCGTGGGTAGAACTCGCTGCTGCGCCAGATCCCAACCGCACGTGGTGCTTTCAACAACCGCTTCGTGCCCATTGGAAGCACCTGTGGCTGCACTGGGCAAAGTAACTTTTGTTTAGGCTAGGGTGTTAATATACGGGTTTTTTTAGTTTGTGTGTTGTTAGGGGTTCACAAAGTTCCATCTCTAAAGGGAAGGCGTTTTCCACAGCTCTCTGGAGCTTGGGCTTCAAGAAGCCCTGGATGAGAAGACCCTGCTGATGGCCGTGAGGTCCGGGTGGCTGGCTGCTGGGTGGCTCAGGGTGCGCTGTTTGCAGGTGGGTGAGCTGCTCCTCACTGCAGCATGGGTGCTGCTGCCTCCACGGGGGGAAAGAGGAGGGGGCTGGACTACGTCAGTGGTTTGATCTTCATAGATCCTTATTCCAGGTCCACAATAATACCCCGAGCACCTGACGGTAGTACAGAGAAACCAGTGAGTGTCGGAGGAGAAATGTTCTCTCATCATCGCTCCAGGGGAAGAGCATTTTTATATGTACATGTAGCTATATATTTGTTAAAGAACAAGTCCTCTTAGAGAAGAGAAAATCAGAGGAGATTGCCATATACTTGGTGTGGAAGGTGGTGGGGGCTTGTGACCGTCCTGCCCTGGGGGGAACCTGGCCTGGCCTTTGGGGACACTGAGGGCTCTTGTTCTCCAGCTCACGTTAGCTCCTGCTGATGTTTACCTGGTCTGTTGGTTTTATGGGCGGTACTTGTGACTGCTTTTTCAGTTCATGTTTCACAAGATAGTTTAAATTTTCCCCTGGATGAATTATAAATTCCTCTGTTTCTGGTTTGAGAGGTACAGAGCTTTTGGAGATCGTTTTCAGGCCACCTGTGTGTTATCGGTCTGAGTCACCAGCATCAGCATTCTGAACTAGCATTAAAATGGAATAGCCCAGAATCTATCTGCTTCCTTCCAACTGTGATTTCTGGAGACGAGGTTTTCTTTGTTACAGCTGATGACCAAGCTATGCTTACCAAACTTACTCCTTTATTAAATTGAATTATTGCTGAATTTAAATCCTGATAATCTTGTTGTGACAGTATTTGCCTTGTGTACCTAACCCAGTCTCCCCTGCCGTTTTGTGCTAGTATTTGTAAGGTGGTGATGAAATAACTCCTTTAATAGCCAAGAAATAAAAAAAAGAAAATAAAACCACAAAATATATAAAATGAAATAAAAAGAAAATAGAAAATAAAAAGAAATAAAATAAAAGACATTAAAAAAGAAATAACCAAGAGAATATTTTCAGCCACAGTTTTGAAAAGAGAGTATTTGTTGATAGAATGTTTTGGCTTCTGGAAGAAAATCTTGCTTAGAGCTTGTGCTCAGACTCTTCATACTTTCCTTGTCACGTTTGTTTCCCTGTTCATGCTGATTCCTTACAGTAGCATGGTCCAAAGCTTGTCGTGTCCCTGTGAAGTTTAACTTGCAGCTTTCTTTTCACAGAGAGAAGAAGATTTCCCGCAGCAGTGCCCTGAAGGTGCTGGACCATGCCATGATTGGACCAGAGGGCACCGACAACTGTCACAAGTTTGTTGACATTCTTGGTCTGAGGACCATCTTTCCACTCTTCATGAAATCACCCAAAAAGATAAAGAAGGTTGGAACAACTGAAAAAGAACACGAAGGTAGGCATGCTTCCAGATCCTTCTTATTGTCATGGAGGAGGTGAATGGAAGGCAAGTGTCTGAAAAGTACCTGCAACAAGGAGGGAATAGCACATCACCAGTCTTCTCATGGCTCCTCCAGCAGCCTGTGTGCTCCTTGTTGCAGGCTAGCTGTTGATGACACACTTGCCCTGCTTGTTTTGGTATCAGTGGTTCCTGGCGATTCCATTTCATGTGCTGTTAATAAGTTATTTTACTCCTGTAGGGTCTGTTGTTTGAAGCTCTGACTCTTTGATGCAAAACTCTTTTGAAAAGAGTAATGAGGCAACTACAAATGTCACCTCAAAAGCAGTGTTTTTGTGGCTCTGAGCACTGAAGTGTGACTCGATGAACATCAGGCATTGCAGAAATAAACTGCATGCTTTTGAAGTTGCCTTTTCTTTCTTTTTCTTTTTTTTTTTTTTTTCCCCCTCTCTCCCTTGGAAAACGCTGCTTTAACAGAAATCTGCTTTGGAGTGTTACTGCAGGACCTTATGCTGAACTGAATTTAGGGTCAGTCTGTCCTGCGTCTGGTAACATTACCTTTTCCATTTTGTTAATAATTGTCTATGTCTCGGAAGAAACTTTAAATACTGCCAGTGATGCCTGAGGTTTTGTGCCAGTTCATTACTCAGTTCTATAAAGGGTGAATATTGTCAAAAGCTGAAAAGGTGTAAGTGGATCTCAGGCTTGCCTAGTGTATATCCTTAACTCTTGCAGCAAACCAAGGGAAAACAGAAGGAAACAGCAACAAAATGGGAACTCTAAACCCAAATACCCTGCTTTGGTACTGGCCTCGCAACTCGGGTGTAACCAGATGTCTGGATGTTCTCCAAAAGTGAAGGCAGGGAGGTGCTGCCTCCTGCAGACCTCGCTGGGTGCTGGGCTGAGGCACTGGCTGAGACTGAGCAGCCCCTTTCTCTGGAAGCGCTGCGGAGCTGGGGGCAGCTCGCTGGGCATCTGCTCGGTCTCGTCCTTCCTGAGAACAAGGTGGCGAGGAAGGAGGAGGGGCAAATTCAGCAAGTGGCTGTTTTCTTCTTGAAAACTCCGCCAGCGGTGAGCTGGTAACAGTACATTTGTTATAAAGCACCACCATTAAAATATGACAACGGTCTTGTTAACGAAGGTAGCGGCTTGGCGAGGCACGCTTAAGCTGCGGAGGTGGGCTCTGTGCCTTGGAGGTGGCAGGGCTGAGGCGGGATGGTGGGTTGAAGCAGGAATTGGCGGCAGCACCATGGGCTGTGCGTGCACACCTGGTGGTGGCTGCTTTCCTAGCATGGGTGGAAAGAAGGGGCTTACCTGCAGCCCAGCGCCAGCCCTAGTAATGATTCACACACAGGCTGCCAATTCTGGCTGCCTTATCTGTCTTGTATTGTGTTGCTTGTCTCGGATAGATAATGGTGAGGAAGAAATGCTGTCGTGTATTCTGGGGTTTATGTAATAAAATTGCAGAAAGTGCTGTTGCGCTTAGATGATGGATTTAGGGGATGTTTTGAAATCTTCATTTGCAGTATGAAAATAAGGTTGTTTAATTCTTCTTACTGAGAGAAAGCTCAGGCTAGAATACGAGCTTTTGAGTAGAGGGATCTGGGTCTGTGGCTCTTGTCATTGACTTAAATTTTTCAGTTGGGGAAAGTGAGTTAATCTCTGTCTCATCTGCTTCGTCTTGAGTCAGCAGATGACATCTGTGTGCAATCTTGGCTACTGTGAGGATTAGGTAGCAGTCTGGAAAGCCCTAAAGGGGTCAGTTCCTAACTATTTCTGTGATGGGGAAAAAAACCAAATCTGCCCTCAGGAAAATGGAGTGATCAGTGCAAACAGTCTTCGTATCGTATCTCCATCTCATTAACATTCAGAAGAAATGGAAGACATTAGGATAAGTCCAGAAATCAGTTTTATTAAAATAAACTCCCCCTAAAACGCTGTGGTAGTAAGTCCAATTTTCTTTGTTTTGCATCACTGGGCAGGTGAGTTACTGAATTTCTAACGATGGGAGTTAATTGAGATGTTTAACAAGGTTCCCCTGGAGCCTGTCACAGCCATTGTCCTGACACATGTATAAGCAGCATAGTATATGTTTTTACTTTGCCAAATGTTGGACCAGCAATACAGTAATTACTTTGTGCTCGGGGGCACTGCTGGTTGATGGTCGGCTCCTGTGAGCCACTGGCTGAACAGGAATACTACAAAGACTCCTTGGTGCCTACTGGTTTTAAAGGAGGTCTAGCATGATTGAGAATCGATGCCCTTTGTGCTGTGCTGCTCCTAGGAATACGCTTCTTTCTGCCTATCTCTTTGTTTATTTATCAAAAAGAAAGCAAGTATTCAGTCTTGTCATCTTTTCTTGTAAAAACTTTATCCTGTGTTCAAACTGTTTTTAAAAAAAATATTAAAAATTAATTAGAATGATCCTCTTCTGCTAGGAGAGCGTTCATGTATATGTCAAATGGAGGAACACATTCCTTTAAAGAATTAACTAGAATGGCTTTGTAGCAGAGGCATCAGTATTTATTAAAAAGCATTTCTAAGGAACTGCGCTGTGAACGCGTTCACTGTAATGCCATTGAGACTCTGTCGGGACAGGCACTCGTGGTTATGCTGCAAAATATGAAATTCTTAGTGGGCTATTAACCTTGGAGCCTGATTATAACTGCTTAAAGGACAGTCCTGTTAAAGTGCTTCAGCACTGGGTGAGGTACCAAACAGCTCTGCCGGAAGCGTTTGTCCACCAAGACTCTACCTCCTCCGTCTGTCCTGGGCGTCCCTTTGTCTGCAGCTGCAGAAGTGCCGCCAGGCTGCAGGTACAGCACCAGCTGGGGCTCGAGGATGCTTTAGCTGTAGTTAGCGACAGAGACACTCTTCTGATTGGGCATCCAGTGCTCCATCTTTAGAGCACAAAATCTCTTGTATGTGTCTGATGATGGTAGGAAAATAATCCTCTTCTCTTTATTTTATAGTAATGTTGCTTTTTACATAGGACATACTCCATAAAATAAACATTATTTTATTGCCTTGAAGGCAATGTTCTGAATGCAACAAAATAATAAATAACCTAGTGAAAAAATCTCAGTGTGACTTGGCGAGCTTTTATTTATTACAGAAATTTATAATCCAAATTAAATTTGATAAAAGTAACTTTTCTGTAATGTATTTCTCTCTTTTTTTTTTTAAAAGCTAGCATAAAGGTGCCAGTACTGGTTAGCTAAATTTTAAACACTGTCAGTGTTTAAAAATTACTTTACTCTAGGGAGCCTGTGAACAATTTAAATCCAACTGCACATATTTGTGCTTTACATACACTATGTAATTCGGAAAAAAGAAAAGGAAAATTTCTTAACCATCTTTATGGATAATCTGAGCCTGAAGATTTGGCTGGTGGTGTCTAACTGACTACACGTTATCTACACTTGAATTTTGCCTGACTTTGTACAGATCATGATATACTTCTGAGGGTATTATGTTTGGGAGAAAAATCTCATTTGAAGCAATTTCCCTTCTTCTGAGGCACTGAAGCAACTCAAAACAGAAATATTTTGCAGTTGAAGACAGGAGTAGCTTAGAGTTTTCCTATGTCTGTGGAGTCAAAATACTTGTATCTGGTTGGGTTGCCCAGCCTTAAAGAGAAACAGCCCGTTGTTGGAGAAACTAGTGTGTCTTGGATAGGGTTTTGTTGTGAGTTTGTTGAATGGCGTTAGCGGGGTCCCCCTGAGATGCTGCTTGGCATTGTGTGCAGAGGGTGGAAGGGTGGATAAGGCAGGTTGTAGGAGGTGGAGAATTAATGACAAGTATTACTGCAGAAATGCATTTAATTCCACTAGATGCTCAGTGTTTGTTTTTATGATCGACTGCTCCCTGTCATAGTCCTGATTAAGGACCATGATCCCTCTAGAAGTGTAATCCAGACTGGTGTCGAGTGTGAGAGACTGAGCACCGTGTACAAGGTATGATACAGCATAGCTTGACCCGTAGCATTTTGTTGTGTCTTGGTCATATGGTAAGTAACACATGGTAGTATAATATATCCTACCTACAGTGAACATTGGTGGAAAGGTAAAGGCCAGATTGTGGAGAAAATGTGCTCTTGGTCAGTCTGAGACTGAGGGCTACATTGTACATATAAAATGGTGAGATCTGCTGTGTTACAGGGGTTTGTGCGTTCTGATGGGCACCCTGAGAAGGAGCCCAGCTGCCTCATGGCTTCAGTGGAACTGAGCTGGAAGGCCAGAGAAGACAGAGAGGCAAGTGTCTAGTGTGTGTGATTGCAGGGAACGAATGGGAATTTGGCTCTGGGTGGATCTTGGCATAAATATAGGGTAAGATTTGAAATAATGCTTCTGTATTGTGAATTCTGAAATGCAGGGGATGCTGTACAAGTGTCTGCGTTCCCAAATCTCTTCTGTTGCAGAGCTGAAGGTCAGCTTGTCTTCACTGTCCATAAGGGTTCAACAGCTTTTGGGACTGGACTTCCCGCAGCAACAGTTGAATTGAAGTGTTGGATGCTGACTTGGAATTCTTGAACAGTCTCAGTGAGCTAAAAATGGAGAAAATACAAATTCCTTCTGAATTAGAGTCTGTAGTGAAGGAATCATAACTTGCTTGATAGGCTGTATATTCTCCCGCTCTTTCTCAGGACAGTTATTTGCAGTCTAGTTTTGCTCACTTGGAGAGTCTAATGAACTATAAAAGGATGTTTGTCCAATTCATCTTCATTTAAATGCCTTCTCCTGACTTAGATGTCAGTTTTACTTAGGAATGCTTAATTTGATAACCTGAGAATTAGTTCAGCCAATTTCCAAATGAGAATTCCTATCACTGTGGTTTTTTTGCCTGTTCGCCCTCTCACAATAAGGCAGCCTCTTTTGGAGATACTCAGCAATACACTTCCTTTAAAAAACAACAGCAAAACCCATTTCTTAGTAAATCTGCTCTTACTTCTTTGTAACATACACTGAAAGGCAGCAAAGCCCTTGAAATGAATACCTGCTGCAGAACCAAGTTCCCTGGGCATGGAAAAGTGAAAAGGCGGCAACAGAAAAATGGCCCGATAAAGAGTATCTGTATTAACAGAACACCCTCTGCTAGCCAGCAGAAAATATTTTTCATGTGGTGGTCTTCTGAAGTGACTACCTAGGGAAGGCATCAGTCTGTTTAAACAGAACTTTGTTACGTCAATTTGTAATTTTACCGTCAACCCTCCAGAATACGACAGGACTGTTACTTGAATGAGCCATGATGCTGAGTACAGTGTTAAATTTATCTCAATTAAAGTTAGCATCCTCTGTTACAAGAACACCACAAAAATAAACTTTCTCAGTTGATAGCAAGAATTTTGGTTTACATTCAGCATGATGCTTGGATTCCAGCTCAACAGGGGCATTGTTTGGAGCTTTTTTGACCTTTCCAGGCCCCGCTTTACCCATCAGTAAAATCAGTGTTTCTTACTGTTGTCAGTATTTTAAGATAAAATTTTTCTTGGCAAAATACTTGGAGATACTTGAGTGGGTTACTCTTTAAAAACGCGGAGTATTAACGCACGTGAAAGCAGGTAAACTTATTAGATGCTACAGCACTGGAATAGCATGTCCCTGGTTCTGCCCGTATTTCTGTAATGAACCAAAACGCTAGTGGTGTGTGCAGGAGTGGTCAGTCTTCCGTGACTTTACAAGCTGCATTGCAAAACCTCTGTGTGAATGCATTTCATACACGTTCGAAAGCTGTGCAGAGGAGAAACCAGAAGTCACCCCTCGGTACTCCTTTTCTGCTGTGGAGGTAGGCTGGGGCGGACCCACGCCTGGTCCTGGAGCGTTTTGGCAGTGTGACCTTGGCACTCGCTGCGAGTGTCCTCCTTCCCGGCGCGGGCGAGCTGCTGGTGCTTAGGGTGTGCCAGGGGCTTCAGTCAGGTTTCGCAGCAAACCAGATGTGAAGCCGCAGAGCTTTGTGCATGGGAAGGGTAGAAGTTTCTGAAAGATGGCGCTTTTTTTTTTCCACCTGGTACTTTCCTGCTCCTGATTAGAAAGTCCAGTTTATCTTAAGAGTTCTTTACAAGACAGAAGGCTCTTAAATGTATTCTGTTGGGTTTACCAGAACACCCTGCTCGTCCACCTAATGACTGCTGTTCCCCTGCACCCAGAAGCCCATGCCTTCCCCTTTCTCCGGGAGGATGCTTGCCTCATCTGCATCAGTATTGCAGGGGATCGTGCTTGAGTTTCCTCCCCTGCTAGGCAGATGTCCGTTATAATGAAATGTAAAAAAAAAGGTGGGGGGAGAATAATAAAGGCAGAGGAGTGTAATGTTACGGCTTGATTTGACAGGACCTCCTGCTGTTGCAGCTGCCAGTGCCAGCCATGGAATAGATTAATCTGTATTCCAACATGCCGCAGCTGAAGTCAAGATCGATCTAATTAGGGTGTTTTAAACACTGCTTGCATTCTGAAGTCTTCGTGCCTGTCTGGAGAGGGAAAGGCTCCTGAGAGTCCGAGGTGGCCCTGCTCTAAGGAGGACTCTGGTGCAGCTGGGTGAGCACATGTGATGTGACCTGCCTAGAACCAGGGATGTGGCTGGCACGGTGCACTGCGCCGCAGCGTCGGCATCATGGAGAGTAGCGGTACGTGCAGGTGAACCAGCCGATGGGGCAGAAAACAGCGTTATCTGCTAATAAGAAGGAAGCCTTTGACATCCCATATCCAGGAATCTGTGAGATTTTGGGATGTTTCTATGAAAAAAAAGTTGTTCTTGATGCATACTGGCTGCCAGCTGATAACTGTTATTTCTTTAAAGCAATCTTTGGTGGTGCTGAACATGGCTCATTTTGGTGTTTGCTTTTCAAAGGAAATACATTTAGTTGTTCTTAGAAAAGGGGGCTAGGCAGCAACTTCTGCCTCTGGCCTTGTCTGTTGCCCTCCTTGAAAAGGACTCTTTTTGTGCAGGTGATGTGGACTTTGGCTGAGTGTTGGCATGGTTATTTAGAAGTTCCCAAAATATTCAGAGGCAGGCAGGCTGCCCGAGGTGTCGCCCGTAGGCGATGTGCAGCTTGTGGCCTCTGTCAGCTGAGATCAAAGCTGGGCAGCTGCAGGTTTTGCTTTCTGAGGACTCAGAATAGCACCAGCTACTAATTGTTTTCCAAAGAAGATCCAACCAGAGCAAATATTTGGCTTACGGGCTTCTAAAATTTTGCATATGTGAGATATATATTGGTGCAGTTCGTGGGGAAAATGGTGAGACCCCCACATCTGCAGAAACCTTCAGTCCCAGGTTAACACCTCTCACTTCTGGTTGCTTGTGTAAATGCTTTAATTCCTTGAATAATGGATTCATCCACTTATCCCATAACATTTCTCTTACTGCAAGATTTACCCTGATTTTGGCCGGCATCCTTGCACATGGATGTTGGTGTTTATTGGGCTAGGAGTTGCATTATGGTGTAACTGTGATTTTTTTTTTTTTTTTTATTTTTATTTTATTTTTTTTGAGTGGGGGAGAGCATGAAAGACACTAGTGTGTTTTTTCAGGAAGCTGATCAAGAAAAAGGTTTAGATAATCCCAAAATATTTCTGTGTGATATTTTTTGAACATTTTGACCAGGCAAATAGATATTTCCTGGAGTGATATGTTGAAAGAATAACCTCATTCTTAAAAAACCTGTGTCAGCTTCTTTAGACTTCTCAGTAGTTTTAAAGATTTTATTGATAAAATGGATAAATATCTGCATATGAGCACCAAAGCAAAAATGATGGCAAAAATACATTTCCTAGTAAAGCAGTATTGGAAAAAAGCAATGAAGATATATCATTGGTGAGAATATTACTATTAAAATACTGTGTCAACACTTCTAAACACTTCCAAAAAAAAGAAGGTTTGGGGAAAAAATAGTGTGAAATTCAGAATGCTGGCTTCTTTCTAAAACAGCAGAGCATCTGTTGGGATGTATTTTTTAAAAAAAAAGTCTTCATTTTGTTGTATTTTTTTTTTTCACCTTAAGAAAATAGGAGCTTGCAAGCACTTTGGAGGCTTTTACAGGTGTTTTTTTTTTAATGTAGGCACTTAATTTGTTGTCGCTTTTTGTGGAATAACTGTTTCTCTGCAGCGAGAGCGTGCACTGACATAGCCAGAGCCATCCTTCACCCTCGTGTTATCCTGTCGAGATGACAGAGCAGCCGCACGGTGCTGGCCACCCGATAAACCTGTTATCTCCCCTGCTCCTCCTGCCAGCAGCTCTCCCAATCTCTTTGGTACATGAAAAATTGACACCACCTCAGGCAGAAATCTGTTTCTAAGGAAGCTACATTTATAAGTAGCTAATGAAATGGGGTGGGTGCGTGCGTGTGTAGAGCCTCTTCTGTTTGCTGCCCTTACGTAGTATGCAGATAATCTGTGCTGCAGAGAGGGCAGGCACAACTTGGACTTCGCCTTTCCGCGGAAGCGTAAGCTGGCAGTTAGTGCCGAAGCTCCCTGCAAACACGGCGGTGTCGCTTGTTCTTTGTATGCTGGTGCAATCGATCAAGGCTTCTTGTGGCTCCAGGCTAGGCAGCGCTGTGGAAATGCATGTTAAAATGGTTTGACGGCAATAAGATGATGATCCCTTTCCTCTGCACATCGCATTTTCCTCTCTGAAAATAACAAATCTTGACACCCCCTCTCCTCTACCCACCGCTGTGGGTGAGGAAATGTTTATGGCCATTGTTTTTCATCAGTTTTAATCAGCAAGATTAAAGTGAGGACATCATGGAGAAGTTACAGTTTTGAGTACATTGAGATGTCTAAAACATAAGGTCTGTGCTTAATGCAGACCTGTAGGCAGGAAGCAATACCAAATGATTTGGCAAGGGAGAGAAACTCATGCCTCTCATTTGCTTTGCGCCTTTGTGCTTGCTTTTATTTTCCCATATTAAAACCATATACTCTTTGATATTGCCAACATCATTTCTCCTGTTGGCGTACATTTTGCAAAATGACTTGCATCTCTGCACCTCCTGTGATACTGGGAGTGCAGAAGTGTGGTGTGTGGCCGCTCTGCATCCCTTTCACAAGGAAAGGGAGGTGGACGTCTTCCCTGGGCTCCTTCCCGTGCCTCGCGCTGGCTCCCAGGGCAAGTCAGTTCCTCCACCCTGGAAAGTGTGCATGGGCAAAATGAAAAAGAGCCAGAGTAGGACGGTTGTAACCTGAGAGCTTGCCTCAAAATATTTCAAACCCAGTATGAATTTATATTGTATATAAATTGTGCATAAAACTGGGGAATCCTCCTGAAGAAACAAGGACACAGAGAAGCACCTGCTTTTGTACTAATATTAATGGTTAAAGAAGTGTAGGACGCCCTACGTGAAAAAGTGTGCTTTTGGAGAAGATCATGTTGCTTTCTGTCCCTCAAGGAGCAAAGAGCTCAAGGCCCCGTTCTGAAATGCTGTTTCTGACCACCGTTTGAACCCGGTGCTTTGCAGCAGCTGGCTGCGGTGAGGCAGTGCACCGCGCGTACCGGGGCTGTGCTGGGACGTGTGCTCAGGTGGAGCTGCAAAGCACAGAAACAGCAATGCCACACGGCCCTTGGGTACCTCCTTTGGTGGTCCCCCACTGAAGGACATCCGTGTCCCTGCAGAAGTCCTCAGAGCTGGGTCGTGCTCCTCAGGAGACCAATGCTACTGTGGGTTCGAGGCACTTGGCTCAGTCACCTCTCAGAGTGAAGCTGTGGTTGGACATTAACACAGATGTTGCCTCTTGTGTGCTTGCAATGTTGACTTTTTAGTTGGTTCCAAGGTTTGTGCTGTAAAATATGACCTCCAAGTGCAATTGAGAAGACTGTAGAATACGTTTATTTGATCATTTCTGGTTTGTTGTGGCACATTCATATTCAGTCCACGGGATTTTCAGTAAATAAAAATGGTTTGTTTGAGGATTTTTTCCTCTGGCTAATACCAGTTAAGTCTCTGCAGGAGCTGCACGCTGGCACAGTTATTTCTTTCTCAACCTTTCCTGTTGCAGTAACCATCCCCTGTTTGGCAAACTAAGGGTCATTTGAGCGACAGTGTTGGTTTCAGCCAGGATTCCTTTTAGCCCCAAGGGAGGAGGCAGCGTGCTGTGCCTTTAGCTGTGATGGAGGGTGCCAAAAAGAGAGTGTGTGCTGCTAGGCAGGCGTGCCAGCCCGGGGAGGTAAACTGGAGCAGAATTGCTGCTTTACCTAAGGCGCTTTTTTCAGGTCGCCAAGGAAAAGCAGGATCAGCGTAGCAGGAGTAGTGTAGCAGAGCAAGAGAAGACCTCGCTAGCTGGGCTGTGGTGGGCAAGGAGCTGTCTGTGCTCCCTGCAAACACAGCTTGCTGCTCTAGCTGCTGCTTACCAAAGTTGGGAAGGAACCAGGGTTCCGCTTATTAATGGCTACATGCCGGAGTGCTAGTAGTGCATTTAATGGCATGTTACAGAGAAAATAAGCTCCTATTCCTGATCTCAGCATGCAATTTTCATTTTGTATCTCCAGAACATGTCTGTTCCATCCTGGCCTCACTTCTGCGAAACCTGAGAGGGCAGCAGAGGACACGGTTACTGAATAAATTCACAGAGAATGACAGTGAGAAGGTGAGTGCTGAATATGTGTCTGCAGTCTCTGGGCTACCAGGCTGGGAGGATACTTGATAACGGCAGGGTGCCTGTGTACACTCGCTAAGTTACTGAAGAGCTGTTATTGTACCTGCCTGTACTTGTACTCTTACAGGCCTTCGTTCTCTCATTCATGTTGTTATCTACAAACTGGAGAACTGGAAATGCCTTCAGTGCTTGGCCTCCCACATTATATGTGCTCTTGTTTTCCGGTGCTCTTGCACATGATAGTAGCAATTCTCAGACCTGCGTCTCTCTGCTGAAGCCTGATCATGTACCACGTGTGGTGTGGTATTACATTGTGCTGCTCTGTGAGACCAGGGCAGTGTGGAAAGGTGCCATTTTTTCTAGTGAAGCTCTTTTGCAGAGAGTTTAGGAATTGCTATAGTACACATTGAACATTCCCCATTCCTCTCCTAGAATGTGTTGCTTTAGTGGTGTTTACTCCGGGAAGTTCTTTCCAAAATATTTACATGGTGGTGGGTAGATCAAACAGCTGTGAAACAGAAACAGCAGCTTTTGCAAACCAGTAATTCCGAAGGGATTTGTAAATTCTGTCACTGGGGAAATACTGGTTCCTTGGTATTCCTCATTAGTGTGTCTTAAAGGTGTTTTTCATAACCTGTTCTACCAACTGCAGAAAATTTCCCATTACTAGATAGGCTTTCAGTTGCCTAATACAGTTCAGAGGAGAGTATGAAAGCCGTAACATGTCTGATACATTTAAAATAAGCTTGGCTGCATACAGCGTAGACGGAAAGGTCTGTTGAAGAAACCAGGAGAACTGGAGAACCACAGCACAGTAGAGCGAGCGAGTGAGCTAGGGACGTGTGTCTATTTGCTGCCTTTTAGCTGGAGCTGACGAGACCATATTGCGATGTGGGATTACATTCAAATGCCTGCAGACTCAGCGTGCTCATCCGACCAACACTTGTACCGTCCTTCTGTAATGTATTCCTTCCTGTGAGTGACAGAATTCCCTGTTACTTTGTGAAGACTGCAGCTGGGAGGAAAACAACATAGCATGAAGGATTAAAGATGATTGCATTGTTCTTTTTTCTTGCTTAGGTCTCTCTCTTCTGCCCTTGCAGGTTGATAGGCTGATGGAACTGTATTTTAAGTACCTGGATGCAATGCAGGCAGCTGATAAGAAGATTGATGGAGAGAAACATGTATGTATTGCTTAAATTTTGCCAGCTCATGTCTACAATACCTCTGCACAGGCATGTCGTCTGCACAGAACTTCTGGCTCAGCCAGGTCACTCCTCTGAGCTGTGCCCTCATACCTGTGCTGTTACCTCTTAATTCTTGTTGCCCTGCTCTCCAGCTTCCAGTTAACCTCAGATAAAATAGGCTGAGAACTTCTCTACAGCAAGTGCTTCTGGCCCTTTCTTAGGGTGAATTTTACTAGGAGGGTCTAAGTCTGGGCTTCAGTTTGCCTTTACTTTTACTTGGCTGCAGTCTTGCTTGGTTTGGCAGATGGAGAGTAAGTGAAATGCAGAGAGACAATTACATGATAATGTGCGAGGCCTCCTACCCTGGTCTTTAGAGTTCTGATCAGCTGCGAGAAAGCGTCTATTTTGATTAGTTAGATGAGGCTGCAGCCAAAGGCTGGTGCGCTCTCTGCACACCAGCAGTGAATCGTTTTGAATGACATGAGCCTTGGTACCACACAGTACTTTCTTGGAACTGAAGCTGGAACAGACTTTTTGAAAGAGAACGAGCTGTTGGAGTCAGGAAGCAGCTTGCAGAGCTGTTAGCGAGCTTGGCCAGCTTCCCACAAGATTATCTGTATCAGCACTGAAGAGGGTGTGAGATTGATTAGCACTGACGGAGAGTAATCACTGCAGCCGCTGTCCCCACACGTGGGCAAGCTCAGCGTGCCACAGGCTGCAGCCCCCTGCCAGGCTCCGACAAACAGCTGTCTGCCCACGGCCAAGGCCACTTCTCTGGGCACTGGCAAACATTCTGAGGGCATCGGAGCTCAGCAGCGCTGCTGCTGCTCAAAAAGGCACAGGGGTGAATGATGAATGGAGCTGCTTTTGCTGCCAGCACTCACGCTCCATATGGACAGCTGCAGCTTCACAAATGAACGGTGGCCTGGAGAAAAACAGCCTTTACCCTTTCCTGCTATCTCTCCATGCTCCATTCATCCTCCTCGGAACAGAGCAAGAAATTATTTATTCTTTATATTTCAGTGTTGGTGTGTGGGTTTTAGAACTCAAAGACCAGAATGGATTTTTCTGGCTGAAGTCTTGTGGTGTACTGGCAGCTGCTGTACAGAGCCCTTAAATGCAACATGCAGAACTAGTGTATGTGCCCTTTATCCAAAAAGATCCTGAAGCATCCTGCAGATGTTAACACCTGTAGCGAGCAGCCAGCACAAAGCAGGGGTGAAGGGAATTTGTGAAGAAGCTTGTGTAGAACCTCTTTAATTAATAATATTAAGCCATTCATGTTTACTGATGCACAAGAGAAGAGAAACCATAGGAACCTCAGGTTTTCCTCTTGTATCTAGAAGGCCATTGTGCTTTTGCCTGACTGCAGGGCTTTGTAGGCTGGAATGGCTAGAATAAATGGATCTCAATTCTTCACTCCTATTAGAGCTAATAATGGGATTTAGCAGAAACATCTCATGTGCAATATATTGGGCACAATGTGTATGAAATGCGATGTTGAGGTTCATTCCTAGCTTGGAATGCTCTTGGAATTATTGTTTGCTTTGTTTTGTAGCATCCTCAAATGGCCAGTGAGACACGGTCTCCTGAGCTCTGAAGTGGCTCAAGTGGTTTCCCCACACAGAAGTAGGTAAAAGCCATCATTCTGTGTGTCAAATCACGGCATTGTCTGGCTGTGACAGGATTTATGGAGTACTTTAACGTTTCTAGTTGTGCCACATGAATCACGGAAGTGGATGGTATGAACACTTGGTCCTTTAGAAACTGTGCTATGTCACTTGAGGGCTTTTGACCTCTCTCTTGCAGTAGAGGACACAATACCCCAAAAATCTGGTATACAGATCCTCACCTTTCTCTCTGCCCCAAAGAAAAAGGATACCTGATGAGATTTTACAGGTTCAGCCTATACTGATGAGAGTGAGATCCAAGTCTGATGGACAGAGTATCCTGGTGTAAGTCTTGCATTACAAGAAGTAAAAACCTGATTATACAAGAAATGACTGAGTGTGTCATACCTGATGTTTTATCTTTAGTAGTGCAGCTGGCATAAGAAGCTCCTGCTTTTGCAGCTCTCTTCCTTTTTCTTTCTCTTAGCTTGGCCTGTTTTAGTGATCTGGTTTATAATAAAGCCCAGCTCTTCAGCCTGTGGCAGTGAAGGTGTGGGAATAGTTGAGGGTAGAAGGGAGAGGCGGAATTTCTGAAGCCAGCTGTTTCTGAGGAAGAACAGTTGTAAGGAAACTGCACCCTTAATCTGGACAACGAAACAGGATAAGGTTCCACTGAGTCCCTTCTCAGTGTTACCGACTTGTTTGCTTCTATGGAATCTATTCAGAAGTGCTCAGAGGTGGTAACTTAGTGATTACCCTAATTGCCATGTGAAACTCAGGAGCAAAGTCCATCTGAGCATTTGCCTCCAACACCTGATGCCTGTCTTGGTACTTTTCTCAGAGTTTTTAGTTAATGAAACCTAGAAAATATCTTGTCCCCCTCTCAAATTCTTTAATTCTTTCTGTAGGAAATGGTGCAAAATCCTATGGCTTTTAGCTCCCTTTAAAATGAGGTATAATTACAGGCAGCAGCAATAGCCTTAGTGATCTCTAAAGATGGCAGGAAAAGACAGGAGATGGTTTAATATTTTTATAGTTCCACAGAAAATTATGCTCAGCAGGTTTATTCGATAAAATATTCTCACCAGACACTTTGCGCTATAATGACTTACAAATTACATGCTAATTGTGCTACAGTTAAGTCATTCCATCCTTGAAAAGGAGAGGTGGAACTCCTAGCATGAGGGCAGACTGGGATAACTGAAATAAGAATTTGTATTAGCCCAGTATTTCAGTTTGGTTTAGAAAGACCAAATTGCCTGGAGTTGTACTGAGGGCAGGACACAGCGTCCTGGCAGGGGCTGTGTTAGTGCGAGTGAAAAGAACACAACTGTGTTCATGGAAGGGCGTGCAATTTCTGGAGCGTGACTGAATTGGCGCTGTCTGTACGGCGAGCTTTTCCAGCAAAGGGCCAGCAAGCTGAGGTAAGCTTTGAACTCTCTTGCTCAGTCTGGTGGGTCTTTTTAGATGATCGCCGTAACATGGTTCCCGTTTCTTGCCACTGAAGTTGAGCTCATGCTTTTGCAGGAGCTGCCGCTCTGTTTCTCCTGACTGGGAAGCAATGGTATGCTTTGTAGCAATTGCAATGAGCTTTTCAGCTCTTGCAGATTGGTGGCTCAATTTACAGAAATTCAAGTGTGTTTTGCTTGTAAGGCAGAAATTAAGAAAGTCCTTCCCACGACAGAGGGCTCTGATGGTTTCTTGTGTGGTTCTGAGAGCTGCTTGGTCACCATGGTGTGACCTGGATGTCTGGCAGCTCTCCTGGCAGCGGCAGAGTCCATGCCTGGCTCGGGCTCACTCCTAACCCTTCTGTGTTGCAAGGAAAATGGTGATCGGTCTGCTGAAGAGACCATGTGGTCTGCAGCCTCTGCATTTGAAAGAGACTCCTGGGGAAATTGTTGTCACAGCTATGATCTGAAAGCAGATGGTCTTGGGCAGTCCTTGTTATGATGGTCTGACTTCATCCAAGGCTTCTGCTTGCTCCTCTCTGTTGCAAGTCTTGGTCCCTGTCTCCTGCATGTCCTTTTTCACCCCGGGCTTAGCAATAACATTGAGTTTAGCTATCTGCCTGTGGTCTGAAAACATCTCCTGAGCATGGCTTGCATCACTTGCCTGCTACAGTAATACAGACAGAAAGTAGTAAGGGGAGAGAATCTGTACTTGGTATAGGAGACAAGTTATGATAGTTGTTTTCATGCACAGCCATTCGGAGCCTTCTCATATCCGATGACCTTGCTATCCCACCTGCTGAGGAAGCAAACCCAGGATCCTGGTGGTGTTCTTTGTTCTCTATCAGCGCCCATCCCTTCTGCTTTGCCCAGCCTTTCTGTGTGCTCTGGGGAAGATGAATGGTAGGTAAGGAAGGAGGAGGATGCGGAGAATCTTTTGGGCCCTACTCCAGTGACTACGTGGAGCAGATGTGATCTTTTGTACAGCATTGGCAGATCCATTGTACCTTTAGGTTTTGAGTCTCTACTTGACACCTCGAGGCCTGTCAGTCCTGCCTCATTAGTGTGAGAGAAGCTCATTTTAGCTTCACAGAAGCCCATCTTATTGCTGTCTTCTCCCATCAGCAAGGGGCATCTCAGTACATATTGTTGGCAGATTAGAAATGGCATCTGAGTGCTCATTTGGAGGTTAGCGACTTGACAGCTTTGAAAGAGAGACAAAGTGGAAAGGTGGCTATTTGGTACTGTACTGGGAAGCAGATTAGCATTTAAAGGGTGGCTGTGGTTTGACAAAAAAAAAAAAAAGACTGTGAAAAGGCACCTTAAAACTGTACTTGTCTTCTAATTCCTATCTGCTTAATTTACTGGCACAAAATAATCTTGCTTCTCTGTTGAGAGGGGCTGTTATAACTGCTGCCTTCTCTGTGTAATCAAGACAGCAGTTGCCTGGATTCGGCTCCTGTGATCGCCGTGCTTGGATCAGAATACAGAACAGATATAGTCTTTGTTCCCTGCTCTGGAGATTCAAAATCCTGGCCTGTTGATGTTTTTCTGTTCAGGAATTTAGCCCTGTTGAGAAGAGTAGCCAATAAGCCTGTGTGCAGTGAGGAGGATAAGCAGTAGTTCTGGGAATGAGTGCCTTGTCGTCTTTCTGGAATGGGGTTTTTGGACATTTCAGTCAATATTCCGATCTCTTGCTAGCCAGATTCAACATTGCATAGCTTTAGAGACCAGATTTGATCAGATTCATGCAATTCGGCACAGATGTAGGGTGAGGAAAGTCACTCCTTGCACAAAATTGGATTTTTCTTTTCACTGTCAAAAGCTTGCATGCAGGTTTTGCCCAGTCATACCTGTGCCCATGATTTCGAGAACCTGTAGTAAATTACAGTTGTGCAAATGCCGGAGTCTACAGGATCTGATACTAAAGCATCCTGGAGTGTAGCCAAAGCAGTGGACTTCATGGCATTGGTAACTAGGCATTGTTTTTTAAACTTAACTTGTTCTTTCACTGGCAAGCTAGGTTTCTAGGAGGAAAGGAAAAGGATTTAATTACCTGTGCTTTACTTGCTCACTTTCAGGAGGCAGTGCTAAACATCTGTACTTCTAAGTCACTTATTCAGATTTCTGTATGGTGAGCATCCATTGCACTTCCTCCAGTGAGAAGTGCACAGGGTTAATTTTCCTTCCTGTGCCTGAAAGTCCCTACCTACAATTAGATGTGAGGACTTGGCTTGACAAAACAGGAAAATTCGGTAGCCTACATCATCTTTAGTGCTGGTGACCTTGCGTGTGTTTGCCTGGAGCATGTGCACCCCGAGGAAGCACTTCTTGCTGAGCGTTACAGGTACGGTGCTCTCACTGGTGATGGCTCTAATGAGAAAATATTGCTCCGCTGGTGTGTGCCCACCTGCCAGCCGGCTGCATAATAAATCACACAAGCTGCAGCGAGCTAGCAGGGTCTGACAAGCTGCTTCCTTTATTTAAGAACAAAACCAAAAAACAAACCCCAAAATGCAAAAGGTCACACATGACATCAGTTATTTTTGCCTGTCGGTCTCCATGAAAATGGATGGCAGGTTCAGCTGGTGGACGTGGCCGGCCTTTCTCGGGAGGAAACTGCTCTGAGTGCATTGCTGGGCTGCTTTTGCCAGTGTTTTGAAGAAGATGCTCTGAAGATGAATGGAATGGCCTCTTGCCTTCTGCCTTTGGCCTCCGTTTGGGCAGGTCTTGCTAGTGAAACACCATGTGTGCAGAGGAAGAACGAACTGTCGGCATTCCCGCAGAAGCCAGTGGTCTTCTGCTAACAGACCCCAGCTGGGGTTTGGCCCCGTCAGTATCCCTAACAAATGAAGCTGGAAGAGCAAGGCTGGGCATGGTAAAGCTGTACTTGTGCAGAATTTTCAGACCTGTTTTCTCATTCATCAGTCGATAATGAAGTTGGAAGCCTGATAGGTCTTTGAGTCTGCTGGAGTCATGTTCTGCACTGCTTAACAGCACCCTCAAATGGCCAGTAAAAGAGCAGGTTTTTTGTTCCATTTTGACAAAGAACTTATAAATAATAGATACACTGGTTTGTTCCATATTCACAGTCTCTAATCGCTCAATTTAGAAATGTAATTTGTATGTTTAAATTAAAATTTTAATTTGCAGATGGACACACTTCACAACCAGCAAAGGCTGAACCTTGTTCAAAATTGAATGAAATGTTTCGTGAACTTAAATGAATTATTAAAAGAAGTACTTCTTTGGTGAGAAATATATGGATGTTAATGTTTTGGGGAACAAAGCGTTTAAGAAACCGCAAATGTCACCAACATTTTGCCACTACTAATGGGAGGTACTTTGAGAGACAGTCATCACACTTTTTCTTTGTGTTGCTTTACAGGACATGGTGCGTCGGGGAGAGATAATAGACGATGACATGGAAGACGAATTTTATCTCCGTCGCCTGGATGCTGGTCTCTTTGTTCTACAGCTCATTTGTTACATCATGGCAGAGATCTGTAATGCCAACGTTCCCCAGGTAAAGCTATATACGAGGTTGGCAGATCACTTGTGTTTCCATCCATGATATAAACTAGACTCTAAATCCTTGCAAATACTGCCTTATTGAATAATCTCCTCTTTAATTCGTTTTGGTTTTTTGGAGGAAACCTCCTGCTTATTGCACTTGTATCCATACAGCTTCATCATGTCATAGCAGTTATGAGGGCATTAATGGGTACAGAAGCTGATCATTGTCACTGTGTTGATACAATCTGCCATGAGCAAGGTCACAGTTTGAAATGGAAAGGCCCTATTTATGCCACTGCTGAGACAGTAGTGGAAGGGGACATTCTCTCAGAAGGTCTCACAAAGGCACAGACTACAGCAGGTGACTTTTCTTGATCCAGGCAAAATACTGCGTCTCTTCTGGCATGGATACATTGAGGTTTGTGAATATGTTACGTGGTTACTTGTACCTGTGCCACATGCCTTCCTGAATGTTTCTGAGTATTTGCTCTGGGACTGTGGACTAGCAAGGCTGAGTTGGGTTTTGTGGTGCTCAGCATTTCCTGCTCTTCCCTCAAAGAAAGTGGGGGAAAAACGGGTTGTGTGTGGTTTTGTGTTGCACTGGATATGACTTTCTTCTCTTTCCTGACCCCGATCAGATTCGTCAGAGAGTCCATCAGATCTTGAACATGAGAGGCAGCTCCATCAAAATTGTTCGACACATCCTAAAGGGTGAGTTGAGATGTTCCTATGCATGTGTCTCATCTCTACCAGGGAGAGCTTGGTCATAGGTTTCTAGGATGAGCCTTCACATGTAATTCTCCTTGACTTCACGAGCATCTTCAGGCAGCAGTTGAGTAGCATTCTGAGATCTGGACGAGGCTGGAATCACCCTGATAAGAGGCATGCTTTACCTTGGAGCTAGGACACTTGTGTTGTCTGCTGTCATGGAACGGCACATCACTTCATGCTGCCATCAGCTACAGACTGGCTGGAGCTCACTGCTGACATTAACTCTAGAGTAAATATTTAACGGAAGTGTATATGCATGCTAGAAGGAAGAATAGTGGAGCCTCATCTTTCATTAACATGGCCCTGCACTTTACCATCTGCACCATATTAGTATCTGTGGTGTATTTGTCTTGTTCTTAGTGTCAGATTAATATGGATTATAGCATTAAAGTATCCTCTGTAGCTTTAAAATGTAGCTGTTGTGATATGCAATCCCAGTTTTAAAGTACTGCTTGTTATTCTTAATGCTTATGTTGAATTAGAGCAATGCTTATTTGAGCTGTGACTCTCATCTGTAGCCTGCTGTCCTTCAGCAGAAGCAGCCAATTGAACTGGGGAAGAAGAGGACAGGACTCAGTCTGTCCCTGCAGCCCCCTCCGAGCTGCGAGGCTTAGCTAGAGAGCTGGTAATCTGCTGCCCACAGGAGGTGCCTTCTTATTTAGCAGGGGATTGTGCAGGATGTGTCCGCTCCTGAGGCGCTGTGTTGGTTTTGGTGAGGCGGTGAGGAGTCTCTCTCTCTCCTTCTTTTCTGAAGAAAGGAAGGTTGGCGGCATCTCCGGGGATACTGAGCTCTAGCTTGTGTTGTTTCGATGTCTCTGCTTTCTTTGGGAATAACAATGATGTTCTCCTGGCCTTTTCTCCCTACCCCCTCCCCCCAACACTGGCAGGTACAGGCAGCTTTTTTCTTGCTAATCCCATTGGGTTTCTCCTTTCCCATATGCAGGAAAGAAGGGGATCAGAAGGATGGCTGGTATGACTAAATTAAGAGTGATTTTCTGCCAGTGTGAGATTACCTGCAGCTATAGGCAATCTCTTTGGCCCTTGTCCTTTGCCAGCAAGTGCAAGTTAATGCTGCTGATGAACGGAGGGGACTGGATAGGATGTCTTTTCTGCTTTTAATTATGGTACTTGACAATTCCTGCCTCCAAACCGTCCATTTCCAACTTAGAGCGTGGCACACGTCTGCTTTCAGATTCCCATGCTTGACCTGGGCCATGAGTGCCCAAGGGATTTGTCTGCACATCTCGCTGTATTTACACACCTCACGTTCATGTCTTTGGTTTGTTGATTTACATACTAAGCTGAATTGGAGGGCAGCTGCATTAAAATTTCATCTGATTCTTTCTTTCACAGACAGTGACTTGCATTGTGAAACTTTTTCAGTGGTTTTATCATGTCTTGCAAGCTGTGGATTGTACAGCAGGTTTGGTGCTCTCAGCAGTAACGTGTTCTCTGCCTGAAGAGGCTAGACGTGGCATGTTAATAATACAGGTGATGGATACAGTATTTGGGGCTCTGTCTTCAGCCCTCCCCAACTCTCATGCTTGCCAGTTTTAGAGACTTTTGCTATCACAATTGTCACGGACCTTAGAAATAAATTTGTTGGTGGGACCTTGTGAAATACCGCAATGGGGCCCAGAAAATTCCTGCCAAGTAGGAGCAGCACAGAACTTATCTGCAGTCTTTGCTGGTGAGATTTAAGTTTTTCAGTAGTTACACACCTATGTCCAAATATGCTGTCAGCATAGATTCACCAGCTTTTAAGAGAAGTGACACCACGGACAAGTACCAGCCTCTCCAGAGGAGTTGGTTCATTGAACACAGCTTGCCTTTTGGAGTAGTTTGGTTGTGGACCCTGGAAGCGTGCCTGCCGGGGAGTCTGGGTGGCCAGCAGGGGATTTCCGAAATGTAGTTGGTGTCAGAACTGTACAACTCTCTATCCCAAATGACTGAGAGATCGGGAGTCTTGAGCCTTGGCTGAAACATTTCCAGGCCACTTTCCAACTTGCTCTCAGGACAGATGAGGGCTGGTTTATTTTTACTTTTCTTTCAGTGTTTTGCTCTTGTTCAGTTTTTATTTTCTATTTTTGCATACTAATTAGGTGCTTGGTTTTTAGTTTGATTTTTATGGCCTACATATTCTCCATGTTTCTCTGGCAACCTGACAGCTGATGGATCCCTTGGGGTTGCTCAGAATTACTTATGATGCAAGCGAGGAAGCAAGACTGTTTTCTTATGGTAGGGCTTTCAAGGGGGAGGAGTGGGCAGGGAATAACTGAGGGCTCATTAAATTCATTTCTGAAGGCTGACCAGTCCTCCCACAGTTCCTTTTTCTTGAAGATCAAGCATTACTTGCAACGGGACAAGTAGTTTATCCTTTGGAAGAAAACAACTGAACAGTGTGTGCCTTGGCTGGGGAGGTGTTTTGGGGATGGAGACTGGTCTTCATAACAGCAAGCGTTGTCTGTATCTTGGCAATTCCTGGTCTCCATCTCTCTCATCGGGAATGGAGTGAGGCACAGACCTCTGTAAATAGCAATACTTGGCCCTGGAATGGGAAAGCACGACATTCCTTACCGATCCGGAGAGACCAACCTCTGGTATCTGCTCCCTTTGGGGAGCTGCTGTCAGAGGAGCCCTGCAGGAACTGAGGTGCAGAGGTCCCTCCCCAGAAGCACTGACAGGAGATGCCTGGTTAAACTTCTGGTTTCGGTGAAGATAATGGGCACATCAGGGAGCTGGGAAAGTGGAATGCCTACTGAATGTTATAAACCAAACCTGTTAGCATGGGTAATCAAAAAGAAAAGGTAGGTATGTTATGAGGACTGTGCTAAATTTGGCCTGTGGTCCCTCAGTATGTGCAGGCTTTATAGCTTTCAATATCCATTACAAGCTTCAATATTTCCCTATTGATTTTTACTGTTCTGTAACCATTGTATTTTGTCTAATGAAGCAGAAACCAATCTTAGGTCCTTTCCCTTTGTGTAGCTACAGCAATGTGTAAGCTCTGTTTAACTGTTGGCAGGGGGAGCTTACATTTGATTTTTTTGCTGTCTCACTGAAGTGGTGGAATTTTAAATAAAAAAGTAAATACATAAAACCTCGGTGGGAGATTATTTTTTTTTTTTTTAAGCCTGGTCATGGGGGTTTTATCTGGTCTCTACAAATTTGCATTACCAACTGTTAGTAACCCAGTAAACAGTCTGCCTTGGGAGTCACTGGGATTTTAGTCTTACGAAGCCTAAATATTTAGAAGGAAAAACGCTGAGCTTTTGGATAAGATTAGAGGAATTTGTGGTTTGCTTTTGTCTGAGTGATCTCTTTGGGACAATAGAAGGGCAGCATCATTAGTGGCACTCGGCAGTTTCCCTGCTTGAGTTGTATGTTCAAGTACTCTGACAGCCCTTAAAGCTAAAACCAGAGCTGGACCAAGAGCCTGCTGCCTGCGGTGCGGATGCTTCGAGCGCAGAGCTCTGCCTGTAGCTGGTGCCGACCCCAGCTGCCCCAGCGCTGTGCCAGGCTCAGAGACCACGTCCATCCCTCACGCAGGTATCCTGAGCTGTCGAGAGGTAGAGGCAGGCAGGGAAGCGTTTCCCTTGGGCTGCAATAAACACAGGCAATTGCAATTGCTGCATCTGTTTCAGAGGCACTTATTCTGATAAAGCACGGAAAGGGCTCGTTGGGACAGAGCCTGCTCCTCCGCGAGTTCCCCGCAGGGGCACGGCTGCTGACAGAAAGCTCTGGTACTGCCCGAAGGGGACAGGGCAAACTGAGATAAACGCTGGCCTTAGCTGGCGCTTTCTCCTGGGAAGGTAACCCCGTCCCTGCCGCAGTGGGGTTTATCTCCTGCCAGAAGCGGGTGGCAGGTTTTGATCCCCAGCGGCCGTGGTGCAGCCCTTTGCTAAAACGTGCAGACCGCAGCAGAGCTGATGCCGGGCTGCTGGGGCCTTGCCCTTACACAATTAGGCAATACATAGGTAGCTACAGCAAATCTATTAGCTTGCTGCTGTCTTCATTAAGTGCAATGGAGAGTTTCTCCTCCATCTGAGGGAATATTTCCCTGTTCTGGTCCCCCTTATCCAGGACAGCAAGGAGGTCAGGTTCACTTGCAGCAAACCTCAGCATTACCCGCCTGCTCTTGTTACAGGTACTGTAGCAGTTTATAAATATTAAAAGGATTTCTCCCAGAGGCCCTGGCAAAGAGCTCTGCTTCTTGTACATGGAGAGAGAGTGCACGCAGGAGGGAAGACTTCCACATCAGCTAACTTCTCCCTGTCCTCACTCTTTTCAGTGCTCTTATAATAAAGGCTTTGATGGAGCTCAGAAGCATGTAGCAGTGCTGAACGTATAAATATTAAAGCAAACTTTCTACAGCAACTTACCATTCAGATGCTGAATACAAGCTGTTCTGTTTGTTTAGGAAGAACGGAAAGAATGCGAGAAGGCGGAGGCTGGAAAACACTGTCTAACCAGGCAGTCTGTTCCTGATTTACTAAGATTTGTTCAGCTCCTTGCTTTTGCAGCTCAAAACCTGCTTTTCATTTTTTCTTTTCAAACTGTCTTTGAATATGCAGGTTCTGGTGGCAGGAGGGAGGGAGCTGGTCTGGGGATAAGAGCTACCAGCTTTAAATGAATGTCAGGAAGGAGGGCTGCAGAGCGAATTTTTGGTTCCATGGTGTTTAGCCATGTGCATGGATGGGCAAGACCTTGATCAGGGTCTGGTATCCTCTGCCTTGAAGACAAGGAGTTTGTTATGGAGTTAAACCTAGACTGCTGCGTTTTCTTCCATATGGGCCAAAAGCACTTGTAGATTGGGGAATTGGTCTCCACTTGACAAAAATCCTCATTCAGGATGCTTGGACAACAGAGAGATTAAACCCAGGGTTAGGAATACTTAACAGTTGTGTAACAGCCTCTGCCTGACCTACCCTGATGATACTCAGCGTTGACAGGGACCTGGAAAGCCAGCGTTGTCCAGGACTGTTGTAAATTTCTTGGGCTGAGAGAGGCCAGCGATATGACTGTCCGGTTCAAACAGCTGCCTGTGGGCTGCTCCATTGGGATGACAGAGGAGTTGGGAGAAGCACCTGGATGGTCACCTTTCTGAATGGTTAGACACCGGGGAACACGTACCGCTCAGGATGTTCCTGCTACAGTCTCCGTTTGCTACAAAAGCTTTTAATGAGGGGTCAGTAGATGTTTATTATGCAAAGCTCTAACCTTGGGGATGGAGAGGAAAACCATCGATGCTCCTTGCATAAATTCCCATTCAGTTGTTTGCAGTTGATGTGTATTTAGATTCTGCTGTGGTATCTGCAAGAGAAGCTGCCTATCGTTCATTAGTATCTCACTCAAAGCCTGTTGTCTGCTTTCTCCCCTGCAGAGTACGCGGAGAACATTGGGGATGGGAAGAACCAGGAGTTTCGGGAGAGCGAGCAGAAGCGCATCCTGGATCTGCTGGAGAATTTCTGAGGACTCGGGGGCCAAATTCCGTGTCTGCCCACGAGAATGCAGCATCTGATTCTCCCTCCTCCTGCTGCCCTCCTCCAGCCTTGATTGCACGATAAAAGTGATGTTTCTATGAAACTGCTTCTAAATGGGATTTTGGAGATATTAAACAGTTTGCTTTTTTTTAATTCCTTGTTTGTTATTTAAGTAGTCTGCTGTGAGGAGGATTCCAACTTCATACCTTGCAGTGGGGCAGCTCAAGATTTTTCCTTTTTTTTTTTTTTTTTTAATTTTTTTTCCCCCAAGTCAAACTGCAGTGATCAGTGTGAAACAATATAACAGTATATGTGTTAGAGGGAGAGTAAACAGGAAGCCCAGGTAGCTCAAGAGATTGTTAGCACGTTATTCCAGCTTGATACATTAATGAAAATGTACAACTCACTGTACTGCCGTAAACTGGGGAGGCTGAGGTGTTGGTATGTGTCCATTTCAACTGTTCTTTAGTGGCAGAGGGTAACCAGAAATCAACCACATTAGCCATTCCTGCTAAATCTTCCCGAAGGTGAGTCAGAATCGAAGGCAAGTTTTGGCACAGGCCAGTCAGCCGTCACCCCTCCTGAAGGGGATGTTGCAGTGAGTCTGTCCAGGTTATGCTCAAAACTAAGAGGGAGGGTAAGTAATCAATAAAGTGCCCAAATTCCATTGACTTCCTTTCGCAGTTAGCTTTAGGTCACAGCCAATGTGCTTGTTCTGTAGATAATCAGTATTCCGATTCTTGAACTGGGAGTCTGGCTTTTTATAGCAGCAATAAGTTCACCAATAGAGGAGAGAAAACCCCACTCACGCAGCCTTTTGCAGGCGCGCTGTGGGAGCTGCAGAAAGACCAAGTGATTTGCCTCTGACCGACTGACTGATCGCAGTGGAACAGACCGCAGCTCATTTTTCTGTTACCCTTCTGCACTCGCAGTGTAATTTCAGATGTCAGTGTGCCAAACCCCACCGCTTCCCCGAGCAGTGACTCCCAACTGGGACAAGAAGTAGCTGAGAATATTTTCCTGCATCCTCTTTTCTTCTGCTAAAGTTAATGACTGTCATCACAAAACGTCGCAGCTCCAGCAAGCTGGGCCTTGCCTAATTTAGAGAGATTTGCATGCTGGCAGCATTCATTTTTTATCTCCAAGAAAAATGCATTGTCAGGGAAGCTTAAAGGCTTCCTTCAATCATGACTGCGTAGGCACTGCTGGCCTGGGTGCTATCAAATGCTGTTATTCAGGGGATCAACATGGAAGTCATGGTTTCAGCAGCCACAAAAAACTGCAAAAATACATTTTTGGTGCAGAGCTTGTTTGAACTCCTCCTTTCTTTCTTCTATTTTCAACGGGCTTCCTTAAAGGTGTTTTTCCCTTTATCTTTCAGATGTGTTTAGTTCTTTGCTTGAGTCTGGGAATTGTTCCCTTTCCACACCACAGACAGTGGATTTGTGGTCAAAGCTGGTCTCTGGTTTTCCTGCTGGAAGATGATCTGTTGTTCCCTGTCTCACAGTACCCTTGCGTTTGAAAAGCCGAGGAGGAAGGGAGGGGGTGTGAGGAAGGAGGTTTGAGGCAGAACAGAAGGAGAACTTAATGAATGTGAAACAGCTTCACCTGAAAAGTAGGGGCCACATAGCCGGGGGGGGAAAAGGGAAGGGACGTTCTTGAAAATAGTACTACAAACTGCTTGAGTACAAGGTAGGTTTTTTTTAAATCTAAATGTACCATCTTTACTCTGATTTCACTGGGTTTGACGCGCATGTGTGCGCTTTGCGGTGACTCCAGCGCACGGTTAGTGGGCTGGTGCGGGTGCGCGATCGCTGCTCTGAGTCGGCTCCTCTCAGGTGGGGAAAACCTCCAGCGGCGTCTGGCGGGAGTGAAAACCCCTCTCCCGTGGTGCTGCTTCGGCTGGAGTTTTGCTTTTGGAAAGTAAATTTCTCCTCCCGTACCATTTCCATTCTAGATGCGTTAGCTGGGTTACTAAATATGGAGACTCTGGACTGAAAATCATTCCCTGCTCTAATGGCTGGCCAGCTCGCTTCCTGGGAGCGGTGCTGCTGGAAGAAGCTCAGACTGCTCGTAATGAATGTTCCTCTTGTATAAGACAGCTTTTCTTTGATTGTTTTTTTTTTCCCTTTTGTAATTTGTTAGCTCTTCAAAGCGCTTCACCAAATCCTTTAAGTCTCTGGATAGTTCACTGAAAGAATTGGTATTGAAGCAGCGGTGATTTAACGTGGTCTGTACCCTGTGATTACGTGGGGTACTGCTGCTTCTGCCGGGATGAGAGCCGCTCTCGGAGCTAGAAACAAGCCCGAGCTTTAACGACTCCCACCAGGTTGTTTCAGGGGACTTTTCTTCTGGGTTTTTCCATTTGCTCGATGTCAGTCACTGCCACAGTGAGTTGTGCCAGTGAACGCTTGCTGGGAGCATCCGTGTAAAGGGACAGTGGGTGAAGGAACCAAAGGCTTGGTGCCATGGCGGTGCCATGGCTTGTGGGTTTCTGGGCTCCCAGGGCAGTGAGGAAGGGTCCCGACATTGCTCTGAGTGCCAGCGGTTGGTGCTGTTCCGGTTTGGGAGAAGGGTCATGACTTTCCCACCTGGAATGGGGACAACTGGTTCCCGTGGCTGGCAGGGTGCTGCCGTGGTGCAGCACCGCGCTGTGCCGCTGCCGCAGCCTCCCCAGGGGACAGCGCAGGAACCCACCACTGAGTGGCCTGATGGCAGTGGCAGGTCCTGTGCCAGCAGGACAGCCCAGCCTTGGGAGAAGGAATGCCTTAGGGGAGTGATTTCACTTTTTTTTTTTTTCCTTCCTGAGCCGAAGGAGCTATTTGTGGGGATTACAAAAAGCCAAAACGCCCGTGCCTACCTGAGCACAACCCAACCGTCACGTCTCTTGGCGACAGATAAGGATGCTCCAGATGTTGCTGAGGAATTAGTGCAGAGCTTGTTATTGCAAGTCAGGCTTTTACAAGATGGATGATGAATTATTCTCCCCTCCTCATTTCCAAACTCTTGCAGAGGGAGGAACCCCACTGCACTGAAGTTAGGATCCTCTGCCTGGTGGGACTTGTGAAACCCGTTATCAAATGGGTTAGCCATTACCCATTACAAAAC
>VFFE01007193.1:81904-170540 GCA_008921705.1 Burhinus oedicnemus
TTTTTTTTTTCCCTTTTGTAATTTGTTAGCTCTTCAAAGCGCTTCACCAAATCCTTTAAGTCTCTGGATAGTTCACTGAAAGAATTGGTATTGAAGCAGCGGTGATTTAACGTGGTCTGTACCCTGTGATTACGTGGGGTACTGCTGCTTCTGCCGGGATGAGAGCCGCTCTCGGAGCTAGAAACAAGCCCGAGCTTTAACGACTCCCACCAGGTTGTTTCAGGGGACTTTTCTTCTGGGTTTTTCCATTTGCTCGATGTCAGTCACTGCCACAGTGGGTTGTGCCAGTGAACGCTTGCTGGGAGCATCCGTGTAAAGGGACAGTGGGTGAAGGAACCAAAGGCTTGGTGCCATGGCGGTGCCATGGCTTGTGGGTTTCTGGGCTCCCAGGGCAGTGAGGAAGGGTCCCGACGTTGCTCTGAGTGCCAGCGGTTGGTGCTGTCCCGGTTTGGGAGAAGGGTCATGACTTTCCCACCTGGAATGGGGACAACTGGTGATGGGGACTGGGGCTCAGCATCGTCCTGCGAGCTGGTGTTCTCACTGCCTGGCAGTACGGGCTGCAAAGGGGCAGGTGGGGCATGGGACAGCTGCTGCCAGAGCTGCTGCCAGAGCTGCTGCGCGCTCTCTAGCCTGGGCGGCCGCAGGAGGACCCAGTGCCTGTGCTACGGTATGAGTCAGGGGTGGCACTGGGAGACTTCTCCTGCGGGCTGCAGGGCCAGGGACGTGGTGCCACCCCATGCCCTGCCCCTCACGGTTCCCGTGGCTGGCAGGGTGCTGCCGTGGTGCTGCACCACGCTGTGCCGCTGCCGCAGCCTCCCCAGGGGACAGCGCAGGAACCCACCACTGAGTGGCCTGATGGCAGTGGCAGGTCCTGTGCCAGCAGGACAGCCCAGCCTTGGGAGAAGGAATGCCTTAGGGGAGTGATTTCACTTTTTTTTTTTTTTTCCTTCCTGAGCCGAAGGAGCTATTTGTGGGGATTACAAAAAGCCAAAACGCCCGTGCCTACCTGAGCACAACCCAACCGTCACGTCCCTTGACGACAGATAAGGATGCTCCAGATGTTGCTGAGGAATTAGTGCAGAGCTTGTTATTGCAAGTCAGGCTTTTACAAGATGGATGATGAATTATTCTCCCCTCCTCATTTCCAAACTCTTGCAGAGGGAGGAACCCCACTGCACTGAAGTTAGGATCCTCTGCCTGGTGGGACTTGTGAAACCCGTTATCAAATGGGTTAGCCATTACCCATTACAAAACCCTGGTAAAGCACAAAAAAACACATAGCGTCCCCAAAGTCTGTTGGGTCTTGGTGATCCAGGGTGCTGCACTGGGGTCTGGCTCTCCAGCACCCTGGCACCGCTCCAGCACAGATGGGAGGTCAGAGCCCCCCAGTCCTGCCTGCGCACCCCCTGCTCCCAGGGCTGTCCCTATCCATGGGTTGGCCTCTGGGCTTGCGTTGCCTCTCCTAATGCTTGTGCCTGGAGAAATCCTTGCTCCATAAATATTTTCAGCAGATAAATAATGAAATTTGGTGAGGAGAGGAAGATGCACTGAAAGAGGGTGATGACCAATAAATCATGATCCTACTTTGGGCCTGTGGGAACTGAGCTGCTCTCAAAAGCAGATTTTATCGGTGCGGTGCCTGGGGCAGGAGGTTGCCTCGTGCCTCTTCTGTGGTCAGGGGAGCCCTCGGCACCCGGCACTGCCACGCACCTGCGCCCCGACCACGAGCCCGGCTGCTGGGAGACTCCGGATCCTCTGCCTTGGTCCTTGGGATGGCCTGGATGCCCACCTGGGCCTGCTGTTATTAATTAAGATAATTATTCAGCTTAATGTGCTGCTGCAGGTCAGCTCATTTTTGCTGTAATGCTGAGCAGCACAGAAAAGCCTTGGAGGTGTGAGGACGGGTGCCATGAGTCTTAGCAGCTGTGGAGAATGTCATTATCGTAATTGGGGGAGGATTAAAGGGTTGAGCTAATAACAATGCATTTTCTTAATGAAACATTTCTAGGTTGTGGACAGTGGGGTTTGTTCCCTGGTTTAATCTCTTCTGATTTTTTTTTTTTTTTTGACCCCGGGTTTAAAGTTCAGGGGCAGCAGCATCACTGTTGGCTTTTGGCCTAAATGTGGTTTTTTGGGAGTGGGGCAAGGGAGCGGCACAGACCCCAGGCAGCACCCGTTGGGCTCCGAGCTGCTGGAGGCGATGGCAGGGGGATCTCGCGAGGTGACAGGAGCTGGGTGGCTTTGTCTGGCTCATCTGAGAGCCCTCCGCACATCGAACCATGCATTCCTCTGCCAGCCCGGGGATGGCCGAGTGCCACCAGCGCCGCATGGGACATGGGGTGGCCCCGAGGGGTTGGAGGTGGTGGCAGATGCTAAAACCTCCCCAAGGCAGGGATGGCCGAAGCAGCGCCATGCCGGGGAGCAGGAGTGGAAGCTGGAGCGCGGCTGGGAAGATCCCTGGTGGGGGTTTTGGGCAGGACATGGGGCTGATGCACCCGCTGCTGCCCGTGCTCTGCCCGCTCTGCGGGGGCAGGCAGAGCTGCTGGCCCTGCTCTGGGTGCTGGGCTGGGCCGTGGTGCGAAGGCAGCGGAGCGTGCGGGGAGAGAGACCAATCTTCATCACACCTCTCATTGGGACGTGTTTTCTTGTCTCTGATTGTAAACAGATTTGACTAAAGAGGTAAATTAGAAGTTAATTAGAGGGAACATGATGGATGAGGCACTCTGGTGATGGGGAGGCAGGAAACTTGCACTCTAAGAGAAAGGAGAGGGGAGGGTGTTCTGCAGCAGGAACGTCGCCCTTCGCCCCCATGCTCCCCCTTCGCCGTGCAGCGGAGCCCCGGGACGTGGTGCTGGGGGCTCTGCTCCCCCAGGGCTGCCCCGGGCTGAGGCCAGCTGTGGGGAGCAGCGGCTACAGGAGGGGATGTGAGCCCATCACCTGGACGTCTGGGCTCTGCAAGGGCACCGATCCGGGTTGGGTACCGGGTGGATGAGGCTGCTGAGCGCCAGCACAGGATTTGGAAAGCAGGACAGCAGCAGGGCATGGGGGAGATGCTGTCCCCGGTTTGCAGGGCCATTGGCTTCCTCTGTGCTGGTGCGGGCACTCGCCCCAAGGGGGGGTTGCCCGGGCCAGGTCTTCTCCAGGCTGGGGCTAGTCTGGGCTCTGCTGGGGTGAGTCCTGGGGAAGCCGGTGTGCGAAGGAGGAGGCAGAGGGATGGTTACACCAGCCCCGCGGTGGGTACTGGGGTGGGAGCCCCGGTGCAGGTGGCTGACAGCACCACGGAAGGTGTCGGATCCCAGCTGCGGAAGCACTGTTTTCCTCCCGCCAGGAGCAGTAGGAGCTGGCGGCACTTCCCCGCAGCCGCAGGAGACCGGCACCATCCTCACCGCGTGTCTGAATCCATCTTCAGCTCTGCTCCCAGCTGAGCCTCTCTAAACTGGGAGAAATGAGCGCAAATCATGACTGAGGAATATCTCTTGACATCCCAGTAGAAAGACCCAGGCTGCACTAAATACAAAGAGACACTGTCAAAATTGGGAAACAAACCTTCAGCAGCACAAATAAGTCACTTAAACTATTGATTTTTATTTTTTTCTTTAAATAATTCTTTTCTTTTAAGACCTGGGGTTTCAGGGAAGGCTTTTCTCATATGGCAGTAAATAATCTGGAGGGGGAAGGGGTGGTTGGCTTGGGTTTTTGGTTTGTTGTGTTTTTTTACATTTGATTTTTTTGGTCTTTCAAACAATGGTTTTGAAAGAGGGAACAGTTGCCAAAATGATTGATACCTGTGACAGGGTTTCTCTCCATCAGGAACCTGATGGTGGGTTCTGCAGAGGAGGAAGGAGTTAATGAACTGGAAATGGGCATGAATTGTTCTCTGAAGAAAGAATTATTTTCAAGTTATTTTCTTCTGAATTTTATGCTTTGGATGACCTTGCCCTGTGTGGGGGCTGCTCTGGGCAGAGATCTGTGACTCCCAAAGCCCTTACACGCTGGGTGGAGGTTCCCACCGCCTTCCCCCGCGCTGTGCTGGGACCCCAGGGCTCCCCCAGGGTGAGGGGCCGGGGGTGCAGGGCTGTGGCCATCCCTGAGCCAGGCGGGGGCACGGAGCCACCGCATTTCTGTGCCACAGGGATGCTCTCCCTGTCCGCGAGGCCCTGGTGCTCTCCCAGCTGGGCCGTGGTGCCAGGAAGGGCTGTGTCGGTAGCGGCACGAGGAGCCCATGGTGGTGCCGGAGTCCGAACCCAGCAGCTGGTGTGTCTGGGGCAGGGTTCCCTCCGTACCCAAAACCCTCTCCCGGGCCTGCCTCCCTGCTTGATTTAATTTTTTTAATTATTTTTTGTTCTTACGGCACGGTTGGGTTTTGTTCGCTCGCCTGAGTGCCCACCTCGCTGCCTTCCCCTGGCTGCTTCACATCGGGGGTTTTCAAATGGGCGCTGTCTCCGTGGCTTATTGCGCCCGGGATGATTTGTGGAGGAGAAGGTTGTAGTGTTGGCTGGCGGTAGTGTTGTTTTCCTGCAGCGCACGCAGACCTTTGCAAATAATCTAATAATGTAGGAATGTCAAACTTCAGCTGTGGAAGGAAATCCTTTTATACAGGGATTGTCAAGTCTCTAAACAAGTATCAGAAATGAGCTCGGTATCAATGTGGAGGGTGTTTATTCTGCCCGTCAGAGAGATGAACAACCCAATCCACTCTCCCAGGCAGCCGTGGATTCGAGCATTGGCTCATGGACCTCGGGAGAGCTCCACAGCTCACGGGGATGTGGGACCGGCCGCCCCTGGGGGAGCATCGGGGACCAGAGAGCAAACATCCCACCATACCCCAGCATGGGGGGTGCTGAGCCTCGGGGTGCCCCTACGTGAACCCTTATAAAGGTGAATTCCAAAATAATTCATGGGGCAACCCTCAGTGCTTCAGCAGCTGGGGGCGGGGAGGGGGATGTTATTTTTCTTCCTGGATGCCTTAAGCTGAAGATGCAGTTCCTGGGTAGCTCTGCTGTCGAAAGAAACCACGGGCTTTGGGTTGCCTCAGAACGAACACGAGCGGCGCACGGTTGCCAGCAGGAAGGACTGACCCTTCTTGGTTTGGTTCTGGGTGTCCTTGGGGAGTGCTCGTCCAGGGCCGTGTCACTGGGGGATGGTCCCTGCGCCCCGGTGAGCAGATCCTCCAGGCGGGATCCTCCTGGCTGCCCCGTGGGGTCTGGATTGGATCCTCCTGGGGTCAGGGTGATCCCCTGGGAGGTGCTGCTGATGGGACTGGGTCCCCCCCACCCTTCCAACCTCTCATCCGGTTCTTCAGAGTTTCACCGCAACCTCCAGCTCTGCAGGCTCGCCTGTGCCACCCAACGGGTGTGTGGCCCAGGGAAAACGTGCATGCGAACCTCACGGACGCACAAGTGGGATTGTGGCGGACACGATGCCACCAGAATCTTTGCAGTGTCGCTGCGTGGAACCAGCCACTGAGTTCCCCCATTTTGCAGGTGCCCACCCTGAGCAGAACCGACGGCACATGCAAAATTAAACGGTGGGTAGAAAACCTGGCGCTAACAGAGATAAGAAACGTTTCATCCTTGAGAGCAAGTCCCTGGGCACGTTCAGCAGGAACAGGAGCCCTGCAAGGGAGGTGCCAGCTATTTCAGAGCAACAGCGAGCGTGCAGATAAGGGACCTCGTTATGCAGCGAGCGCCGGTGTCTATCTGGTCTGGGAGCCACTGGCTCTGCTCTCGCTTCTGTGCGCAAGCGACCTTCCCTCGTATCCCTGTCAGACACACAAGGGTTCATCAGGGTTGCGTGGCTGCAAGAGCAGACAGCATCTGCTCTGGGCTTTTTCACTGATGAATTAAAATTGAGGAGGAAAATGAAACCTTCCAAGTGAGCCCGAGATGCGCGGATGCTTGGCTCTCCCCCGCCTGCTGGGGCCCTGCACAGACCCGATGTCCGTTTGTCATCCTGCTGCGGCGGCAGAAAATCAGCTGGAAATGGGACTTAATTCAGGCTCTGCATCTGGAGGTGTTCCCAGCTCCGAGAGGAATTTATGCTCTCTTTGCTTCCTCGTGGCATGATTTAAATATCTCTGATGATACACTGGAAGCTCCTGGCAGGTTTCAGCTGTTGAGGTGCAGTCACGCAGCCCAGCTCCTGCTGTCCCGGCTGGCTGGTGGGTGCCGCGCTGCCCCCCCGTGCTGGGGGCACGGGAGCTGGGCCTGGGAGGGGTCCCCTGCCCAGGACATGTGGTCCCCACTGGGTGATGTCCCCAGCTCCCACTCCAGCTGCACCCGCAGGTGGGTGCTTTGCAAAGTAGGGGTGTCAGGTCTGAGGGGACACCATTTGTAGATGCCATTTGAGCATGGGCTCATTCAGGTCCCCTCACTGGCTGGTGGCAGAGGAGGGACCCCGGGCCATGCAGCAGCCACGAGACTGGACTTTCCAAACCACGACATTTGCTCGTGCTTGGCCTTCGCTGCTTCTTCCTGTTGCACTTGACCCTGTGCATGACCCCCATATTTCAGTGTGTGGGTGGTTTTGCCTCCACACGTGGCACTGGGTGATCCGGTGCTTTTGGTTTTCTGGAGCCCGGTGCTGCCCCAGGGAAGGGGTCTCTGCTCAGAGCACAGAGTCCACCCCTGGGACCCCACTGTGTGGGGGCTGTTCTCCCGTGGGCGCAGCAAGGAGCTGCCCAGACCTGGGCAGCCGGTGACTCCGGAGCTCCTCTAGCATCCTCTTCCTGCTCCTCCCTAGTGCTGCGTGGCTGCTGCCGGCTCCCAGGAGCTTTCCCTTGGGAAGCCTAGAGCCTGCTGCTGCTCTCTCGCTGTTCCAAAGCAGGACCCTCCCAACCCAACCAGCCGTGGCTGCTGGCACCCAGCTCATCCATTGCTGCTGCTCCCTCCATCCCCCAGTTTTTAACTCCGGAGGGAGTAATGAACTTGGGCAGAGATCAATGCTCTCTGCTCTGCTCTCATCTGGGCTTTGTTCTGACATGTGGAAAACACTGCAAAAGGTAGAACTTTTTTAAAACTATTGATTTGTAATGCAGGTAGGAGGCAGTGTAGCTGCTGCAGTTGTGTGCAGGACTTCCCAGCCGAGCGGGGGGACCCTGCCTCGCAGGGTGGTAATGGGAAAAATACTCCTGCTCCTTCTGCTGGAGGAACCCTGCTGAGGGAAGGGCGAAGAAATACAGTTTGTATTTTCAAGTCCAATTTAAAGAATCTCTTTGTAGCAAGCATCTGTCATCTCATGGCAGAAAACACCTGAAAAAATCCGATTTTTACTGTTTAGCTAGAGAGCAAATATCCCTCAGATTGCTATGTAGCGCGCAGATAATATCGTGTGAGTGAAGTCTGCATCTGTGCCTTCCCTCCAGCGATGAACCTCGGTGTTTAGGGTGGAGATATACTGCCTTCGGGCTCCTCTTTACATTTTTAGACTTTTCAAATTAGGTGTATAAATTGTATAGGTCACGGTGCCACGGTTCGGATCTGCTGCAAGGTGCAGGTTTGGAGAAAGGCTGGTGCTGTCGGTGGGTTTGGCCTCTAGATTTGTACAGCTGAAGGGAGATCAGGATCTTGGCCGTTACGTTAAATGCTTTTTGTGGCAGGAGCAGGTTTGCCGTTCCCAGCCTGGCAGGGTGGTTGTACAGAACAGCCCTTTCTCCCACCGGGGGGGGGGGGTTGGTGTGGGAGCTCCCTGCCTGGCTGTGCTGCCACCAGTCTGGCCCGACGCCCAGGGGGGGTTTGAGCCCACACCTACCCAGGCCCCAGGTTTTTCATTTTGAGATGAATCTTGCATGGTCTGGGGTGGCGATCCCCAACACATACAGGGGATTGCGTCCTTGCTCTTCTCTTAACGTTCAAAAAAAAGGAGCAAACCACCCCCAAACGTGCCATTTTGCTTGTCTGTACCGCTGGGGGACCCCCAGCTCCTGCCCCCCCCTCGCAGGGCTGCAGCAGGAGCCCCGGGGGCAGCCGAGGAGCGGGCCGAGGCTGCAAGGACCTGAGTAATGCTCCTAATTATCCGATCATCTTATTTCCCCATAAATCATTTATTTTTCCCTGGCGGGAGGGGTGAGGCGCATCCACCGGCCTCTCTTCCCGTGCCGCCCGGGGAGTGAAACGGGGAGGGGGTGGCGAGTGCAGCTCTGGGCACCTCGCCCACGCCCACCGCCCCCCGTCCCGTCCCGGGCACCTCACCCTCACACACCCCCCCACAGCCCACCCCCCCCCGGGCACCGGATCCCGGCATCGCTCCCCGCGGGGCCCGGGCTGAGCCGTACCGGGCTCGTTCCGGTCCGGGCGGAGCCGTGCGCGGCGGCGGGCGCTGTCCCGGGTGCTGAAGCCGCCCCCGCCGAGACCGGGGGTTGCGGGGAGCGGGAGCCGGGGCGTGCCGGCTTCCCGGCGGAGACACCTTTCCCCGCGTGGGCGTCGTGGGCGCGGGCAGGGTGGTGAATGGGGATCCGTGTGGGTGCGGCGGTACCGGGGGGTCCCGACAGGGAGGTGCGTGGGGTCTCGCGTGGGCGCGGAGGTACCGAGGGTCCCGGCAGGGAGGTGCGTGGGGTCTCGCGTGGGCGCGGCGGTACCGGAGGGTCCCGGCAGGGAGGTGCGTGGGGTCTCGCGTGGGCGCGGCGGGCCCGGCCCCGCCCCGCGCAGTTTAAGAATGAACCGTGGGAAAAACTTTGGGGGTGTGCGCGGGGCCGGGATCCCTCCGCCGGGCGGGGGAGGCTCCGGGCGAGCCGCGGCACCGCCTCGGCGCGCGGCGCCCTCCGCGCGAGGGAAGAGCTCCGCAGCGCGGCGGCGCCGGGACCGCGGCGCAGCCCCGGGGACAGGGCTCGGCCCGGCGGCGCCGCCGCCCCCGGGACAGACGCGCCCGCGGCAAGATGGGCGCCCTGGCCCTGGCCCTGGGGATTTTCCACTACCTGGGGCTCTACCTGCAGCTCGGCGCCGCCTCCCGGCACCCCCCGTGGGACGCCCCGGCGGCGGGCAGCGGTGAGCGCGGGCAGCGGGGCGGGCGGCGGCCGGGGCGGCGGCGCGGGATCCGAGGCTCCGGCGGCGGCTGCCCCGGAGGAGGGGGGGGTGGCTACGCTCGGAGCGCTCCCGGGGCTCGGTCCCCCGCGGGTGGCGGTCCCCGGCCGTCTCGGTCGCGCGGGGCTGGCGGTGGGTTGGGGCGGCCCCGGGACGGGCAGCGGGACGGGTGGCGGGGTGGGGGGGATCCCGGTGCTGGCGGCGGCCCTGGGCTCCGCCGCCGCGGGCAGCACCGCGCCGCGGTCCGTCGCGCCGGCGGCTGCGGGGAGCCGGGAGCGGCCCGGCCGAACCGGGGCTGGGCTCCGCCGCTCCCGTCCCTGGGGCCCCGGGGGCGGCCTTCGGGCTCCGCCGCTGCGCTGCCGAGCCCGGGGGGGGCTTTGCACGGTGCGTCTGGGTGCACACCCCCGTGTAAGTGTGCATCCCCGTGCACACTGCTATCCACACTGCTATCCACAGCGCCGTGTAGGTGTGCATCCCCGTGCAAGTGTGCATCCCCGTGCACGCCGCCGTGCATCGTTGTCCACTGGCAGCGGGAGCGACTCTCCCAGCGGGTGCTCCTCTCCCGTTCCCCGCCTGCCATGGCTCCTCTGCCGGCTCTGGTGCACAGCAGGTTGGAGGGTTGGTGGTGCTGCCAAGCCCGGACAGGGTCCAGCCAGTGGCTGGGAAAGGGGAACGTCTTTCTGCAAACCCCTGCAAAAAAGTCTGTCCTAGCATGGGGGGCAGTTCCCACCCGTGGGGTGCCAAGCAGGTGACGGGAGACAGAGTCCCCTTGGAGGAGAGCACCGAGACCCTTCTTGCTGTCTGTGGGGTGACACGGGTGGGTTTAAATCTGAGCCTGCGCAGTGACTGTGGGGTGCTTGCTGGGTCCCCGGTGCTCGGATCGCAGCCGTCCTCCTCACATGCTGCTGGAGCTGCCGGCATGCGGAGGGGAGCTGCTCTCTGCCCCGAGGAGCCTCCAGGCATGGGAAGCCTTGGGGCCAGGGAGGTGCATGGTGTCCCGCAGCGATGCGGTCTGTGAGCCAGTGGGTACCTGCCTGCATGGGGAAGGGATGATCTGCCTTTGTGCTGGGGGGATAAAGGCAGGAGGGTTTCCGGACCCGCCAGCCTGGTGTGCCGGAAGGAGATGTGGGCAAAGAGCCTCCATTAGCCGCTGCTGCTCCCCTCAGAAATTCAGCAATAGGCAAATAAATAGTGAAATGGTCGCTGTGAGGGATCAGGGAGCGAAGGAGAAGAAATATTCTGGGAGGGCGAGCGCACTTTGGAGCCACATTACAGCTTCCTACTACGAGCAGTTCTGCAGCAACTCACTTAATCACAACAGAAACCTTTATTAACGATACTGAAAAGCAGTGAATAAGTGGGTCATGTATAATAAGCCATTTGTGTTCAGTAGGTGAATACCAATTTGATAAAAGCTGTGTGTGCTGAAAACCTGTATAAATTGCTGTTTAGCAGATCAGAGATTGATCATTTCATTACTCAGTGATACAGCTTTCCCTCCGCACCGTGAGAGCCTGGCGGGTTGGGGGCGCGGAGCGGGAGAGGGGCTGACGGGATGGATTCGGCTGTGGCCAGTGGGGCAGGCAGGTCCTGCCAGGCTCTGCCCGCCGCAGACACCGTCTGGAGCTCGCCGCCATCTCTGCCCGGTGCAGGCGGCCTGGAGGAGCCTGTGCTGCGCTGCCAGGGTCTGGTACCACCCGGGAGCGTCTTTGCTGTTATCTTTAACTTGTCCGCGGCAGATGCAGCGAGGGAGTTGAATGGGAGCAGGGTGGATTCTGCAGGTGTCGGCCGGTGGCTGTGACCATCTCTCGGGGTGAGGGTGGCTCCCCCACTCTGCCTCCCTACAGGCGTGAGCAATGTGCCTCCACTCACATGGCAGCCAGGGCTGCTCCAGGAGGGAAAAAGTCTCTGTCAAAGAAAGTCCTTTCCCTGCCCCCACAGCAAAGGCTCTGTCTCCAGCGAGGATGGAGCGAGGATCAGCTTCGTCTGCCCCACTGCCCCCAGGAAAGCACCCAAGCCGCAGGATCCCTCTTCGCCAGCCCTCCCCTACCCACAGCGCTGCCTCCCGCCTCTCCCCTCCTCTCCTCTCCTCTCCTCTCCTCAGGCTGGTGCCTTCAATTATTCATGCCCCCCGTTGCAGACAGCCTGTGCACGCTGGGTTGGTGCCATCGGCTTTCAAACCGGTGCTAGCTGGGAAGCTCCAGCCGCCTTCCCAGCCTGCCGGCTCCCGGAGCAGGGCAGGGAGAGCCGTTCGGTGAGCAGCTTACATTCCCGAGGAGGAGAAGCCTGGCTCCTTCCTTGCATCGTTTGCAAGCATTAGCGTCTCACCGTCAATAAAGCTGCTGTTGGAGGGCTGAAGGCTGGAGGGAGCGGTGCCCCGGCTCCCTGGGGTGCTGCCCTTCTTCTTTCTCTCACACCCCAATGATTATTCTATCAATTACTTTCATAAACACTTTGCATTCTGCCGGATTTTTTCATGTTTCCTGATGGGAATTCTCCACCCGATGTGTTTTTCCTGCTGCTGTTCATGCAGTCATTCAACGCAATTACTTCTGACACCTCTCCTCATCAAATGTCTGTGCTTTCTTTTCCCTTGAAGAAGCTGACAGACGATGGGCCAGACACTGGGAATTATTACGTTAGGACAGTGACAGCTAATTTTAATCATAACGTTCCCTGTGAGCGAGGCAGCAAATCAAACGACCAGCCGGTGCGGCTGAGCGTGGTCTGGGAGCCGTGGGCAGCGTGGTGGTGCCGGGACAGGGACCGGGGAGCTGGAGGTTCCGCTTTGCTCCCCCCTTCGGCAGGTGCCGCTCCAGGGGCTGGGGCTGGGTGCCCAGGCAGGGACCTGGGTTTGTGCTCTCCCCCTTTGCAGCTCCTCTGGGATTTTGCTTCATGGTGCGAGAAGGACTTATACACCTCGGGACGGACGGCCCTTCCCAGCCCCATTCACCCATGGCTCTGCCTGTGTCCAGGCTCCTCTTCTCCATGGCTGTTTCCCCTGGCTGCCGGTTTATCTCCCGCCTGGCTGCCCCCTCCCTATGGCTCCGGCTGCGGTGGGTGTGTGGCCGGGCACCAGGGCTGTTGGCTGGGCTTCGCCACACTGGATGCGTTGATGCCTTGCACCGTGTGCTCCGCACGGAGCTGGACCAGGATGAGCCCACCAGTCATGGGGTGGGCAGAGCCGGGCAGGAGGGCGCTGTGCCCGTGAGCACCAGGCACTGCTGGCTCTGCGGGACAGGTACTGGCACCATGCGTGGCATGTGCAGCTCTCTCTGCAGTGACTGCCAGTGCCAATGGCTCGTGTTTTGGGTGCTGGGCGTGAGACCAGGGGGGGCTGATCTCCAGTGGATCAGAGCTTCTGTCTGCCCCATCCCAGTTCCTGCCTGCTGCCAGGTGCCCTACCTGCTGGGAATCATCCCCTGGCAGGCACCAGCACCAAAGCATGTGGCGGCTGAAGGATGCTGTGCAGTGCTGCTGAGGGTCCCACCGGGAGCTGTCATAAGAGGCCGTTTTAGGTTTTTGGTACTTATACTATCAAATAACTGCTCCTCCTCATTCCGCTCGGGAGGGAATTGTCTGAGAACCAGGACTTCCCGGGAGCCAGCTGGGAGCAGCGAGTCCCCTTGCTTGGGATAGGCTCCTTGCAGCCGGGCTGGGGGAGGATTCTCACCGCTGGCATCCCTTCTGCCGTGGCGGTAAAACACGGGCAGTGGGGAGGCTGCGGGGAGGGCAGGAGCTGGGGGAGCAGCCCAGCCATAATGGTTCACTGTTAGAAATACTAGCAGGTTTCAAGGTTAATTCCAGCTCCCTGGAAAGGTAAGCTCTGACCTGATCACAATCACTGAATTAGCTGGGTATTTTTTTTGTTTGTTTTTAATTTATGCTGCAAATTTGAGCTAATTCTGCTGCTAATATGACAGTAAATAGGGGCAGAGAAATGGTCCTCTCGTCCCCAGCGTGCTGGCAGGAGCCCTCCTGTCCCCAGCCAGTGTTCGTGGCACTCCAGCCTGACACTTCTCTTGGAAAGGGCAATTGCAGGATTGCCGGTGGAGAGCAGCGCTCCCGTGGCACCAGGGCCGGGCTGTGAGTGGTTTGGCACTAGCTGGGCGCTCACCAGGCTGGCACCCACCAGCAGAGCCGGGAGCTGCCTGAGTGGATCTGTGGCTGGATCCATCCTGGGCTCCAGCTGTGGCCCTCATCCCATCCCTGCCGGCCGCTTGCTGCTGAAGCCCTTTGCCCTGGCACAGCTGCCAGAGTCGGAGCTGCCTGCCCTGCTCTCGCTGGTGACGCCGGCTGCCGCACCGCTGTGTTTATGCACCGTTTTGCGGCCGTGATGTGTTTTTGGTGACCTGGGGTCAGCAGCCCTGCTCGCAGGCTTGTCAGGAAGAGATTCATTCACAGATGTTAACAGGCAGATGGGAAGAGGAGGGAGGTTTTAGCTCAACCCGCACAGCACATGCCAGCAACCTTCACGTCCCCGCTGCGGGGACAGCGTGGGCCCGGCACAGCCAGCGCGCTGGAGCAGTACCCAGGCTTCTGCTCCCAGGTCCCTCCACGGGGATACCTCTTGTGCCTTCTGATCTCCTGGGGTGACTCCTGCATGGGCAGCCCATGCCAAGGGGTGGAGGGGCCCCATGGCACCCAGGAGGGTCTGTCCCTCCCCGGGTTACTGCCCAGTGCATGTGCCAGGATGTGCCGCAGGTGCCTTTGCTGCCGACTGGAATATCGGTGCCTCTGCAGGCGAGACTTTCCCTCTCCATCATCCAGAGGGGGATGCAGGTACCTGGGGAGGGGACGGCACCATCGGCTGCGGTTGCTGTCAGATGCATTTCCTTTTTCTGCAGTGGTGCAGGCATGCAGGGCAGTGCAAACTCAGCGGGTTGGGATCCAGACCTGCGCTGGGGATGCGGGGCAGGGTTTGTGTGGACTCACCAGTGGGCGGGAGCAGGATCAGGCCCTCGGCAGCCATCCCCAGGGAGGGCTGAGTGCTGCCGACAGCCCTGGTGCCGAGCTGGAGAGTGTGGGGACGAGGCAGACAGGGCGGGGGGGGGGAATGGCTGTCTCGGCAGCTCTGCAGGGTCCTCTCCGGGGCATCTCCATGCACACGCTTGGCAGACAGCAGGGAGGGAGCGGCTCGGTTCTCCTGGCAGCGCCAGCTGCTTTCTCCTGCCTCTTCTTTTGCCCCGTGGTGGGGGGGGACACCCTGATGGCATCTGCACTGGGAGCTGCTGGTGGCAGGGAGCCGGTACGAGAGCAGTGCAGTCCCCAGAGCAGGTGGGTGGTGATGGTAGCACCGACCTGCTGGTACCCTTGGCAGGTCTGGGTGCTGATGGGGGACCAGCTTGCCTGGATGCGGCCTGGGGGGCTGAGCTGTTGGTGGGATGCAGCTGCTGACACCACTTGGGGGTCCATCGGAGCTGCTGGGGCATGCTGTCGGCCAGGGTTAGGGGTGCCAGGGCCCCAGGGCTGTGGTGGCCACAGCCAGAGCCGGTTCCATTCCTGCTGTGTCTCATGGCACGCTCCTGCTGCCGGGGTGCGGGGAGGGGGACATTGAAGGCAGCAGATGATGGGAGTATGAGGCTCAACCGGCAATTAGTCCTCTGAGTGTCTTGACTCACCGAACCGTAATAAACCATGAATTATGACTGGGAGCTTTGTGAAGGGAAGAATAAGCCACACTTGGTCACAGCCCACAGCAAAACAGCGGCAGCCGGAGGGAGGGATGAAGGGGCAGCAGCAGCTGCTCCAGCAGCACCATCCTGCGCCCACCTGTCCGGGGTCCTCCTGCTCCCCTGGGGCCGGGGGAGCCTCCCCCAGCCCCTGTCCCTGCCCGGAGCAGGACAAAGCCAGCCCCTGTCACTGCTGCCTGCCCGGCACGTGCCACCTCTCTGGCCTGGCTGCGGATCTGGTGAGGGTGTCCTGCTCGGTTAGGCAGAGAAAGAAGCACCTGATTGACCAGTGCTGTAATGGTTCAGTGGGGTAAATAACTGACAGAGCAAGTGCGAGCGCTAACTAGGTGATTAACATGCATTTGCAAATGTCCAATACATATTTAATCGCCCTCCAATACATGTTCACAAAAACATCAACCTGTCTGCATGCGCACATTGCTGTTTAAGGCATGGCCGTCCCAGCAGCCGGTGGTTGGTGCCTTGTGTGGGCTGTGGTGGGGTCGGGGGGGCTGGGAAAGCCAGCACGGCTTCTTGCAGGGCTCCACCAAAACTGCGGGCAGCGGGCAGGGTCCTGGCCAGGCTCCCAGGGGCTGCGTGGCCTCGCGTGCCCCACGGGGCAAGGATGGTGGGGACTGCTGGGGGTTGGGGCAGGGGAGGGCAGGGGTCCGGCAGGTCATTCCCAGGCACCTGGGGGGGATGCACGACCCGGCCTTGCCCCTGGTGTGGAGTGAGTGGGGCCCCCCCCTTCCCTGCTGGCTGCCGACAGCCCTCCTGCCTGCGCCGAGCGGGGGCTGCGGTGATGAATCCTGCCCGCCGTGGGGAGGGAGCGCGGCAGCCTGTATATCTCCGGTTTATGAGAGCACCAAGCTGTCCCAGCAGGCGTTTTCAATTCCGTTTATCTGTGTTTCCCCATTGAGCTCATTTTATTTCCCCTGATTTTTGTTTCCAGGAAGATTTATTGATCCTGATTTTCTCAGTTTATGACAGGTAGCAGGCCATAAAGCACGCGGAGCAGCCAGCCCGTCACTGGCCCCCTCCCTTGCGCTGGGAGGACGCGGCACCAATGTCAGCGGCGGGGAGAGGGATGGTGCTGGGCGATGGAGGGGGCAGGGTGGGCAGGGGGCCGCGGCACTGGTGGGCTCTGGCAGTTCGGCTGTCCTCTGTCCCTGCAGGCGGTGTCAATGGGAGTGGGGTCCCGGCAGCTGGGCCACCCCAGTGCAGGGGCCATGTCCAGCCGTGGGGCTGCTCATGGCTGGGGGCTGCCCGGAGGGGGCCCAGACCTCCTCTGCGCAGGTCCCTGCAGCGGGGCAAGGCTGGGGCTGGCAGGTGCAGCGAGGCCTGTCCCCGTCACATCACCTCTGCCAGGGCGGCTGGGGTCCACGGTGTCCATCAGGGAGTGCATGTCATGCCGCTGGAGGGATGGGGACCGGCCCCTCTGTCCCTCCCCAAAGGTGTCCCCCTCCCAATGGCCCCATGGTGGCACCAGGCTGAGGTCCGAGGGGACTTTGCAGACACACACTGCCCTTCTGCCCTGGTGCCACCGCCATGACCCCCTCTTCTGATGGGCCTCCAGAGGGTCCCCAAACTGCCTGTCACTTCCAGAGGCTGTTCCGAAGCACGGGTGCCAGCTGCCAGGGCACTGCCTGAGCAGAGGGCAGGCTCTAACAGCCCTCATTAATGCAATTCTTTATTTTACCTTGGCCCGCGGCTGCGGGTCTGGCGCTCCTGTCCTTTGCTTTGGCGTCTGCCGCCCGCTCGGGGCGGGGGGGTCGGGTTGGCTGCGGCTCAGGTGCCTGGTCACAGACCGGTGCATGGGAGGGACGGTGCCCACGTCATGGGCTGTGCCAGGGCTCTGGCTGCAGCCTGCACGGAGCTGAGCCATGGCTGAGCTGGCCACGGAGCTGCGTGTCAGCTCAGCATGAGGGTGTCTCTTAGCACGCCCTGCAAAAGCAGAGTTAAATGCTTCTGCTGGAGTTCGGCTGCTCTGGAAACACTTCAGCTCTCGGTTTCCCATGCGGGGTCTGGCTCTACGGCCCACGGGTCACCACCCACCCACCCCGTCCCGTGCAAAGGCTGAGCGCAGATTGTATAGACCAAGACATCTCTGCCCCCAGCAGAGGAGTGACTCGATGACACTTGTCACTTGTTCCTGCAAACAAAGAGCCCTGAGATAGATGCCTCTGCCTCTTCCTCGCCTCACCAAGGCGCTCCTTCCCCGACAGCTCAGCCCTGGCTCTCCCGGGTGGCTCTCGCAGCGAAAGGGCTTCATTCCCCTCCCTGGGACCTGTCATGTTTTCCCCTGCTCGTATTTCGGCATGGGCAGGAGAGATGAACCTGGGTACCCCAGGTATCTCCCTTCTCTTACTGACCCATCACCCAGAGTTTCTCTGTCTGTCCATCCATCTCTCATCTCACATCTGCCCTGCAGTGCTGTTTTCTCCTTCACAGACACATCCGTCCCCATCTCGCCACCCCCTTCCCAGGCTCTGGGTGCTCTTCCCAGGATGTGGCTACTTGCAGTTATTAGAAGCCTTTATTGCTTTTTCCTGTAATACATCAGATGATCTTTCCCAGCTGAAAAGCAGTGAGGAGGTGACCCATGTGCTTCCAGCCCCAGGCTGCCCCGCTCACTGGGTTTGCTCACCCAAACCTCATGCGTACCTGGGAAGTGGAAATCCCCTCGGAGGTGGGGGATGAGATGTCCTGGCCTGAGCCAGCTCTCCTGGCACCTCTCCTGGGCCATCCACCATGTCCTGGTCTCATGGTGCCATGTGGGACTGTCCTAACGCAATTCTAGGGCTGGGGACCATGCTGACCACTGGCTGCCTCTTGGCTGGGATGTCCTGGGGTGACTGCTGGGGCTGGGAGGGCCAGCACAGCCCAGTGCCCATGGACACGAGCTGTGGGGGTGTCCCTTAGCACAGGGGTCCTGGAGCCCCCTCCCCACAGAGAGACCGTGGGTTGGGAAGCTGGGATGGAGGGGGAGGTAGTGGGGCAGAGGGGGGGTATGAAGGGCCAGGATGTGCAGGGAGGGACCAGCCTCACCTTCCCTCCTCCTGTCAGACCTTATTGTCCATCTGTCCATCCCTCTTTCACAGGATGGTTTATGAAGTGTCTGTTAGGAGTTTCCAGCTTGTCACTCACAATCACTGCGCTGGGGAAGTGGGGAAGGGCTGGGCATTGGAACGGGGTTGGGGGCCAGGGTGGGGAAGAGTTGGGCATGGGGAGGGGGTCAGGGCCCTGGAGACAGCAGTGGGGTCTGTGGTCCCCAGGGATGCTGTGGGAGGGGGCTCCTGGGGCAGAGGCTGCCGTGGGACTGGCAGATCCATCAGCAGGACCTGCCCTCCTTTGGATGCACTTTGAGGCGGCTGAGCCCTGGGGTTAATTAATACATACGCTTCCCAATTAAAATCTGAAAGAAAGCAGGCGCTTGATTCAATCAAGCCTTTTCTCCACTCATCTGCCAAATTCCCGTCTGTGGGAGTGGATTTTAATTGTGTTTGGAGTAATTTGGACATGGCTGAAGCCCTCGAGCTGTCACCCCCACCTCTGCTCCGCATGCCTGGCCGCTACCGCAGGGACCTGGGGGGCTGGTGCGGGGTCTACTGGGACCCTCTGGCTTCAGCCATGGCTCCTGCCATCAGGAATCCTGCAGAGCAAAAGGCTGATCCTAGGCCACGGCTGGAAAACATATAGGCAAGTGTTGGTTAATGGCTGGACCTAATGGCCCCGGCACCACTGCAGCAGGAGCATGGATGAGCCCTTTGCCATGTGCTGAGGAGCAGCCGGCACTGGGCAGCGCCGGACACTCCTGCTCTTCCTGCAGCCCTTGACCACTGGAGCTATTCCCCAGCCTGGGATTCCCTCTGCTCTCCAGCATGGAGCCCATGCGGACGGTGCTGGCGTCCTGGGCAAATGGGGGTGCAGGAGCTGTGCTGGGAACCCTGCTGGGAGACGCAGGCTTGTTAAACCCTTATACTGGGTATTTCCCTCAGTTCCCCTGCTAAGATGGATTAAAGGAAAGTGATAAGTATATGGGATTTCATGCATCCGGAGGGACAGGGAGATATTAAAGGTATTAACTCTTCTGTCTGGGCTGATAATAATTCGTTTTCAGAGGGGATCAGGGCTTGGTGAGAAGCCCTGGGGAGCTGCGTGCTGCTCCTGATGGGATGCGTGTCCCAGGGGGCTCCGATGGCACTGGAGGGACCTGCGTGGTGGCTGTGAGCTGGCAGCACCAGCAGTGTGAGGTGGCTGGTGAAGACGGGAGGGCACAGGGTGCCCGGTGCAGATACAGCAGGACCCTGATCCAGCCTCTGTGACCAGCCCGTGCCGGGCACCACGTGCTGCAGCTCATGGCGGGGCAGGGACGGGCAGGGACAGGCAGGGCTGGCTGGCCCCACGCTGGAGTAGATTCCAGCTGGTTCATCCCAGTGTTGCTGCCAGCTCCAAAGCGATGCTCCTCGGGTGGAGGGGACAGGGCAGGTGGCCCCCACACCACACAGCCCCTGCCCACAGCCCCTGGCTGCCTCTGTGGCCGAAGCGGTGGCCAGGGGAGTGCGGGGAGGCTGGCAGCCCCCGACCCGGCTGTGCTGGCACTGGGGGCTCAGCCCCTGTCCCCGTGCCGTGCTGGGGAGAAGCTGCCACAGATCGTGACAATAACATTTGCTGGTGACCTGTACGCTGGGGCTGTCTTTACAGAGGAACAATAATCTCTCCAGAGGAGATGAAAAGAATTCTAATTACATCTCCAAACAATATTTGTTTTGAGCGAGGAAAGCAAACCATATGGCATGTGGGAGACTGTTTGGGGGCCGCATTAAACAAGGATTTGTTTTTCATTTATGCTCTGATCTAAGCGGAGATGCGATCATGCTTTATTTATTTATTACACCTCAGAGGCACGTGGGGTCCTGTGCTCACTCTGGGGCAGAGGTCCCGGGGGGCAGTGTGGGAGTGGGGGGGTCCAGAGGCTCCTGCTCCCTCCCTTTCCCCTTGCTGCTCTTTGTGAAGTGCTGGGGACTGGGGGGTCCAGGCAGCTCTGTCAGGGCCAGGGAAGAAGCGCTGGGGTGGGCAAGGGGCAGCTGGGCACTGAGGAGGGGGTGCACCTGTGTGGCAGGGACTTGTCCCCTCGGCTGAGGGTGCCAGGTCTGTTTGGCTGGGGTAGGGTCCGGACACTCCTGGTGACGCCCCTCGCGTGGCCAGCAGCATCGTCCCTCACTGGGGCAGTGGCGCGTCCCCAGAGGCGCCTGCAGCCCTCACTCTGTCTCCTGCAGCCCTCTTCACCGAGACCCCCCACGACATGACGGCCCAGGCAGGTGAGGACGTGGAGATGGCGTGCTCCTTCCGAGGCAGCGGCTCCCCCTCCTACTCCCTTGAGATACAGTGGTGGTATGTCCGCAACCACAAGGACTGGACGGACAAACAGACATGGGCTTCCAACCAGGTAATGCTCCTTGTCCTCCCCCTCCAGCAGCAGCATCGGGAAGCAGGGCCCTTCCCCGTGCTCGCCCAGGGGGCTTTGCTTGCAGCAGCTGTTGGGGCTCAGAGGGGACCCTGTCCTACAGCAGCGTCCCCAGCGCTGACCGGACCAGCAAACAGCAGGGTCTCGTCCCGCTCTGCTCTGCGCTCACAGGCAGAGCTGTGCCTGGGGGTCCCATGGTGCTGGACCACGCGTGCGGTGCACGGCATCCGGCTGCACCGAGGATGGTCTGGGGCGCAGGGGCCAGTGAGGCTGGGCTGTCCTGGCCACTCTTCCCAATTAGCCAAGGGGCCACGTGGCCCATCCCCTGGGACTGATCCCAGAGGCTTTGTCTTTGTGCTTATGCCTTCTCCCATCTCATCGTGAACCCATCCCTTTGCATCCCTCCCCTCATCCTCCCCCCCCTCACAGCCCTCCCTTGTTTTCCCCATTTCCGTGTGTATCGGTCTCGGCAAACAGCTGTCTCTTTATTTCTCTTTCTGTTCACACAGAGATAAGGGCCAAATAATGGGAAGGCAGCTTTAGGTATTTTAATGAGCCTTTATTATTGTGTCTTTGGCAGAGCCGCTACTGGTATTACCATAAATTGAGAGAAGCATCGGGGAAGTGCTGCCGCTTGGGAGCACTGCTGGGGGGCCAAGGGGGCTGCGGGGGTGAGGGGTGACAGGGCGAGGGATGGTGGGGATGCCTGGTGTGGGGAATGGGCATAGGAGTGGGCTGCGTGGTGCAGCAGGGAGCCCGCATGCCTGGGTCCCGGTGCTGCTGGTGGCTGCCGAAGGGAACCCAGGCTGCTGCCCAGCTTTCCAGCTGATTTGGGAATATTTATGGTAATTGGGGCAGGTGCTGGCTGTGAAGGGGCCAAGGTTCCTGGGGACAGGGGTCACTGCCGCAGCGGTGATGCTGCAGTGAGGGGGGCTCCTTCTCCAGCCCCAGGTCATGGGGAGCACCCGGTCATGGAGCCGAGCTGCGGTGGGGACACATGGGTGAGCACCCCATGTGCCGTGGTGCTCTGGTGCTCCTGTTCCCTCCCCTTCCCGGCTGCCCCATGTGGTTCCCATCTGCCCTGGGTGCCTGGGTTTGCTGAGGCTGAGCATTCCCCTTCTCCCTTCACCCTCCTCCTCCTCGCTCGGGGCAGCCATCCCAGGGGTGGGCAGGGGTCCGGTGGGCTCCTGTCTGCTCCCAGCTGAGCTGATGGTTTCCTTCTCTGGTCTCCCTCCCCATCTCGATCTTCCCCACAGCTGAAAGCATCACCACAGGAGGAGCCTGGGAAGGACGCGACAAAAATAAGCGTGAGTTTGGCTAATGGTTCTTCCAGGGGATCCGGTCGAGGGCTCGGCTGGAACGTTTCCCTGCAATGCCGGCACTCAGTGTTGCACGGAGCTGGGGCGGGTGGGAGGGTCTTCTGGGGTTTGCGTCTCTGTGCAAGGCTGGGTGCCCCGAACGAGGTGTCCCGGGAGCTGGGGGGATGCGCTGGTCCCACCAGTGCTGCTGTGCCATGGGCTGGCGGCACTGGGGCAGGTGGGCTGGATCTGTCCCGGCTCAGCGCTGGGAGCAGCCAGGGTGAGAGGCGGCTCCCCCATTCTCCCCTCCGGCGCTGAGTGTCGCAGCCTGGACCGTGAGCCCCGTCCAGCTCCTGTCGGCATCTGAGGGACACATTTATGCTAAGGAGAAAATAATCTAATTTACCCACCAGATTAGCATCCCAAAGCCATTTAGGCTCACGTGAACAGAATGAGGAGACACTAATCAGTTAAATAAAATAAACGCTCTCAGCCTCCCGCTGTCAGGCCCGTGCCCCCTGCTGCCGCTGGCCCTCCCCACCTCAGGGGGCTCCGCATTTGGGGGTGCCACAGAAACGGAGCAATATTGGAAAGGACTTCCCACCGTTGCCCCTGCCCTGGCAGCCTCTTCTGGCTTTTCCATTTTCCCCTCGCTGAGTGAGCAAGGGGGGACAGGGCTCGCCATGTGCCCCCGGCTCCTCGGGGCCGGGTGCCCCCAGTGCCCAGGATCAGTCCCTCTGCCTGACTCTCATCCCCGAGAAACGACAAAGAGCCATTTACAAGGGAGTAAAATGCCAGCAAACTTCCTGATGGGGGGCATCGCCTCTCATCTCCCATCTGTGGGGATCATGTGTAGCTTCTCTTGCTGGTAATGGCTCCCCCACGGGGACTGTATCCCCTTTGATCTGTTCACGCTGTGGCTACCCGAGGTTTCAGCCCTGTTTGTCACCGTTCCCGTGATGGGCACTGCGATGTGCCCACAATCCACGTCCAAACCCCAGCAGGTGTCTTTAAGATCCATCCCGTGCCGGGGTGCCGCGGCTTGCCACCCCCTGAGCGGCGAGGTGCTGGGGCTGCTGCCGGAGTGGCCAGAGCCTGGGCGCTGCCAGCCCCTGGGGACGGTGCTGCCCACTGCGGGCAGCAGGAGCCGGCAGGAAGCTTTGCAAAACACTGCTTGCACAGCCCGGGAGCGCTGCTGGTCCCCCCCGTCCCACCCCAGCCCTGCTCCCAGGGCACAGCGCTTTGCCCCCCACACCAGTGAGGATGTTGGGGTCCCGATGCCTGATGCCAACCAGAGGCCATGGGCAGTTTGCGACCGGGGGCCAAATCCTGTGCTGGGCAGGGATGTGTGTCCGGGAGCTGGTGGTGGGTGCTGTTAGAGCCACGGGAAGGCAGGTCCCGTGGCGTGGCCAGTGCAGCCGCACGGAGCCTGGCCAGGGCGGCAGGAGGGGCCAAGGTGGGTGCTGGGACTACGGAGCTGTCCTGGGGCCAGCACTCCCGCTCAGCTCGGCCATTGCATTTTTCAGCATAATTAGTCAGTTAATTGCATGCTGGAATGTAATCGATGCATGTGCATGTGTAACCAGGATTTATTTTGAAGCGCTTGGGGTGCGTTGCTTCTGCCGCCTACACCCGATCAAGCCAGCAGGGAGAGGCTTGAGTTTTAAACCTTTTTTGTTGTTGTTGTTATTTTAAATGTCCTTGATTATTAAGTGTTTACGGAATGGAGGAGATAAATGAACATGGGTGAGACACCACCACGAGCGGTTCTGATAAAATGTGCGTTACAACCAGAGGCAATTGACTGAGAACAAACGGCAGCGTCGAACAATGTGAGACGATGTAAATCATATGCAGAAACCACCGCGTCAGGCAACCCCTTGGCCATTTTTTATCTGCCAAAACACGCTTGGTGCTGGAGGTGCCGGCAGTGGCTCTACCCGGAGACACCGCACTTTGCGGGGATGCGGAGAGGGAAACCGTCACCGCCCTTTGCTGTGTAGTAGCAAACACGATGGGTCTGAATTTGTTTTTTTTCCCCCTTGAATTCTTTAAACCTGCTGTTTTGCCGCCAAGCACTGGTGCGTTGCAGGAGCGAGCTGGGGCTGGGTACTGCCGCGGCCGTCGGTCCATCCTGGCCTGTGCAGGGGGTCTCTGCCCCGGTTCCCGCAGGGCAGCGTGGGCCGTCACTGCCCTGCCCAAGCCTGCGAAACTGTGAGTGTTATGACCGGTCATAAAATTATCCCTCCTGCTCATAACCGAGCTGTGGGCTGAGGCTCAGTGACCTGCTGGGCACTGGCTCCATGGCCACCGGCAGCACCAGCAAATTGGGCGTTTCTTTTATTAGTTCTAAATTTCCCAGCCATTAATTTTGGTAAGTGACTTTTTGCTCTTCCAACACAAAGGGGTTTTTTTGAAGCTCCTTTCCCGTGATGGTCTTGCTGCCCTGGCACGCTCACCCCAGGGCCAGAAGCTCACCTCCCTCCTGCCCCGCAGCCCTCGTGCGCAGCCCCTGCCTGCCCCCTGCCCCGGCTTGGGCACAGCTTGGGGCCTGCCTTGTCCTGTCCCCCCCAGATCCCCATTTCCGGCACTGCAGGATGGGTGCTCACGGCTGCACGTGGGCTCTGAGCAGCCCCAGAGCCGCTCTTTGGGCTGGCCCCGGCCATCACGTGCAGCACCGGCCACCTCACAGCAGCCCCTGGTGTGCAGGGCGACCGAATGCAGCTGCTCACATGTGCTCGCATGTGCTCGCATGTACATGTGTGTGAACGCACTGGCTGCCCCCACGGCTGCGGTGGCTCAGCCCATCAGAGGGGCCAGTGATGGGGCCCCCATCCCCATGCTGCTGCCCGAATTTCGGCGCTGGCTTTTGGGCCGGGAGTTTGCGGCTCTGTGGTTGTGGTTCCCAGCCCCATTTCTAAACACCATAAAATCTTCAGCTAACAAATGCAGCGGCAAGTAGAAAAATGGCCTTTGCCATCCAGTGTGATTATAGGGAACAGAGCCAGGGGCCTCGGGGCGGGTTATAAATCTGATTTATTGACCCAGCCCAACAGCAGCTGCAGCTCTGGCTAGTGAGTAAGTCTTAAATTTCATTGGGTGATAAATACTGAGAGCGAATCAATTTGGTAGAAAAGCTAATTAGCCGGCGTGGTTCTGCATCGATCTCGGAGCCCCGCGTGGCCAGGCGCACGCCAAGGACTCCATCATCCCACGGTCTGGGGCTGTGGCTGGGGTCCTCCTGTGCCAACTGCCCAGCTTCACCCACCTTCGCCATGTCCTTCCCAGCATGTGGCTGGGGCACGGCGTGGTGGCACGCAGTCGGGGGTGGCACTGACCCAGGTGTCTAGGGGCCATGGGGGTCCCGGGGGCTGCCTGACCCCGCCATCTACCCCCTCACAGGTGGTGAAGGTGGTCGGCAGCAACATCTCCCACAAGCTGCGGCTGTCACGGGTGAAGCCGGCAGACGAGGGGACGTACGAGTGCAGGGTGATTGACTCCAGCGATGGCAAAGCGCGGCACCACAAGGTGAAGGCATACCTGCGGGTGGAGGCGGCGGGGGGCATGGGGCACCCCCAGGACACCCAGCTGCGGGGCGCCTCTCTGCCGGACCCTGCCGCACCGGGCTCAGCCCATGCACACCACCACCACCACCACCACAAAGCCGGGAAGGAGCTGAAGAAGCGCTCGGCAGACGCCTCCTGCGTGCTGTAGGCAGGCGGTGCCGGGGGGGATGTCGGAGCCCCCCGCCACCCCGGACTCAGCGGAGCCATCGAGGGTCCCGCGCCCCTTGCCAGAGACTGGCCCCACCGCCCCGTCTTGCCCACCGACCCTCACCACCTCCTCTTCCCGTCGGCCACCGCCGGCTCGGTTTCTTCCCCAGCCCTGCGGTGCAGCGGTGCCAGGGCTCTGTGTGGGAGCAGGACCATATCTGCAGTGGGTGGGGGCATCACTGGGACCGTGCCCGGGGCCGGGGCGTACGCCCACACATAGTGGTCCCCATCCCCACTGGCCCCCTGCAGGTGGGGACCCTGCTGCTTGCTGCCACCTGCAGTGCCACAGGCCACGTTGCGCCCCAGCTTTGTGTGCCCAGTGGAGGCCCCCCCTGCCTGTGGGACCCTCCCTGCCCTCCCTTGTGCTTTGCAGAACCAACTGTCTGTTCCTGTAGGAGGCCCAGTTTAGTTGCTCTGTTCCAGCCCCGCAGTGCATATATAAGTTCCATCATCCATCTTATAGACCATGTATATCGCCTCTCCCTGCCCCTGCCTGCCCCAAAGCCGCCCAGGCACGTCAAGGTCTGAGCTCAGCAGAGGATGGACGGCACGGCACGCTCCTGGCACGCTCCCGGCATGCTCCCCAGCACAGCCGTTGTGCTGTGGGCTGTGCCATGGCATCGCCCAGCCAGGCAGCTGCCCACGGTCTGTGCATGCCCAAGGAGCCATGCTGTCAGAGCTGGCCCACTTTCACCCATTTCTCCTCCTGGCCCGCTGCATTTCACAGAAGAAGGGGAGCTCGGCTCTCAGTCCTGGCTGCCCTCTCTCTGTCCCTGCTGCCCATGCCAGTGCGGCTCTCGGCCCCCCATTCCCAGCCGAGCTCCCCTTCCTCCTGCGCCATGGCACCATGCCGTCCCGGGCAGGGTCTGGCTCACGGGCTCCAGTGTCACAGTGTGAATGGCAGAACCCATCCCCTGTGCCCCCATGGGTAAACACCGCTGCTGGGGATGGGGCCATGGGGAGGGAGAGGGGAGTCCCAGGTTCCCCCCATCTGGGTGCCGGGCACTGCTCCCCTGCCGCCGCTTGCCCATGCCGCCATGCCTGCCGCCACCAGACCTGCTGCAGCTAATAAAGCTCTTTAAACGAAGCCTCTGCGGGTCTGTGGTCTCTGTCCCTGGCACAGCGAGTGGTCGTAGCTTTGGCACTGTCTTGGCTAAAAAGGGGCACAGCTGGGGCTGCCCCCGGGAGCTGCTGGGTGCTGGGCTGGGGCCGGGTGGGGATGGGGATGGGGATGGGGATGGGGATAAGGATGGGCATGGGCATCGTCATCTGCAGCTGAGGGCTCAGAGCATTTAAAAGCTGCAGCTGGGAAGCTCCCTGCCCTGAGTGGAGCTGGGTGATGCTGCCCTGTGGGTGCAGGATATGGCTGGTTCCCAGGTGAGCGGGGGCTGCTCTGCACCGTGGCCATGGAAGGCCGGGTGCAGCGGGGAGGCTGGGTGGGTTGCTGGGGGTCCGGCCCCTCTGTGTGCTTCCAGGTGCCAGCCTCAACCCCTACCTGGGTGCCTCATCTCTGGCCAGGTGGGAGGCTGGGGTCCCCAAATTGGGGGTGCTGGCTGCTCCCTGGGACTGGGCTCTGCCCCATAGTGGGAGAGGAGCTCCCAGCACTGGCGGTACCCAGCTCGGCCCCAGCTGCCAGGAGTCCACCGGCTACTTTGCAGCTTATTAATCCCTGGGGCTCCATAGCACTCAGCTCTCGCTTCGCTGATATGAAGCGATTTGTCATGTGTTAGAGTAACAAAAGCAAAAGCTGCTGGCCCGGTGTCAGCCAGTGCTGGCGGCAGAGGAAGGGCACAGGCGGCTGGTGACCACGGGATACACGTTCTCCTTTGCCACCCGCTGTGGGTCTCACCTGCAGAGCCACGATCTCAGGGGAGCAAACGGCGCAGGAGCCTGTAAACACGCGGGATACTTTGTCAGGAGAAAAATATTAAGCAGCTGCAGGGTGAGGGGGCTGTTGTTGGAAATGCTGCTTTGCCACAAGCAATAACAGCCGCTGTGCCGTAGCTCTCCCTGGCAGAGCTGTGGGGGCTTGTGCTGCACTCGGATGCTCCTCGTCAGGGAACCGTATCACTGGGGGGAGGAGAGGGAGCAGGAGGCTTCGGCCACCAGAGCAATAAAAAACAGTCTGCAGAGGAGGAAAATGAAGAGCCGGAGCTGCTTTCACAAGGGTAAAAGGCTGCAAATCACCTCAAATGGAGAGTAAACAAATTGCTGTGTGGTGTAGTAATTTGCAAAACCTAGAGGCGAGCTTTAAAAATAACAGGTTTTATTAGAAGAGATTAATTTTGCTGAGTTTCTATGAAATCTTGGGAGCAGGAGTTGGAGGAGAGGATGCCGCTGGACCTGTCCGCAGGACCCAGCAGCCCTGCGGAGCGCCCGACCCCAGGGGCTGCATGTGGGGCTGTGCCCCTGACTCCGGGTGCGAAGGTCTCCCCATGTTCATGGCTGGGATTGTGCATGGAGGAGGCAGCTGGATGTGGGTTTCATGGCTCCCTGTCCTTGGGGAGGGCGGTTGGAGCAGGCTTGGAGTAGGGTGAGCTGGCTAGCATCCCCTCTTGCTATGCCTGGGAAGGACTGTGCCCCTGCATGGGGGGCAGCTGCCTGCTGGGGCTGGGTTTTCTCCGGGATGACGTGGGTGCTCCATGGGCTGGAGCTGGGCAGCCCTCCTGCACCCCAGGGTGCTGCTACCAGCTCAGTCCCAGACCCCGGTGGGTTGGGGGCTGCTCAGGCGCCTGCCTGGGGAGGAGGGTGCAGGCAGGGCAGCCCGAGAAGCCCCTGGGCTGGCTGTAAATGGGCTGAGCTTAATATGCAAGTCACTGCTGGGGAGGAACCAGCCTCATGAAAATGCCATTTCCACGCAGTCACTCTTCTGGCCATTATCCTGCTTCAGACAAAAGCAATTTACTCTGCCTGTAATAAAGCAGGGGTGATAACGAAGCTGAGAAGAGCCGTGACAGGCAGCTGTGTGACTGAGGCCAGCCTCTCCCCACTGCCTGCATGGAACCACTGGCTGGGAACGGTGGCGGTGGGGAAAATTTCTGGGAGAGCCAAGAAGCCTGGAAAGAGCATTGGGAGAAATGGGTGCTGGGACTCAGCAGGTGTCTCGGTGCAGTCGGTTGTGCCGGAGGCCTGGCTGAGGGGATATGGCTGGTTCCTGGGCACCGGGGCATACACCAGTGCAGCGACCAACGCACTGCGGGAGGGTGGCCTGTGGGAGCAGGCATCAGCCCTCCCTGCCTGCAGCGCTCTGCCCTGCCCCGTGAGTAACGCCCAGCAAGAGAAGGGGATGCGTGGGAAGGGGCGTTTGCCTCCGTGGATGCAGCAGCTCTGTGCTGGGAAGGGGCATCACAGGAGGGACAGAGCAGTGGGTCCTGCCCTGTCCCCGAGGGGCATGGCAGGAGTGTGCCCTCGCTGTCACAAGGACCCGAGCACCGTGGTCCCCACTATGGCCAGGGCAGTGACCTGCTGCCTCGGTGCGACGTGCCCCATCAGCCATGGGGGTTAAGGGTGGCAGCAGCCCCCGGGGCCCATCGGCATCCCTCCCAGAGCCCAGCTGGTGCCACCGCCTGGCTCAGCAGCAAGGGCTCCATCAGCCCCGAAAGCAGACAGCTGCATTATGGGGTCACCAGGAAGCCCATGATGGAGTGGCAGACCAAGGCCCCCTTCCTGATGGATGCAGCTGATTCCAGTTACTCCCTCCCCCTCCCCAGCTCTATTACATGAGGAAGATGGTAATTAAGAGAACTTTTCTAATTCCTCTCCTGTTGTCACAGCCCTCCTGCTGTCTGTACTGTCCTGCTGAGAAACAGCAGCCACTGCCTCCCGCACTCGGGAGGGAGGGAGGTGGCTGGTCTGGGCTCTGGTGCGGTGCCATGAGACTTCTGACCACAGGGCGCATCCCGGCAGGTCGTGCCTGTGCACATGCTGGGGATCTGCAGCCCGGAGATGTCATACCTGCAGGAGATGGCTTCACTTCCAGCCCTGTCTGCAGGAGCTGTGGCTGCGCCATCCCCAGTGTGGCTGTGAAGACCCTGACAACGGGAGCTAGCGTGGACCTGACCAGAGGGGGATGTGTGTAAATGGGCAGGGGTAGGAGCAAGGACTCTGCTGTGACAGTGCTGCCCTTGAGCCTCATGCCTGTCCTTCTGCCTTGTGGTGAGCCTTGATGTGGGCACAGGCAGGCTGGTGTCCTCAGAGACCCCACCGCTGCGGTCTGCAGGGTCCCTGCGGCTGGGCAGGACGGGCTGGCTGCTGAAACCCAGGCGGGTTTACAGGGCTGGTGCTGGGAAGGCAGCTGGGGTGGTGTTTTGCTCTGGTGGATGCTGCAGTAGATGGAAAGGTGGATACTGCAGATGCCGTTTGGTTTTATGCTTTTCCTTTCAGAAACATGTATAACTTTATTCTAAAAAAACCTTAGAATAAAGGTTATTGGTTTTTCTTTTAAGCTTGCCTTATCTCGGTGGAGGTGAATCCAGCAAGGCTGGGCTACTTCTGCTTCCCAGAGGTGACCAAACAGTGCAGAGCATGTGCAGATAAATCACTTGTCTGTCTGCAGCCCGTGACCAGCCAGTGATGCCCAGTAATAGGAGGGATGCTTCTCACCAGGCTGGGTTGGGGGCTGATACCAAGCTGCAGGAAGATGGCACAGGTTTCCCATGGGAATGTTTCACTTGTACCTCCCTGGCAAGAGGCGCAGCCCACGATGAGCCCGTGACAGCCCTGTACCGCCGGGTGCAGGGAGAGGCAGTGGGTGGAGAGACCAGAACAGATGGTTTGGGCAGGAGCACCATCACGGTGCTGCTGATCTGTCACGTGTGAGCTCCAGCCAGTGCTGAAGGCAAGGCAGGGACGGGTTGGATGCAGCGTGTGCACCTGATGGATGAGTTTTATCAAGTGCTACAACAATCCAGAAAATTCTGCACCAACCCCAAGGGTGCTTTGGAGACCAAAGGTAATATTTCACCTTTCTGCCTCTCCCATCTTCCCATCAGACCAACTCTGAAGGGTTCCTTTGTACAAAATCCAACCCAGTGTTAAGCACTGAATATATTTTTAAAAAAGCATAAGAGGGTAAAAGCTGAACTGCAGCCCTGTCCTACCTGGTAAAAAGCCACTGACTTGTGTTTTTCCTGGAGAAGTAACCAGGAGTAAAGCCTAAACAAAACCAGGGAGACAAGGGGAGGTAATTCCAGCTGAGGGGGTTGTTGGCATCAGCAGCAGTCTCCTGGGTCCCAACAGCCGAGACATGTTTCAGACTCAGCCAGGATCCCCAACAGCGATGCACAAAGCCAGTTCCATGTAACAATCAGTTTATTGCTTTGGTTTTTGCATTTCTGAGATTGCTTCCAAATTTACAGTCAAGATCTGCCCCTTTGTTTTACTAGCATAAAACTTTCACAAGTGTCAGGAAGCAGCTTGCTGCCAGAAGTCGCTCTGGGTGAAGCTGATGAATCCAGGAGATGGAATGGTCTGGGAGCAGCCAAGTAAAGCAGCACCTGCAGACCATCTCTGGGGACGGAACCTGGAGGACTCGGGAGCTGGAGTACAGTACAGCAGCTTCCAGGTGAGTGGTGAGCCCCTGCTGTGCTCTGGAGGGGAGGCCCTTTGACAGGGGAAGCGAGCAGACCCCAAAGACTCGTTGTCCTCTCTGCTCGCTGCATTGCACGATACCTGCCCAAGCAAACCATGGCACTGCCGTGGTACCACCGCGCTCACGCCTAATGTCACCGCCTGCATCGTCTGACCACATACGTACCCACCTGGGAGGCTGTACTGGGGCACAGGTAGATACTTCATCTAGTTCTCCTTGGTGGGTGTCAAAAATCTGAGAGGTCTAAGAAATGGCCTGCGAGAATGACAGGCAATCTGGGAACAAGGAGGAGTCTTAAATCACTTGCAAGCTGTAAATCAGGACTGGCTGTTTTTCTAAAGCATGTCTTGTACGCAGTGGTAAGAATCGGGGAGCACAACACATTTGGCCGGTCTCGGCAGCCAGTCTTAGCAAACTGCAAACTATAAGGAACAGCGTTGATATTTCTAAGAGGACGTGGTGTTCTTGCCAGTAATACTGGTGAGGAATTTATTGGAAGTACATTTTAACTTTTTCCGATAATAACTGATTTTAAAAACAAGATTTCTAATGTACCTTAAACAGGATTCTCTCCCTTGGAAGGGTTAAGGCCAGAAAAAGCTTTTGTTTTGAGTTGGGAATCATTGTCCAGCTGAGAACAGGAGGGAATATCACAGTTGTGAGGAGGTCAGAGGGCTGGGGGTGGGATAGTGGTGCTGAAGGGGCACCACCCAAGGATCAAGTATTGGGAAGTAATTTCTGGAAAATTACTCTCTCTTAGTACTGAAGAACTTGAAATAGATGTATTATGCCCCTTGGATTTATCGCCAGCACCATGTGCAGAGAAGTACAAGTCAGGAGGAATGGGGGCAATGTACCCACCTCATCCTCTAACGCTGTTTAAAAAACAAAACAAAACAAACAACAAAAAACCAAACCAAAACAAAAAAAACAACAAACTTCTGCCCATGGGGAGGGTGTCTCGGCCAGTACCCCAGAGTGGGCAATCCTTCCTTTGCCCCCAGAACGGTTCAGGGCCTGATGGGATTTTCCCAGGTGAGGGCTATCCCGGTGGTTCCGCATTCCACCCCTCCAGCCGCTGTGTAGCTCTGTCAAGGAGGAGATGCCTCTTGGGTGCCAGCCCGTGGCCTCACGTTCTCCTGCTGCTGCAGCCTCTCCAGCAGGAGCAGCACGTTGTCAGTGAACTCATTCCGCTGCCTCCCCATCCCACTGAGCTTCACGGGCCGCAGGCTGGTGTGGGGGGGCTCGTACTGGTGAGGGCAGCAGACCTCGTTCAAGAGGAGCCAGGTGCTGTCAGGGTCCACGCGCATTAAGTGGAGGAAAACACTTTGGAAAACAGTGGGAAGAAAGGAAAGAAGAGTAAGGAGAAGGCCTTTTGATTGTCACCCAACAGGGTCATTAATAGAGAGCTTTGATGTTGCCTGCAACCTCTGCCAGTTGATCAGACTTGGGAGGCTCATTAGAGAGAGCCATTAAAATGGCTCCTGTGCCCAGGAGAAGACAGTTCAGTGGTTTCACATCACCAGCAAGTGGGGAAAAAAATAGTTATTATGCTACACGGTACGTTATCGACATCAGACAAGCATTTGGTGAATAACTGACGCAGGCTTTGGTCTCAGCATTATAGCCTGTTGCTGGCAAAAGCCTTTCTAAATCAGCCTGTCCCAAGTGCTGGAGAGGTGACTGCAGAGTATTGCATGTGCTACGTACATCTGGCATGTTTTGGACAATTGCTCCTGCAGAGCTCTTACAAGAAGTTGTATATGTTGTTCACCACCCTCTCTGGTTTTTGGGGAGTGAGGGGGTCAACCCATTTAGACTGCTGTCCCTTTTCAGAGGTGGTAAAAACAAGAGTTTTTCTGGACAGCTGTCCAGGCTGGGCCACAAGTAGAGCTGAGTGCTGTACTTCCTGCTTATGTGAGGTCTCCTCTCATGCCAAGTCCTAATTAACTCCCTCTAAATTTTCTTCCCTTTTTTTTTTTTTTTAATAAACCTTCATTAACAACAGAATGGAGGAAGAGAGGAATGACAACTTCCTCTAATGCTTTACTGCTGTGTTGATGGTTTTCACTCTGAATGTCAATACCCCAGGTAAGATGGGGGATTTGACTTTTGAGCGTGCACTTCACACTTTCGACTCCAGCTGTGAGCTGCTGTAACAAAGACGCTGTGGCCAGTCCTGCTGGAGAGCAGGAAGCTCCTAGGAGCAAAAGAGCAAATGGCAGATTTGCATGACCTACGTTTACTCATTTCTTCCTGCCAGTTCTCAATGTCGGTAACCTTTGGGCTTGGCTAGATCTGTGTCTGGGTTTAATGCACAGAAGGCATACTCAGCTGAACTGGTATTAAGTTCTCTGGCCGTGCCATGTACAAAATTAAACTAGAATCTGCAGGCTGCCATGACAGCACTGCAAAGCCTCTTCCTGCACGACGCTGAGTACTTTGTGCTCCCATGGATACTATGAGCACCAAGGGTACTCAGGACTCACCAAACTTTCCAATACCTCAGTAAATGCCTGGCCACACATGTTGAGGTCTCTAGTTTCTACTGAAGTCATGGCGCCATGAGGAGAAAAACAGCTGGGCAAGGTAAGACAAATCAGAGGGTAGGTCTGTCTCTGTTCCCCCAAGATGCACAGGACAGAATTCCCCTCTCTAAAACCAAAGATTGCCTGCTACAAAAACCACACAAAATCCAGACCTGATTGCTGTCAAAACTTCTCCCTGAAGAAGTCTTATCCCTAAAGTGAGCTCGCTTCCTATGTAGAGCAGGCAAAAATCTCTTTTAGAAGCTCTCCTCTGAAAGGGAGTGCAGTGCCATGGGTAACCTGAAACAGCAGGAGATGGAGACCCTAGAAAGCTCCCTCACCTCTTCACAATAATCTTGTGGCTGAATGAATTGTTACTCCATGAGCAGCCAAAGTTGTTGCTGTTGCCTGTCTGCTGTAAACCACTTGCCTGTCTCTCAGTGCAGGTCTCTGAACAGCAATGAGGGAAGATGTTGCCACTGCAAGCTGTTGGCAGTGTCCCCTCCTGAAGGTGCCCGCAGTGCCTATCTGTCTGCTCCAGAGGAACCCAGCGTGAACGTGCTCCAAAGTGATAGCTGAGCTTGGCAACAATTGCATCAGCAACGTGACTTCTTTCTGGGGGACAGCCAGACGCAGGTGAGCTCATGGGGCTCTCCGCCCCCCTGGCTTTGTTATTGCAGCTCTGCTGACTCGAAAAGGGAGGGCTGACCGATCCGAGTGCCAGCCTCCCAGGTGCCAGACTGAGTAAAGTGCAGGCAGGCTCGCTGGGACAGGGTCTAGAGCTTGCACCTGCTGACATCCCTGCACCAGTTCTCCAAGCCCTGCTGGCTGCCAGTGCTCTCCTGGTGCTCGCTTGGCCATGAGAGTGTGAGCGTGCAGCTGTCTGCTTGCCAGCAAACAGCAGGTCCCAGTGGTTTCCCCTAGCTTATGATGGGCTGCTGCACAGAAATAATCCTCGCTCCTTATGGCTGGGGTGGATAGGACCAGGCAAGAAAGATGAATCACTGGGAAGTAAACATGGGAACAGGGAATACTATTCAGCTGGCTTCTGCTTCTCCAGCACATGCACAACTTTACCTCTTATATTCACAGCAAAGGTACTCCGCTCTCCAACCTCTTCCCAATCAGCTGCTCTGGAGAGAGCAACCCTCAAGAGCTTAGCTGGTCCCTGGAGAACTCCACTCCCTCTTGTGCCCATAATGGCCCGAGGTGTGTGATTATCTCCTGATAACCTGGAGTGCCGTGCAGCGTAAAGAACAACTTGACTTCTACATTTTCAAACTAACTCTGGGGTAGTTTCTAAGCAACCTGTTTCCATGGCAAAGAATCCTGGGGTTAATCCAGGTTTGTTTTCTGTTGTTGCTTTTTTTTTTTTTACTTAAATATCATTTTATTGAATTTTGCCTTGTGCCAGTGGCTGTCTTAGTGTACTTCAGCCCAGCTTGTGAATGACAGCTGTCAATAAGTATCCAATAAACTACACAAACAAACCAAAAGAGGTACACTGCATAATCAACTTTGGTACCTAAGAAGGTCCAAAAATATCTCATATTTGTTACAGTTGTGCTAAACAACCTATTCTACTAGCATAGAGAAGAGTTAGGCTATTCTGTTGCCTTGTCTTTTCCCAAGCTCTAAGCAAAGCCACGGCACAGTGAACAGGCTGGCAAAAGGACAAATCTTTCTGGCTTCTGCATCTCTGCTGAATGTTTAACTAGATACAGTTCACCACAGACTTCAGTAAGAACTGGGGAAATTATTTCTGCATCCTAGGAAAAAAAAAAAACCCATTCCTATCCGGACTGTGGACTGAAGGGTCAAATGGTAAACTTCACAGGCTGTAAACACTTATTAGGAATTAACTGTACATTTCAGAACAGTCACTTCAAACTGAAAAAATGCAGAACTATTTGTGAAGTGTTGACATAAGCCAATGATAATTTCTTAATCTCTTTTCCTTCAAAGGTGTTTCCCCTCCCGCCCCCCCAAAAGTGAAAATTTTGTCAGGGATGATGCAACTTCATAAATTGATGAGAAGCTCAGATTTACATATTGTGACTTTCAGTTTACACATGTTCCCCCCTGCCTTGTTCCCGGTGCTTGGCCCCACACCACCACCCCTTAGCTGCTCAAGTGTTTGTGGTTGCTTTACCCACAGTTGCACTGGCTTATTTTCAATGAAAGCAAAGATGTATCTAGTGTTCCCTAGCCTTCCCAAAGTCCTCTTCAGTATTTTTTTTCCCAAGCTTTGGACAATATTCCTCTCCTGGAATATTCCCAGCAGTCATCTTATAATAAAGCCTATTGTCCCATTTTCTCTTCCTCAAACATGCTGGAGTTCTTTTTTTCCCAGCATCTATTTTTTGCCTGTCGAGTATTGCATGAAGTTGCAGTTACAAAATTCACTTACTCCCACTGGTTCATCTAATAAAACTACAGGGTCCTATAAATGGGATTAAGCAGCCTCCTTGGGGCATGATAACATCCCTGGAAGACAGCCAAAACTCCTTTTTTTTTTTTTTTTTTTTTTGGTGGCTCCAGCACCTTGGCCAAGAATTCCTGCTTAGCCCTTCACATACCGACAGAATCTTCACTTAGTCAGTGCAAGGAGTTATTGGAGCTGCAACTGACTTTGTACGACCTGACCTTGTTCTTGGCAGGTCACAACTCAGGAGTTGAGTAAGAATCCAAAAAGCTGAGCAAAGGCCAGTTAGTATAAATCAATATGGCAAGCTGATTCCAAACATCTTTTTACCTTGTATGATTTCTGCAGTGATAAAGCTGAGTTATGTGACGTATGTTGGCACTCCTGCTGTGGCTAAGATTAGTTCTGGTCTGTCTGTTTTTAGAAGCATTAAAAATGCAGAATTTTTCACGTAGCAGGCTGATAACTTCGCTCTTGCCTAGATGGTAAGGGCCTTACATGTGACAACCTGTGTCAGTTTGCAGGATTACTTTCAGGGACATAGAGAGCAAGGAAAAGGACCGGAGCTTACAAGAATCTGGTGGTTAAGCAGCTGGAGAAAGGAAATTGAAGCATGGCTGAGAAGTGATTCTTATCCTGGCACTGGAGCTGATTGTTATGGTGTAAACTAATTTTGACTTTTCCAAGCTGAAACCTCTGATCAGGTGTACTATAGTTAAAAGTGATTGTGCTATGTTTAAGTCTGATCCATCCAGGCTCCAAGACCAGCAAACAGATAGGACTAAACTAAAAAAAAACACAAACCAAAAAACAACAACCAAAACCCAAAAAACTACAAGTATTGCCATATGCATGGTTAATATCAGGCCAGACATGATCCACGCCTCAGTGCGTATAAGAGTCCGCCAACAGAGCTACACATGAGATAGCTGTTAACAGAAGACCTTGCTTTGTTCAGTGCAATATGTAATGTATGGTGCATAAAAGGCATGGGTGGAGCAATGTACCATATGGCATTTTTCCCTTAAAATAGAATAAAAATAATATACAGGAGAAAAACATTACTTGCCCTGAAACTTTGCTGTCCCTTTTTCTCCAATAGCAGTGAGCTTGCTTCACAATACAGCTTCTAATGACCCTATCACATCATAGGGCTAATTCAGTATTTCCCCCCACCCCTGCTGTGGGGGAAATTGCACAGCTTTTCAGACTGCTTTGTTAATGATTTAAAAGCTAAAGATTCCAAATATCTGGATGAATCCTGGTGTTCTGCTTTCTATTCCAGCATTGCTTACACAGACGAACACTTTATTGTATTAAGGGTATGCAAGCCTACAGCGAAGAACCCCTTCGCAGAACAAATGCTGCTGAAGCCTGCTGTGATGCAATAAAAGCCACTAAGGTAAAAATAAACCTACTTTCACCAGCGCAGGAATACAAACAAAGGTACGGCTACAGCTTCTGAGAGCGCTTTCCCTCTAAATTGCTGCCCAGCCACACAAAAGCCCTTCACACCCTGCAACCCCTGGGAAGCCTGTGCTCAGGTGAAAGGGAACCAGCAGCTCTTCCCTTTTCAACAGCCTGCCCTCTGAAATCCGCAGTGCCTGCTGAACCTGCTCACCGCTGGCTTCCTCTCCCCTCAGGGGAGGGGAGGGTTGGCCACACAGAAAGAGGGGGGCTTTTACCCCTGTCCTTCAGCAGAGACAGAGGTGCACGGCTTGCTTATTCACTTTCCATGTTCTGCAACTGGACTCGTTTTGTCTGCTGAAATCTCTGGCCTTGTTTCCAGGTGACAACATATGACAATAGTGATTTCTTATCCTGACCAGCAGGAACATGCTGAGCAGGATTTTGAACACCAAGCAGCAAAGTATGTCTGTCAACACTTCATAGAGCTGATGTGTGTTCACCTAAACTGTTTCTGCTCTTTTAACCTCTCCCAGCCTCCTCAGAGCAAGACTGGTGCCAAGACTGACAGCTTCCCAAACAAACTCTGGTCCACCTGGCAGAGCCTGGGTTGACATGATCACAGGAGCCCAGGGAAAACGGGAGGATAACAGAAGTAAATCCCCCAGCCTGCAGAAGGTATTAAGTGATAAAATACACAGGAACGTCTGGCCTATCCTCTTGCATAGCTGTCTTCCCCACTGCAGTTTTGTGCCATCAGTGGGCCGAGAGCCCCAAGTATTCTAGCATAGGAGGTGGTCAGAAAAAAGCAAGTAGCACATCTTCCCCCTCTGTCCCCAAATGCACTGCGAGGCAATTTGAAAGTCAACCGTAACTTGTGGGCAAGCTAACCTCTCTAGCTCATTTTGGGTAGTAACTGATACTTCACCAGAGAAAGGGGTTAAACCTCCACGAAAGACCCTGCTGTACAGGACTGAAACGTGCTAGAGGGAGGAATGGGAAAGGTGCAAAAGGAAAGGGGTTACTGTGCTCCCTCTGTCCCGCATTACTTGTACACCTGATACACCTGCATTTAAGAGACATTACCTCTGGGCAGCTTCTTGCAATTTCATGGGTTGCTTGGCGCTGAGGTAAATCAAGCAGGCATCTGCCACTTTATTCAGGTCACTCTCGCCTGCAGAAATGGAACAGAAAAGAAGGATAGGAGGTAACCTACTCAGCGGCTGCTGCCTAACAGAATCAGCTCTAAATTGGCAGCAAGTGGCTTCTGAGCCTTTGAACTGTCTGACCCAGAGCTCTTCTGACCTCACCTCTTAAGCATCTTGCTGCAAAGCTAGGAAGCGATCAAGGGCATTGAGAGAGGAAAAGAGCAACTAGCCAGCAAACCTTCTCCCTCATCAAAGTCAGCTCCAGAAATTTAACCTAGGAGAATTTCAGAGTTTCATTCAGTAGAAGAATGTGATGTGCTGCATTTAAAGGGTCACCCAGAGAGATGCCCCAAAATGGAACCAGTCAACTTAGCCACAAGTCTTATCTGGGCTCCAGTTTTTCAGTTAATTAAGAACAAAGCATGTCCCAACAGCTCTCCCATTTATCTCTTGGGGAGTAAAGAGTGACCAGCCCCTTTACAGAGCTCTCAAAGAGGACAGATTAAGGCCTGGCAGGACCTGAATGGGAGGAGGCTGAAGAAGATCAGGAAATCAATCCCATGGGGCAGCAGAAGGATGAGAAGCAAGTGCAGGCCTGGTCAGTTGAGATGAAAGGAGAAGAGGTAAGTCCGGCATAGATCTCATACAACTTATACTTTCCCTGGAACTCACCCATGTCCAACTTCTCGCAAAGAGAACCCAGTCCCTGCAACACAGCCAGCTGCAACTTGAAGGCAAGCGTGTGGTTGTACACAGGCCCGGCTCTGGCACTTGCTGGGGCTTGGCTGAGGAGGGAACTGGTCAGCTTAGGCAGGACATCTCTGGAGAATCTTTGCCTCAGAAAGTCCCCACACTTTTGAGCCAGGGTACAGAGGACCTAGTGGAGAAACATCAGTTACTGGAGGGTAAGTGCACATACAGGTCTGGGAGGAGCTCAGCAATCCTCACCATCTTGGGGGGTGAGGTATTCATTCTCCCTTGATCATTTTTTGCATTTGAGAGCCATGTGACCACACCTGCCAGTTTCCCATAATGAGCAGAAGGTGAATGCTCAATGGGGAGGCTGAGTGACCTGCCAGTTTCCCATAATGGGGACCACACCTGCCAGTTTCCCATAATGAGCAGAAGGTGAATGCTCAATGGGGAGGCTGAGTGACCTGCACCCTGCTCTTCAGGTTCACATGGCTAACCTCCTGGGACTGCCCTTCTCTCATTAGTACAGTAAAGGTAAGAGTAGCTCGTGAAGTCTTATTCAGAATTGCTGGAGGAACCTCTGATGGAATGTGCCATTGAAATATAAATCACCTTTGTGGTGGAAACAGTCCGTCTTTACAAGCACACCAGGGAACAGAAAGGCCAATTGGCCACAGCGTAGGGCATTTAGCGCTATTTGTATGTGCTCAGGGTAAAAATCAAACTGGCCAAGAGAATGGCCTTAAATACATATAAAAATGAAAGGGGGATCCACAGGGCCAACCCATATGGCCAGAACATGGTTCTCTCTTGGAGCTTCACTAAGCTCATGGTTTTAGTGTGCAGGACTGAGATGCTGGTTATGTTTTATTTGGCTTACACAGATACTAGACTTCCTGTCCTGAGATTTAGGAAGGAAGACACTCGGAAGATTTCTTATAACAAAACCCAAACTCAGTGGTAATTGCAATGATCCCTTGAACTTTTCAAGAGTTAATTGGTTTTTATGTAGCAATCTCTCCCTTCTTTTAGGGCAGGAACATGTGAGGTATGGCTATTCTGAAATTCTAGTGTATGGATTCTTGAATGTGGTGAATCAAAACTCTCCTTTTATTCACACTGAAGAATTCTAAAATGAATCTCATTCTGCAGAGCAAAGGAAGCCCTGTGAAACCCTGGGGCTGGCAACCTCTGGAAACACGCTTTATCGTCCAGCTTGTGAGTCAGGAAGAGAATGCAGTCAGTTGACATGGTCAGGAGCTCTTTAATAGTGTTGTTATGAGGCTAAGTCTTTGCTTAACCTCTCCCCTCCCCTGCCAATGCCTCAATCACAAAACAATCTCTTCTCTTGAGTCTAAGACTTCCAAAGGGGGGTGCTGAGACTGTGGCTCCAGCAAGGGCAAGTTGCACTTAGCTGCTTAGGCTGTCAAAGAACCATTTTCCTCTTCCCTGCAATAACCGCTAATATTGCTGTTTCCCCCAAGAACAGTGTCAAGGTTTTATCTGTGGACAAGCTGCAGTGGGAGTGGTACAAGCCTAGCCACTGCAGGGTGGCAACCCTGCATTCCGAACCACATTTAAAAATCACTCCACAAGCTCAGTGCTTCTCTTGCGGGCCACAGCAATGCCTGAGCCGCTTGCCTTCTAAGCACCAGCTTGAAAGCTTTTGGCAGAGATTCGCTGCTGTACCTTGAAGGCTCTGAGCACCGCCAGAGGGTCATCACTAATCAGCCGGGTGACAAGAGCTGGCCAGACACGATGAGCCATGGGAAGCAGATGGTTTCCGTGAGGATGCAGCACAGTTACACAGAGCTCCAGCACATCCAGGACCTGGGAAGGAGGAGCAGGTAACAAACTGACTTTCAAAGTGCTGCAGCACCATCAGCACCAGGCATTCAGGTGGATCCCCAGCGTCATGCCAGGGAGCCAGGAGAAATAAGGGCTTTCATACAAAAAGGTACAGTTTTACCTCAGCATGATCTGGGATAACAGAACAGTGCACAGAGTACAGGCCTGTTCGGAAAGGGACAAGTAGCACAGTGACGTAGCTTGTGCTGGGCTACAGAGCCAGGCTGGAATCAGGGCATGATTCCTGGCCTGATCCGGCAGGCTGAGCTGTGCACTAGGACCCTACTGCTCCTGTGGCACAGCAGCAGGATCACCTGGTAAGGCTGGGGCCTCTGTGGTAAGAATCTGGGTTATGCCTCACTGCTGCATTTTCTGTCTCGCTTTGCAGTTTAAAAGGAGGCCACCTTCAAAGGATTTTCATAATTAAAAAAAGCCAGGCTTTTAGCCCTGCTTATCATCACCCCAGCAACTTCAGAAATGTTCATCAGTCTGTGCGCTACAGTCTGAGGAAGGGGGATGGGAGGCCTAGATGGAAGAAAGACGCTTCTGCTTCCTCCACCAAAGGCTGAGGCACAAGACTTGACTATCATGAGCATCAAGGGAAGGTGCGTGATATGAAGCCACCCTTAAGACTCTGTTCAGCCTGGCTGCCATTCGTAAAACAGACTGCTCCCAGAAAACCGCCTCCCTTTCTCTTGCCAGACTTGGAGCGTCTGTCCTGAACAAACATATGGCAGCACTAACCTCATTACAGCAGGAAGCCCAACATGCGTCGTGCACATCTTGACGAACTACCAGCCCCCTTCATGGGCACCACCTGTCCCCTCAAAGCCAGCGTTTACTAACCTTTAGGCGCACTCGGAGGTTCCCGTCAGACATCAAGTGGATGCACCTCTCCATGATATCTTTGGCCAGTTGAGCATGGCTTGGCAGTGGAGTTTCTCCTTCTGTGTCAGAGTTGTTTGGCTCTGGCTTAGCAAGGGGAGGAACATCATCTGGAAGACAAAACCACTACTGAAGCCATGAAAATGATTTGGAAGTTCTGGGAGAACACAATATCCACTCACAACTACTCTGCAAGTTCCTGAGTGAGGCCTTTGGCATTTTTTAACATATTTAGATATAGTCAAGTCTATGGTTGAGTTCTGCGAGTTAAACGTCAGATTCAGTTAAAAGTGTGGGACTAAGGAAGGTTTGCTTTCTTTACTGGACAATGCAGTTGGTCTGACATTTGCAGTCTCTCCTCACCATGGACTTACTTCCCATTGATTTTTATTAAAAATGAAAAGCCTGGGTATTTAAAGATGAAGTATTTAAAGGTCAGGATTGCAGCATAGCCCAGTAAAGACTAAAAAGTTCCCTATATGAATGTCTGTAGGGCCTGTCAAGACCAAGTGAGAAGGGAGCGGTGGCATCATTAGCCAGCAGAAAATGGTACAGGGATTCCCAAGGGAGGGTGAGGAAAATGCAGTAGGATCCTGGAAAGAGGCAACTTTGGGTCCTGAACCCAAATGGCCTGTTATGAGGTAAGAAAAAACATGGTGTGCCTGTGTATTAGAGCTAGACAAGCCTTGATCTGCAAGCATTTCACTTCCTGCCACCGCCACGCATACAACAAAGCAAGAACACCCAGCAGCACCTTACATGAGCTAAGGTCAGCTCAAAGCAGACCTGAGACTGTCAGGAGTGTGCTAGGCTTTCAGCCTGGTCCCAAGTCCCCCATCTGACAAAAGGAAACCTCAGAGATCACTGTCTTTCTCCAAGCCGAACATACTCTTCTCCAGTCACGCACAGTACTGACCTGTCTCCTCATCCTCTGTGTCAGGAAGATTGCCCTCTGCGATCTGCTTCTCTCTGACATAGTCAAGAAAGAATCGTTCCACTTCCTGCCTTGTCATCGCCAGCTGCCCCTGGGACAAAGTCCTGCTCTGCCACTCAGCAGTCTGCCTTTGTTGGTGTTCCTCACCGCAGGATGATCCAAACCACCGGACTGCAAAAAGAGAACTGATATGTCACTCAGCAATCACGATCCCCTCCTGCAAGTCAGCAAGGTACCACAGACTCCTTGAGAGATGAACATGACTCTCAAGTCTCATGGGACTGAACTACAGAATCAGGCACCTGCTGTCACATCACCGTGACCTTGCTGATGGTATGGGAATGTTAAAACCCCGATGTAAACAGGGAAACACTCCATGTGCTTCTACAAAACATTTATGGGAGCAGGAAATCCATCCTTTCTCAACCACTAAAGGTCACGTTCCTGCGAGTCAGCAGGCCTGACAAACAGAAACCAGTTGTGAAAAGGGGAAGCTACTGGCTATCTTTGCTTGAGAGCTGGCCCACCAAGCAAAGCAAAGTTGCCATCATGCTGCAGTACCTCAGCTACTTGAAATCTCCCATAGCAAGTTGAAAGGTCAAAGACAAGTACCCTTAGCTACAGTAAGACTGAATTACACAAAGTAAACATGATTTAGATACCTAAAGCTGTCATTACTGAGTGGAGGACCGTAAGGAAAATGGAAGCCTGGTTATTGTAACACTGATCTAGCGTAGACAGGACATCTTGGATAACGTCTTCTACCAGTGGCAGCAAGCTGGCATCTGAATGCCTCAGCATAGTGTCCAGGACCCGGGAAGCATGTGGCTGATGTGCCAGCTGGCGCAAATTCAGGGAAATCCCATTCACCAGATAGTCAGAATTCTCATTAATCAAAGACTGCACAGAGTCATAACTGCAGGCCTCACATATGTCTACCAGTGTCCCCAGTGCCGTCTCACTGATAAGCAGAGTCTTGTCACCAGCCTTCTCCAACACAGGGTAGAGAGCTGACAGCAGAAGCAACCGGAATTCCTTCCCGAGGACAGCAGCAAAGCAGCCGACACCTTCCAGCTGGATGCAGATCTGCCAGATGTTGCTATTCATGGTGTGGGTTGTTATGTGCGGCTCTGGGGACGGAAGGAGAACGCTGCTGCACGCTCCTCCTGGACGGGCAGTAAGTCCTGAATGCTGCACAGAATGGTCATGGCTGATTTCTTCTGTATCAATGCTAGTGATCAAATACCAGTTCACCTGGTCTGTGTACTCATCGAGAATGGACACTATGGACCCTTTGAGATCATCCATGTTCGTCAAAACTTCCCTTTCCTGAAGGACATCCACTCCCACTCCAGCAGCTCCTGCAATCAGCTCATTGAGGACCATCGCTGCCTGCTTTCGGTACATGACAGATGTGCTGTACAGCCCCATGAAATGGTCCACAAGCAAATAGAGGTTCCCGTAGTAGCCAAGAACACGACAAACTTGCTGAAGGAGCTGGAAAACTTTCTCCTCTGTGAAGAAGCGGAAGTATTTCTTCTGACATCTGCCTTTCTGCACACCATGCTGCAAGGAGCCTGAAGGTCCCCACGCGCTCTCGCAGCCCCAGCGTCTGTCTTCCACTATCTTCACATCTGTCACGTCCAACTCCAGGACTTGCATCAGCGCTTTGGACAGACGGTGGAGGTGGGATACGGAGTTGAGGACAATGTTAACCTTGGGGCCCAGTAGCTTCAAATAGCCGAGCAACAAGCTCAAAGTGGAAACCTTGCCCATGTCATCCTGAGAGTTCATCAGGCGAGGAAGAGCTGTGGCAAGGGAATGGAGGTTCTCAGAGAGGACATCAGCAAGAGCCCTGTTCTGTGCCACAATCCTCTGCTCTGCAATGCCTTGCAGAACCTCATTACACCTGCTTTGCACTTCGTTGTTTTCGTCGTTCACCAGCCCAACCAAGGCCTTTAAAAGATGACTGAACGAGTCCACCAGTGACTGACTGCAGTTCCTCAGTAAGTGGTGGACCAGTTCCACCAGCTCCAGTCTCACTTTCCAGTGGGGGTGAACTGAAGAAAATTCAACCATTTTATGGAGGAGGAGAGACAATTTTTCAGCAGTACTTTTACTCCACTCAGGTCCTCTATGGACCATTAGTTCTGATATTCTGCTTTGTTTCACTGGTGGCTTTACTTTATTCTTTGGGATTCTGGCTAGCTGTGCATCAGCCATTACCAAGCCAACAATCAGATAAAAGAGTCTGATGGCAGAAACAGTGGGTTTGTGACCTTGTTTGATGTCTCCAGTAATAACCCGAGACAGTGTAATGGAAATCCCAGGCAGAAAAGAAGCAAACAAATCCCCACATTGCTGCGCCTCGTCTTCATCTAGGTGTCGATGTTCCTGGCAGTCACACTGCAGAACTAGGACCTGTAAGCACTTCAAAGCAGAGATCTTAATTTGCTTTGCTTTTTCTTGCTCCGCTAGGCCCAGAAGCAAAGATACAGCAAATCCTAAGAGAGGAAGGGTGGAAGGTTGATACAGAGACAAGATAACATCCCCGTAAACTGAATGCATCAGGGTGTGGAGTGCCTGGATCACAGCCAGCTTTAACTCCTCTGACAGCGAGGCTGGTTTGCTTGAGCCAGAAGGGGGAGAGAGGCAGGTACAGAGCTCGGAAAAAAGCTCCTGCAGGAGCTCCTGCTTCTTCACGCACGTTGCTGCGAGGACGGAGGAAATGCACTGCACCACGCTCTGCACCAGGCGTTCCTGCTTGGGCCCCGGCACCTTCAGGGCGAAGCGCAGGGGGAAGAGGACGTACTCCTGCAGCTCCTGCAGGGCCGAGGCGCTGACCGCTGCCAGGTGGGCCTGCAGGCGCGCCACGTTCTCCACGGTCTGTGCCCTCGTCAGCTGCACGCAGACGGGGCGCAGGACCCCGAAGGCCTCCTGGGGGGTGTCGAAGACGGCCATGCTCGGGCGCCAGCGGCTGAGGGACCGCCGGGAGCTGTCGCAGCGTTGGGCCGGGCGGCAGCGGCCCGCGGGCTCCCACCCACGGCTGTGCTCGGGGCCGGGGCGGCCCCTGAGGGCTGGCGCGCCTACCTGCTCCCGTAGCGGGGCTGCCACGTGCCGGAAGTGACGTGCAGAGAACCGGGACTGTCAGCACGACAAAGAGAGCGCACCGAAACGCAGCTGGGCGGGGGAGCGTTGTGAGAAAAGTCCCGGCCGCGCGCAATGCGCATGCGTCCCCCTCCGGCGCCTCGGCGGGCTGCGGCCGCGCATGCGCCGTACACTGCCCTCCCTCCTCCCCCCCGCCCGCCTGGCGTACGCGGTCTGTGCCGGGCGTAGCGGTTCTCCCCTTCTCCCTCCGGCGATCCGTACGATGCTGCCCTTTGACCCGCCGCGGCGGGGTGAGAGGTCGGGCGGCCATCTTGTGGCGGCGGCGGCTTGTTGTCGGTGAGGCTGTGTCGCGCCCTCCCCCGCGGGCGGAGCAGGCCCGGCGCGGGCCGGCCCGCCGCCATGTCCTCCTTCTCGGAGTCGGCGCTGGAGAAGAAGCTGTCGGAGCTGAGCAACTCCCAGCAGAGCGTGCAGACGCTCTCGTTGTGGCTCATCCACCACCGCAAGCACGCAGGGCCCATCGTCTCCGTCTGGCACCGGGAGCTCCGTAAAGGTGCGAGGGGCCAGTTCTCCCTCAGGGCGGTCTCTGAGCTCTTGGGGTCGGCGCGGGGAAGGCTCTGTCAGGCCTGAGGGGCGGGCAGGGACAGTTTAACGGGAGCCTGGGCCCCGCTCTCCTGCTGCGGTGATTATTCGTTAAACTTCCTGGGGAATATCGCGCACAAGTGCGCGGGGTGTGTGTATTCTGGTGCGTGCTGTTAAAGGTGGTGTTTAGGAAGACCGAGGGTGGAAACGTTGGTTAAAACAGTGAAGTATTGATTGCGAGGGAAGAGGATGCTCAGCCATGCTGCTTTGCCGGGCCAGGCAGATTGGTTGTAAACCAAATATGTACTGAGCGTTTTCCCCTGGGTGCGCTCAAGTTCACTGTGAAGGGCTTTGTTGTTTACTTAGCTTTTAGATCTTGCTTTTTTAAATTTTGGGTTTGGATTCATGCTACTTATCCTTTACAGAATTGCACTAAGGCATTAGGAGATAAGCAAAGTAAAAGTGGCTGCGGAGATCTATAAAAATAGTTTGGTAGTATCATCCAGAAATATTGTGTGCTTTTTTTCCTTGCAGATTAACTTAGCTAAAGTTTGCGTTCCTAAGTGCTGGTAACTTCTCAAATTGCTTCATAATGAAGTCAGGGAGACTGCCAGTGTCAGTGTTGATGCCCTGTCCCCAGGGGCAGCTGTGAAACCAGCCAGTGTCACCTTTCTCGTCTTGGGCAGCCAGCAGTGTTAGCCCCTCAGAGTGGATGATGCTGAAGTCCTAGCTGGAGTATCTTTCATGCGATCACTAGAGTATATTAAGTATGAATTTTTGAAAGATCTGAGTTTGGCCTGCTGTGTTCTGTCGCGTGCATATTTGCGGCTGTTGCACTCTGGAGAACGGCATCTCCCACCAGCTCTGGCCGTAGTAAAATAGCAGCTGACGGTTTCAAGATGGAAAAAGTTACAGTATATGGAAGAAATTTAATGTTGCTTTGGCACAACATTGTGTGGAAAAATATTTGAGTTTCCACAATAGCTTTCTCCTGCAATGTCACTCTGTTCTGAATTAAGTGTTTCTATACCAAGTTTTTTTCCTGAAGTTAATTAACGAAAAATAAGTCTGTTGTTACATTAATTTGCTGGTAGGTTAGAAGAGCTCATTTTAATAATGTGTTTAAAGTTTATTTCTTATGCAGCTTTTCTCAGAGTTGATGTATCACTGTGCACAAAAATTACTAAGCTCATGTTTGTTTTATAAATTAGTTAGAAAAAAAAATGAGCAGAAGTAAGGAAGTCAAGAACTACTTGAGTTGAAGGCCTCTAATTTGCCTTGGTAACGTGGAAATATTTTGAAATTTGTTTTTAGGCTAAAAAGCTATAAGCAACTTTGAAAACCTTGTTAATGATTCCAGGTGAAAGAAGTGAGAAATAAATGCAAACACTCTCTCTCTTTTTTTTTTTTTTCTTCTTTTATTTCCCTTTCCCAGCAAAATCGAGTAGGAAACTTACTTTCCTATATTTAGCAAATGATGTCATCCAGAACAGTAAGAGGAAAGGTCCTGAATTTACTAGGGAATTTGAATCTGTTCTTGTGGATGCTTTTTCTCATGTTGCCAGGTACGTTGCTGTGTTATGTATTTCTTCAACTTTTCTCTCTAGAGATTTGCATTCTTGTTATACAAAGTTGAATTCAATTGGATTTTATTGGGTTTTGGGTTTGGGGTTTTTTTAAGTCTCAGGGGTGCTTGTACCGTCTCTGTAGTAAAGATTGGATTCTGACTACTTTGGGGCTAGGAACTGTTTAGTGTTAATGTTTCACCTTGGGGAAACTTGTTTGTATGTGAATCAGCCCCTCACAGCTTTACACATTTGTTCTCTGCCTGCAACTCCTATGTACTTTATTTTAATTGTTACCAAAGGGTCTTGTGGATCTGTTCATCGATAGTGAAATGGAACAGTTGCATGTGTTTATTAAAGCCACATAATGAATGGCTCTTCCCCATTGTCAGAAGACTTTAAAGGAGCTGATACTTTGCGTCACTGGATACTTGTCGGTCTTCTGGTTTGAGCACCGTTTCTTTTATCATTGCTTGTTTTAATGGTTATCTGATTGTTAGTCTGCTTGCTAGAGGAAGGAAGGATTTCATATGTAAAAGGGAAGAAGTGATGCATTCTATCAAAAATGGACTATCATTTAGTTAAGATTTTCTCTAAATAGCATAATAATTCCTATTATCTCAACGAAACAACTTTAATGTTCTGTGAGTTTAGTGGTATGCTGTTCTGGATGGCTGTCTAACTTTCAGTGCGCTGTATGAGTACATTTAAGTGCCTAATGATCCAAGCAACCTGCTTTTTAATTGCAATGATATTGTCTGAAACAACTGTTTAACGTTAATACTCTGAATTGTAAACATGTCAACTTAGAGGTATTTTATAACTCTTCTTGCAAATTCTGCATGATAGCAAGATTATTCCTTCAAAATTTTTCCTGCCCTTGCTTTGGGCACTTTCGAGCAATCTTTGATCCCAATAAAAAGGGAAAATTGGCCACAAATGTGTTTTGCACAGTTTGTCTCAGACAACATGAGAAAGATTCTCTCCAAATGTGCAAATATTAATGGATGCAGCTGCTAGTTTGGAAGATGCTCTCTTAAAACATAAGGAATGTTTTTCAGCTGAACTATAATTAATTTCTAATCTTTGAACAGAGAAGCAGATGAGGGCTGCAAAAAGCCCTTGGAACGATTGCTTAACATCTGGCAAGAACGGAGTGTGTATGGCAGTGAGTTCATACAGCAACTGAAACTTTCTATGGAAGACTCCAATAGCCCCCAAACTAAAGGTAAATGTGTATTGCTTTTGTTGTATGCTTTACTTTGTTTTTTTTAAATGGGTATATGTTTCACTGAAAACACTGTGAGGAGTTGATCTCTGGGCTCCTGTAGTTGAATTGCTGCCAGAGCTGGTCATGGAGATTTCTTTGGGATTGACTCGAGAGACGTCTGATTTTCGTTAAACTTGCAGTTCCAGTTTGAAAGTGTGTTCCCTTGTAACTTGTGACTGGCTTAAGGTAATTTCTGCTTCTGCTCACGCAGACAGAATACTCCAGCGCTGCCTTTTGATGTGAAGACAAGTAAGTAGGGTGCAGGGAACTGTTGTGTCCATCTTGAAAGTTAAAATTGTCCCCCTCTACATCTCCGAGAGTGGTCATCTGGGTCACTATAATGGTTTATTCAATATTGTTAGTGCTGTCATTCTCATTATTTTTTTTTATTTTTCATCGTCACTATATTTTATTGTGATTTTTAATAACTGAAGGCTGGAATATATACCCAGAAGCTTGTCTGGGCTCTCTTTTTTTTTTTTTTTTTAATACCAGCTAATATCATTTGGGGAAAACAGTAACTTTACATCATTTAATATTGTTAGAACAGCACTGTTATAACCTTATTATGGCATGAGAAGGATGTGAGAAACTAAATATAAGCTACTTGCATTTACTGTGCTTTTATACTGCTTTGGCAGATACTGCCTCTTCTGTAGCATCTGAAAATATTTAACTGGTAGTACTGTAATGAAAAGAGGGGAGCAGTAGGATGCCTAACCTATGGAAGGTGGAGGTCATTAAAAATCCAGTGTTGCCATCAGCGTAGTATTTGTCCACTTCACAGCTAAAGGAAGTGTCAGTGTCTTCAAATTAGCTAAAATCACATTGCTGCTTTGACTAAATTTTGCTTTGTTCCCCACAGAGGTGTGATACTTTGTGAGAGAGTTGCCTTAGTCACTAGTAAAGCACTCTTATACCGTTCTTAGGTGGCGAAAACAAGAAAGATATGTCTACTGGAGTTGGTAGTTAATACAGAAATAATATGAAGACATACACTTACGGCTGTAGTTTTGTGTGTTTTAACATGCTTCTTCAGGTGAAATTAATGGATGGATGCTTTAGTGGCTTACAACAGAGGTCTTCCATCTTACTGTAATTTAAGTATGACATTCAGAAGGTGTTGCCATTGTTTCCCCAAATGGTGGGAGACCAACTGACCCGAACGAAGGGGTTGTCTCTTCGGTATCAGGACAGAGGGAGTCTTCGCTCTGTGGGGTGGGAGAGGGGAAGGGTGGAAGGTGTATTGCTGCATGCAGTAGCTCATATTAGGGTTTTTCTGTTGTCTGGGTGGAATGCATAAGACACCTGTTTGTCATGAAAGGACAGAATTTATGTGCCTGATTTCCTGTTGAACTGATTAACTGAGGGTTTGAAACTGTTAATTTAGGGTACCTACGTAAGTGTTTCACAAGTGTTTGATTTTTAATCTAAATGAAATGATACTATGTGTCCAAGAAACACAGCTGTGATATCCTAGTGAATTGGCAACTGTTGCTCAGTGTCATCGTCCCTTTGGCTGGTGCTATCAATCAGTCCTGCTACTGTTATCTTCTCAACTTAAAAATGTTTATACAAAATCGAACCCTTCCTAAGTGTGACGGCCCTTTGCCTGGGGGAAACAGAGTGAAGAAATACAAATGTTTTAAGAACTGCTGTGTGTGCATCTTCACTTGGTAAAAAACTTAGGTTTTGTCTGGGTAATTGGAGATACTAATTCAGCATCTTTTATTTGAGAGAATGGTTCAGGCCTTTTCATGGATGTGAATATTGCTAACTTCTTGTCAATTCATTGTAAAAAAAGAAATTGAGATTTTTAAAGTAAGAGAAAAATACATTTGAAAAATTCATCAGAGTTCACCTGAGTTTTTCTCCTTGTTTTGACCGGCTTGTTTTCAAATTAGCTTCTTCATGGTAAGAGCTAGTTTCACATGGGATTTTTATGGATTTCTAAGATAAATTGGTGTTGGTCCAGTTTGTGGTGGGCAACTATTTATGTTGCAGAAGGCTTTGTTGTAGTTACTCTATTTCATTTTCAAACAGGTGAACATAAGCGAAATGGACAGTAATGTATCGCATTTTACAGATACAACTTTTATCATAAAAGTGGAAAACCATAGTACACTGCTCTTCCAAAACTATTCTGACTTCCTGGTTTTGTTTATACCCAAGGTAGACACAGCTGAGAAATAGGTCATATCAGTATTTTTAGATTGGTACAAGGTTGAGCTGTTTAAAACAAAATTTAGAAGCTCCTTAAGGGTATCTGGTGCTGTGATAATGAGTATTCTTTTCTTCAGCCCAAGATATGGCAACAAGTCTATGCAGGTAGTTCTCTACAGCTTTTTCATATTGCAGTGTCTTAAGTTCCTGGGCTGGTAGGTGGTGCTTTCTGAACAGGATGGCTCTGCTTAGGTTGCAGAGCACCACTTACCCTTAGAGTTGTGAAACTTGCCAAAATAAAGCAGAGTCCTGCATCAGTAAGAAAAGACATCTTTAAAGCTTATCTGTGCGTGTTTCAACGGTGCAGCTTACTGCTTGTTTCATTAGTAGCAAGGCTTGGGTAAAGGTGTAGCAATTCAGTTGCCGGCATCTGCTAAGTTTCTGCCATGGAACAGAATTGATTTCACAAATAATGAAGCTTTCCCTTCAGAGAGCTGGAAGGGAAAGAGTACCAGACCTTTCTAAGAATTATATTCCCTGGTTTTGACTTCTTCATTGGCGCAGCTTACTACCATATTTTAGTCTTTCAGATTCCTTAAGGAAATATGCATATACATGGAAATGAAGTTTTGAATATTGATATCTTTCTTATATTGTTTTAACTCTAAATGTATTCATTAAACTGGCATTTGCTTTCTCGCTAATCTCATTTTTATTAGAATGTTTCTTTTTATGAGCAGTGAGAAGGAGAAGAACCACCCATTTATCTTAAAGCCTGGGAAAACTAGGTCTGTAGAGGTTGGATGTAAAATCCTTAGGTAATATAACCTATATAGCTGACATGTTTTCATTGTCTTTGTAATAAGCAGTTGAAGGAAGTCCTTGAATGTGCTCTGATGTAGGAGTGTCACACTGTAACACAGAACTGAACTGCTACCAACCGCTCTGATTGTCTTTATATTGCGAATTCTGGCACAGGAAGTCAGACCCATATTAAAATATGGAGAAAAACATCACAGAGGAGAGCAGACAGGGGTGCTTCCAAGAATAACTGAAATAAAGGCACCTGGGGACAGGACTAGGTATGATTTTGGAGCGGGTCAACTCCAGTTATGTTTGACCTAGGAGAGGCTACCAGCAAATGTATATTGTAATGAGAACTTAAACAATCATGAGTAATCTACCCCCAAAGAAACTAAGGGTTAGAACAGACTGGACCATTGGGTTTCTCTTATTTTATTCTGTGATGGCCTTCTGTTTTCTTTAGGAAAGCTGTCTTTTGTTGTAGTCAATGTTTTGTCCGAAATCACTTTCCAAAAGTGTCCTTCTTATAAGTTCACTTGGACCTTGCACAAGTTGCTAAACCCCCGGTGCTTGGAACATAAAGCCTACAAAAGTTTACTTTTAGTTATAGTTTTGCAAGGTTGTTGTTTTTTTTTTTTTTTTTGTTATGCTGATTGAGGATGATAGCTCTGCCAACACATAAAAAACCTACTTAAATTCAACCGGTCTGCCTTTCAAGTAAACATTTACCTGTCGATCTTCAGAAGTAGAAACCCTGTTTTACAGGTTTGCCTGTTATGCTGGAACTACAGTAGCTCTTAAATAAGGTTTCCTTGCATGTTTCCCTGTAGACAGAAGTTTCTGCTCGTGCAACTTGTCGTATAACTGTATGCTTAACTCTCAGAAAAGACACATGATGTAGCTGTGCCAAGACTGATAAATCCTCATGTGAATTAGGGACTATTTGTTTTTTAAAAAAAATCTGAACCATTTGTGTAGTTCCCTCCAGTGAAATGCATTATCTACATGGGGAGTTCCTTACCATTTGGTGAGGCTGCTTTTTGAGTGAGGAGATGAATGTAACCAAGCCCTCATGAGAGAAGAGAATAATTTTATATTGCCTTGAGATTAAAAAATAACCCCAACACATAAAACCACTGTTATTAACAGGAAAGTTTTAAACTCCGAGTTATCCTTTTGAACGTGTGTATCCGAATTCCACAGTTGGTTTCTCTTTACTGTGCATGTGAGCCAGGAGTCAAATCAAAGCAGCCCGTTTACCTCTAAACCAGTAGTCAGGAGATGAGAACAAAAAGATGAACTCCCTAGATAGGAAGATATCCCGTGTTGCCAGCTTACAGGAGAAACTCATACTTTGTCACTAAGGTCTCTGACACTATAAGCTTCCTCAAGCCACTGGAGATGGTTTGAAGACTGAAAAGTTGGTGGAGAAAACCTTTACAAGTCTCTCTGGACACTGCAACAGCAAGATAACAACAACCTGGAGTTTTGCTGCAAAGCTGTTATGACAGAAATTGTCTGTCATTTTAGAGAAATGAAGTGCTTTGCTCTTCAAAGGCCTTTAGGGAGTAGTTCAGTTTCTGAGCTGTGAAGAAGACCCCAGTGAAGCAGGAAAGCTGACTTCATCTCTAGTAGTGGTTTCTTTTTTTCAATGTCTGTGCCGAGAATGGCTCTTGATTTTCCTGGAAGAAGCTGTCCACATTCTACAAGGATATGCTGATTGTTTCAGAAGAAGTGTGTTCCATGCCATTGTTGAATTCTGATCAGTTTTAGGTGCTCTTAATGCTTGCTTTCCTCTTCTCTCGTTGGATCTGACAGACTTTTTGAGAAGTGTAGGCTGCAATAGTTAAGTTACTTCTGGCTAACAGATTTTGAAAGCTACTGAGACAGGGTGTGTTATATTTTATGCCTGGCTTCCTTTTCTCTTTCAGGGGTCCTTTTCCACCATGAACTCTTGAGTTTGAAAATGAAGTGTGGGGGATTTTTTTCTATTTTGCTGAAATAGAGGTGATGTTTCTGGGATTCTTCAATGAGGTCATCTGGTGCCCCTGCTTACCAATGCCAAGGAAAAAAGTGCAACAATCCACATTTGTGTCATGCTACTCATGCCCAAAATGCTACTTCAAAGCTGACTGCTTTGTCTGTGCTCCTTTGTCTATATGGGCCACTATGTCCCATCAGCTGCCGCTCTCATGTTCAGGGAGTGGCCTCTCTTCAGGTATGCCAGCTAGTGGCTGGTGCTTAGGACTGCAGATGTTCATGCGTCTGCCTTCTTCAGACTGTTTTCAGTCAAACTCACTTGGTCTTGTTCGGACAGAAAATTCGATTCTGAATCCTCTCTGTTAGAGCAGTAAGCAAGCATAATACTGTGTCTTGTGGTAGACCAGTTGGCAACACAGCAGGAATATCTCTTCAGCAATTTGCAAACCAATTCTCATTTTTGTTTTCACTTTTGTGCATGCTGTGGTCATGCATTCTTCTATTGATTACCTTGTATTTATCCTTTGTTGGTTAATTACTTTATGATAAGTACGCACAAGTGATAAATACTGATGGCATGTTGTATTGGGCTGTGTAACTGTAAATGCTCTCTTTGGCCATTTTGCCATCTACACATCTCCAATTCAACTGAACTTTTTGTCTTTTGCAGACCTCAGTGGACAGCAGCTATTTTTCTTGTTGATCTGGTATCTTACTTGCTTGGAGTCAGATTATCAAGCACTCTATACATCAATTGTATACATACAAAACTTAGACTATACCTTTTTCTTGCCTAGATAGCTTTGCTCTAACACGCATCAAAAAATTGTTTAATTTAGTGTAATTGTTTTCTGTGCTTCTTTGCCTTCCATTGAGTAAATCTGTTCTCTAACAGAGATGCACTTCTGTCTGCCTCATGAAGATTGTTCTTTTTCCCACACGAGCAGGATGTACAGCACCTGTGACTTTCTCTTCATTAATATAAGGTTTTTTCAGCTATATGTCTTACCTGACAAGGCAGGCAAAATTCTGCATTTAAGGACAGACCTTTCTGTTTGCTTCCTCATTAGAGTTGGGCAGACTGATTTAATTTTAAATCAAGAATGATCTTGGATTTTCCTGTGAATGAAGGTATATACAGACTCCTTGAACTCCATGATTATCTCGGCAAGACTTGATTCCATTGAAGAGAAGTTCTCAAGACTGTCCAAAGCTTTCTTACAAATTACCCTGACTCTTATTAATTTTGGTGGCAAGTCCGAAGAATGATCTGTCGTCTTCTGAGGGCTTTGTAACTGGATTAAAGGCTGCATTAAGACTTCTGACTCATTAAATAAACTGTCTTTTCCCTTTCAAGCTAAGGCATGCTACGCTAAGGTTCATTTAACCAACACTGTCTTGCTTTATGAAATCCTTATTTCTGAAGTGTTACAGCTTACCTGCTTGGAGATCGGTTCATACTCTGCCCATTGCTGTTGTTGCTGTCACATCTTAGAGTTTTAGTTTCACAGAGCTGTCCTGAAGTCTTTATTTTGATGGAAGAGTGGAAGGCTGAATAACCAGCAGTTATGTAGTTGATTGTGGGACCACAGTGAGCATATGCTTGGTGCGAAAAAATAACTTGAAATTCTTCTGTCCACATGTATCCTGGCATCAACGCCTCATTTCTACTGGTAGAAATCCTTACCTGCATACATGGTATTAACCAGAGAATCTGAACAGGGTTGAAAACCTGCTATTTATTGACAAATAGGATGTTTACTTGCCTTTCCTACTTTCAGTATAGGAGGCACAAATATGTATATAGTGCATACTGCTGATATAAGGATTGTATCTTGTACTTGCATGTACAGAGATACATGTATGGGCAAAATTAACCTTTTCTTGCTGTTTTGCATTTGAGTGTTTGGAATGTGATGCCAACATTAGAGTCCAACTGTGGTCATCGTGCTCTTTAGAGAGCTTAATCATCAGAGCATCTAGTACAATTTTTTTTGCAGTAGAGATAGTTAAGGTGGGCAGATCTGGCATCCAAGTGAATTGCTTATATGTGTCTTTAGTTGCAGAAGAGAAGAAGTCTTTAAAGCGGACTTTTCAGCAAATACAAGAGGAGGAAGATGATGATTACCCTGGGAGCTACTCACCCCAAGACCCCAGTGCTGGGCCACTGCTGGTATGTGGGATGGCTTGAGAGTGGGAGTTGTTCTGAAAGCCACCTCCTGTGTGGTACAGCCACAAGGTGGAGCTGCCAACAAGTAAAATGCTTTCAATGGAGAAATTCAGTTGGGGGTTGAGAAGTCCATGGGAAATGGAACAGATTCTTTCTTCATATTGAAACACCTTCCCACTTCCGAGTGATTTCGAGTAGTCCAAACCAAGGTCTGAGTAGTACTACTATTAAAGAATCTCAAAGGACTGCTAGAAGAACCATCCATATTTTAAATTTTTTCTAAGTTCTGTGTGTAATCTCTCAAACCCAAAGTTGTAACATAGTTAAAAATTATTTTTTTGTAGGACATCTCTCTCCATGTGTTTATTAAAAAGCTCAACCTTTGATAGAATTGTATGGAGTTGATTAGGAAAAACGGTTCTGAAGACTTTATTTTGAGGCTGACATGTTAGTGCTGTGGAAATACTAGGAATGAAATGGAATCATTCTGACCATCTAAGGCTACAGAATGAACATATGTTAAACCATTGTCTATTTGAAAAGAATAAAAAAAATACACCATCCATCTGGTAGAGTGTAAACACTGAAAAATAAAAATAAATAAGAGTTGTCAAGGAAATAAGTGAGATTTTTTTGTTGTTTTTACCTCTAGATGCCTTGCAGCTTAGGGTTTCTTTTGATGATAAGCATCGTGTTTGTTACTGTTGGAAATCATTAGCAGTTTGCAAAGAAGTAGTAAATATTAGTAATGGACTTCTTTATTTTTCAGATTAAAAAAATGTTTATTTAAAATTTTTCAGTGGTTTTTTAGTTTTCAATTAATTGTGATGTAGTTTAAACATCAGTGGTGTTGTTTACAGGGCTAGTGTTCCAGTTCCAAAAACCTCCCATTAAAACTTCAATATTTTTTAAAACAAAGGAGCAACACCCTTTTCTTCTAGTTCAGGGAGTCTCTGTCTTCTTTTTTAATTTTTTTGAGCAGGGAGGAAATACGTTGTGTCAGGCGAGGTCCTCTTAAGGCTGTTCTCATCCATATCCTTTTTAAGCTAGGATACATTTTGAGTGTCATCATTTAAACTGACACAGTTTTCCTCAGTGCACTAAAACTAGCTGAGAGATGAAGTTAAGGGGATACAATGGAGTCCAGTTTAATTGCAGACTGCAGTCTGCTTCCAAAGATCCAGTTGAACTAAGCGAGGATAGCAACGGCTTTGCAAAATCAGGACAATATGCAGTTTGCTTTAACAGAGGTAGCTTTCATTGTCATCAAAGTTTATGGTAGGTAAGCAGTTAAAAAATTCTAAATCTTATAACGATGGAAATCTGATACAGTTTTGTTTGGACTGACAGAAGTTTGGGGGTTTTTTGGGGGTTTGTTTTTTTTTTTTTTTCTGTGTCAGAATGCACCTTTGGAATAGAACAAAAGGTGCATGTACACTCCTGCTAGTCTAAGAGAAGTTGTCAGGGATGCTTGGCTAAAAGATAGTAGTCCCAATTTGATGCAACACAAAGGTCATGTACTTTTCAGCTTTGTCTTAAGTGATCACTTATCTCAATTGGAATGAGTAGTTTTCCACTGTAGAGTCTTGAAAAAGATGATTCTACTGTAATTAGGCATAAGTTCCTAAACACTGGGATGTTGTAAACTTAGTGAATACTCCCTGTGTTAGGAAGCAACAGTTTAGAAATTACTTGAAGAAATATTCCAAAAATGGTTGCTTTCAAAGGTAGGTGACCTCAGATGCAGTGGCCACATCCACAGGAAATGGCATAAAATTTACCTGGTTTTAATGTTAGCTAACTTGTCTTGTAGACTGAGGATTTGATCAAAGCCCTACAAGACCTGGAAAATGCAGCATCAGGAGACGCAACAGTGCGGCAAAAAATTGCCTCCCTGCCTCAGGAAGTTCAAGATGTTTCGTTACTGGAGAAAATTACAGGTATGAAACCGGAAGATAAACGAACATGGGTCCAAAGAATAACTTAGAAATCAAAGGTTTTTTTCTTTAAATAATCACAAGGTACGGCAGAGTGAATTCCTGGTTTTGTGTCCTTGTTTTGTAGCTCTTGGGCAATTAATAGATAGCAATCCTCTGGAGTAAAATTGAAGATTAAACTTCATAGCTGCTTCCATTTTTTTGGCTTGGACCAAGGCGTTTGTACTTAGAGAGCATCAACAGCATTTTGCGAGAATTTAAAGGAAATAAGGCCAGAGTTCTCAAATGGGTGTGTTTGATTTTGAACACCTTGACTGTTAGATGTTTTTGAGTTTTATCAGACTGTGCTGAGTACACACATAGTCATTGATTGCTTTGGAAAAGGAAACTTGCTACCCGCTTTGGTCTGTCAGTCTTTGTTTAAACAAACTTTTGCTATTGTATTTGGAAAGTAATCTTAATAGAAGCATTTAAAGGTGAAACTGATTTGACTCTTGTTCCTGGAATTAGTTTTAATTTAGAATTCATTATGAACTGTCGTTTATTCAGTCCTTTATAATATACTCTTACAATGTCCAACTGTGAAGACTAGTGTGCAGTTCATATATATTTACTTGTATTGGTACATTAGGAGTTATTCAGAGAAAAGAAGTAGTAGAAAGTGCACACTGTGTTTAAATGCAAGAAGTACACTGTTTGTTTAACTGAATTCTGAAAGTACAGTCTGAACTTTTAGTTTAATTAACCTGTTTATAGAGCCTAACTTACAGATTTATCTCCACCCCACACCCCATCTCTGCAAGGATAAAATCTGGTCAATCATGTCAGTGCCTGAAAAAACACCATTCTTTGGTTGTTAGTCCTGCCTATTTCCTTTATATCCTCTGTGATAAGAACTCCTATTTTTCTGTCAAGCCAGAAAGTGTATTTAGGAATGTGATGTTATTGTGCATGTGGCTGGTGAATTGTAGCCCTTCTGTCAAAGATGAAAGTTTTAAACCTTGTCCTCTAATTTACTCAACATTTTTGCATGTAGACAAAGAGGCAGCCGAACGTCTTTCGAAGACTGTGGATGAAGCATGTCTGTTACTAGCAGAGTACAATGGCCGGCTGGCAGCAGAGCTGGAGGACCGGCGCCAGCTGGCACGCATGCTGATTGAGTACACCCAGAATCAGAAGGATGTATTGACAGAGAAAGAGAAGAAGCTAGAAGTGAGTACTGATTACACCGGTGCCGGCAAGCTGATTGTCTTGCTAGATGCTCCCACTTGACTCCTAATCTATGTGTTTCTCTCAAGGGAAATGATTCTAGGTGTTCTCCTTACGTTTGGAGTAAAACAGGGTTAAGAAAGCGGTGTAAAAAGTCGGGAAAAGGCAAATCATAGAATCATAGAATGGTTTAGGTTGGAAAGGAACTTAAACATCATCTAGTTCCAACCCCCCTGCCATGAGCAAGGACATCTCGCACTAGACCTGGTTGCTCAAAGCCCCATCCAGCCTGGCCTTGAACACCCCCGGGGATGGGGCAGCCACAGCTTCCCTGGCCAACCTGTGCCAGTGTCTCACCACCCTCATAGTGAAAAATTTCTTCCTGATATGTAATCTAAATCTACCCTCTTCCAGTTTGAAGCCATTACCCCTCATCCTGTTACTACATGGCCTTGTAAAAAGTTCCTCTCCAGCTTTCTTGTAGACTCCCTTCAGATACTGGAAAGCTGCTATAAGGTCTCCCCAGAGTCTTCTCTTCTCCAGGCTGAACAACCCCAACTCTCTCAGCCTGTTCTCATAGGAGAGGTGCTCTAACTCTCTGATCATCTTTGTGGCCTCCTCTGGACTCACTCCAACAGGTCCATGTCCTTCTTATGCTGGGAACCCCAGAGCTAGACACGGTATTCCAGGTGAGATCTCACAAGAGCAGAGCAGAGGGGCAGAATCCCCTCCCTCGCCCTGCTGGCCATGCTGCTTTTGATGCAGCCCAGGATGCAGTCGGCTTTCTGGGCTGCAAGTGCACATTTCCAGCTCATGTTGAGCTTCTCGTCCACCAACACCCCTGAGTCCCTCTCCTCAGGGCTGCTCTCGATCCATTCTCCGCCCAGCCTGCATTTGTGCATGGGATTGCCCTGACCCACGTGCAGGACCCTGCATGTGGCCTTGTTGAACTTCATGAGGTTTGCATGGGTCCACCTCTCAAGCCTGTCCAGGTCCCTCTGCATGGCATCCCTTCCCTCCAGCGTGTTGACCACTCCACACAGCTTGGTGTTGTTGGCAAACTTGCTGAGGGTGCACTCAGTCGCACTGTCCATGTCGCCAACAAAGATGTTAAATAGTACCAGTCCCGGTACCGACCCCTGAGGAACACCACTCGTCACTGCTTGCCAGTAGGACAGCTGTTCTGATGTTCAGTCTAGTATGTTCTAACACACTTGGTCATGGAAGGCTCAGAACTCCATACTGCTTAAAGAAAAACAGGCTCACCTAACAAAGTTTCTTCAGACTTGCCGTATTTTTTTTATGAAATCCCAGTTTCCAAAAAATCAACCTCCCTTTGCCCTGATTAGCTGGGGTTTTTTTAATTGGTTGTTTTTTTGTTACTCTTTTCCTTATGGTTGGGTGCGTCTCATCTGCCTTCCCAGCCCCTACTTGATAAGGGGATGCAGTTTAAACAAGATCTTCTGGTATCCATCCTTTAACAGCTACTCTTCCCTACAGGTCCATCCCCTCTGTGATGGACCGTAAATTGGGCTGATACCGAAAGATGATGACTTGTATTTCCTGCTGTAGCTTCCTTGATCGAGGAGGGCAGGACACTGTAAAATGTGACTACGCTGACTGGACCTGAGCACCAGCTGCACATCCTAGAGCGAGTGCAGGGGTGGCGGCAGCCAGCCGTTTATCTGAAATGTTTTTTCTCGGAGGAACTTCTTTCAGCACTGCATCTTGGGACTAGTGTGGAAGTTTAATTAATGATTGTGGTTGTATGTCACTCTGCCATCTGTTAAACTGCCCCTTGGCGGCACATTAAGGGCTTCCTCTACACTGTCGGCTGCTGGTTATTATGAACAGCTGTTGCTGGGTGGGACATGAATTGCTGTAGAGGACAAAATCTTCTGGAAGGAGACTGTGCTGTAGCAATTGCAGGCAGTGTTTACTGTCATGACAAACCTAATCCTCTGACAGCTAGGCAACATTGTTCCGAAGTAAATTTCATTTTGAATGTTTTCTTTGTCATGTGTGTTTATACTAGAGTTTCTCAATGTCTTGTGACTGAACATGTTGCTTTTCCAGAGCAATGTTTTTTTTCCAAATGAGCCAAACAAGTGCTGATGCTGCAGTCAGAATTAGAGTGGATAGTTAATAATTCTGTTAGCTTGTTTAGCTTGAGTTTTTTCAAGCATAGCGTCTGTCTTATGACTGAATCATTAAAAGGCACTTTCAGACATAGATATGAAAGATGCCATAAAACCAAATCCTGTTTGGCACCTGATTTATTCGCTGAATACTAGTGGAAGTCTTGGGTCAATTCTACTTTCCCTGCTGGAAGGAGGACACCTGTCTGTGTATATACATTAAAAAAAAAAAAAATTAGACATATTGCTGTTTACTTTTTAGAATGGGGCAAGAAATAGGTAGTAAAATGCTTCACAGCAATGTTTTCGAAAGCCCAGAACAATCCATAAATTTGAGTCAGTTTGAGACTGTAAAATTAAGAAATTCACAATGACAACTTGAAATTAAGATTTCTAATGCACTAGCTGAAATGTTGTGACAATTGTGTTGGTTTTTTGTTTTAGAAAATATTCTTTTGGTAAAGAATGTTACTTGAAAATTGTAACTCTGGCAGAAGCAGAAATGTAATCCTCAAAATTAAGCGGTTCACTGGCTGAGCTACTTAGTTAATAGGAATAATCCTGTTGATGGCAACAGCACAGGTTGCTTGCCCACTGTTAAGTGTAAACACATTCTTTAATATGTTGGAAACTAAAGAATGATCTTACTAAATCTCTGTTTAGGTTAGCATCTTTGTCATTCTGCCAAAACAAGATGGTCTTAGTACTGTAGAAGTCTAAAATGAGTTGCAGGAAACGCCAGTCTTTAATACTTAGTTAACATGAAGGCACAATGCATTCTCATGTCAAATCTCAAATCTCAGCTGAGGGATATTGCCTGATTAAAGCATTCCATTGTTCTTGAATTGTAGAGGGTTAATAAATAGTGGAAAATGTTGGTTACAGATATGGCAGCCCATATCTGCTCATCAGTTTTGTTTGTCTTTGATGTTCTCACATAACGTTATTGATAAGCCTGGATTTTTCTTTGTAGTGCTAATAAGCATTTTAATAGAAGGATCTGAAATTCTTGTAGCAATTAAGAATGTATTAAAAAACCAAAACATTTACTCAAGCAAAGACTGAAGTAAGAAAATAACTTTAAACAATCTAGTTTTATGTATATTCTCATTATATGCTTTGCTCTCTCAAGATGTCTTTGGTACTATTGACTGTAAGCTTTTTCTCTTGTGAAGTAAGTTTCCTGACCCTCAGATGAGATGGCATTTTTAGATAGAAGATGGATTGTTTACTTCATTAACCTAATCCAGCCAAGGCTGCTACTTAGGGAAAGGGGTTTCTGGCAGTAATATGACTTAGGGCTTTGTTTTAAAATATGGAAATGTCTGATTTGGAAATCACTCTGGATATTTCTTGTGTTTTATTTGCTCACAAAGCAAAGTCTTTTACTGTGATAGTAATGAAAGTAGCTAATCTATATCTTTTGAAAAGCAGCTTTTGTGGTCTAGAGAGCTGTAGTTATTTACTAATCCTATTAATACTATCCCTCATGAAAAACAGGAAATTCTCAAAACATATACATAAACTCAGTGTATTTATGTCTAGTGGGCTAATGCTCAAAATACTTTGCAATGTCAAAACCTGCAACACAGCTCTTGTCATCGTTTGCAGAAAAGCTGTTTAATTAAGGGACCATATGCTGAGAAAGGTGGTCTTGAACAATGAATTACACTTCAGCATTGATACAAACTGGTGTGAGTAGGGATTGAAACAATGTAGTACTAAGAAGCACTGGTAATTTGAAAGGCGAAAGCTGGCACAGAGCCTGAAGATCATAACATACGGACAAACTCTGCTTTTAGGATAGCAATTGAAAAAAGTGAAAGTGTAATAATTAGGATTACTTTATCGGGGGGGGAATTGTGATAATTTGATTGTAGTTTAAAAGTGCTTAGAAGGAAAAGGTAGAATTTGTTTAATTCTGGCAATCAGCTGCAGAGCAAAATCAGCTGAACCAAAGTTGATGCTAAACACCCTGTAACAAGGCATATATTTTTAATGGTAAATATTCCTTAGGTTAACTTACTGAAAGGTATGGTGAATACTGTTGTTCAACATGTGAACACTGAATTTCTCTTTAAATGGTGTTTCATCTCAGTCAGAAGTTGTGGGCTTGATACTGCAGCTGCTGTATGATCTTCCATGGCCTGGACTGAATCAGAATCAGCCTAGACTTTGAGAATAGGTGTCAGGAAATAAAATCCATTTTCAGACAGGCATAGAAACAAGAACTGGTGTTTCTGTAAGAATGCCGTAAGGTGTCTTCATGTCTCACATCAGTACTTTCAATGAAAGTTCTCTGATTTGTGTTATTTTTGGCCATCACTGTCCCTGTTACAATTACAGAGAACAGTCAGCTGGGGAGGTTTTTTGTCCTTCAGCACCTGAGTCTGCAGAACTTCAAGGGGAAGGATTGTCTTTTGAAGTCGGTGTACTCTTTGTGAATGCATGGCAGGCAAGTAAAAACAAATCCAGGGAATCAATTTGTGTAAAACTGAAATGTAGGGGGTAGATACCCGGGAGAACATTTCCATGTTGGTGTACCAGATGACTATAAAATGAAGTCAAGTAAGTAGATAGGACTAGAAGAACCAAGTGAAAGTAGTGCTAGCAAATGGCAAATTGTGTGGAAGCTTGATGGGTGTCTAAAATAACTACTGACAATAGAAAATTTGGAGTAAGTGGTGTGGGGTATTTTAGTGTAATGGGGAGAAGAGGGAAAAAAAATAGAGAAGAAAATGTGCATTCAGAATTTTTGTTTTGATTTGCATTCAGTGATGCTGAGTTCTTCCCCCCGCCCTCCAAATATCTTTTCTACCTGTGTTAATAAAAGGTGACGTGATGAACATACTATAGTATATATAGTATGTATATATAGTACAGTGTGTGTGTGGGGTATGTGTGTATACACACAAACATATCTGTGTGTTTGTATGTGTGCATATATGTATAAATATAGAGAACATACTGTATTTAATATCCAGTTTAGGGGAATTTTTCTGATTGTTGACTGCACCTGAAAAATTATGACTTAGAATCCTGCTGAGAGCTGTGGGGGTTTTTAGATGTTGGTGGTTTTTAATATTCATGGCTTCAAGGCACTTTTAATAAGGTGTTAAAGCTGTGCCCATATGAATTTGCGAACCCTCTTTGATAATGCATCTCTGAAGGATCAAGTACAATCTTACTTGAGGTTTTCTGGACTGCCCGACACTACACATTTTCTTGAAATACGATTTAGTTCAGTGTGTTAATATGCAATTTATTGCTGTATTGCTTCCACTGCTTAGGTTTTTATTGCATGACGCTGTTGGCTGCTGCTTTCCTCACAGACAAGAATTCTTGAGTTGTGGTATATTCATTTCAGTGGTTTAGGTAGGGAACAAGAGATGAAGTTTTAGTTTTTCTGCCAGGAAACAAAAATGTCAGTAGTTCACACGCATGCAAGTAGCTGGAGATAGCTATGGGAACTGGGCAGAGCAGGGAGGTCTCCTGCCTTACAGCCTGGGCAGGGCAAGAAGATCCTGAACAGGAGCATCCAGACGAAGTGTGTCATGCTCAGGCCTATAAAAATGAAGTGGTGATTAACATGGCAAAAAGTGACTAACTGTACATCAGTATTTCCAGCTGTGAGCCAGTCGTGCCTTTGGGTGTGGGACAAGAAGGAAGGCTGTTTCATAGTGATACAACAAATGAACGTTGCGGTGAATCTCGTTCTGTTGTGTGGTGTATAGCTTGAGGCAACAGCTGTGTTTCTTTGCACAATGCAAAGGTGAAATTTCTTCACTTCGTAGGTACTTGTAGGCATTCGTAATTACAGTAGTGTACTGCAAATGAAATCATACTAAAAAAAACAGCAAATAAAAATAATCCAATATTAACAGCTAATGTTTTTATGCATTTTACTGATGTGAACCAGTCTATATCTACTCTTTTGCTTAGCAATCAAAAGCGTTAAGATGCTTGAAGAGACGTGACTATGTAGCTGTTTGCCTGCACCCTAAATGTTGGTTTTCATTGTGAACATCATTTGTATGCCCCCAAAGTTTATTGTGGGAAGAGTATGTTGCAAATGAAGCCAGGTTTCATTGCCATTATACAGTGGCAGCCTGGGCCAGTTCTGAGAGAGCTTTTAAATGTTGCAAAGGCCAGTAGATGAGGAGGAGGCACCTCCAGCAGCTGCAGAAATGCTCTGCAGAGGCCTCTGTTGCTGACTGTTCTATTGGACGGCTTAAAGTTGTCCTCAGCTAAGAAGAGAGCAAGGAGACAAGTTATGGTTTCAGAGCATGTAATTTTGCCAAGAGCAGAAATGCCGTCTCTGGTGAAGTGTGATGAATGATGCCACAAAAGAAAGAAGCCTTGTCAAATTTAAAAGAGCAAGACTGTGAACAAATTTAAGGTAGGAAAATGAATGGAAGCTCTGTAAGGAAATATATTATTGAAGCTCTGATTCCTGGACTGCATCTTTTCAGGTGTGTTGTATAAGAACTCAGGATTGCTGGTTTAGTACTGAAGCAAAATAAAGAAAACTGGCTTCACCAGTAGCATTTGTTTCTGCTTTGCTTTTGAGGTAGGTTCTGGTGCGCTGAAACTTCTGAAATGAAAGCCTCTCTGTTATCTGACTTCTTGCAGGGGCAAATTGACTGTGTGGCTGTTAAGAACCCCTCAAGGCATTTGCCATGCTGACCACAGCTCTGCTTTTGAGTTCTGCCAGGTACTGGAGAATATTCTGTCCACTTGGCGCTAAAACACACGCTCCTGCAGTCAGGAGGTCAGGACGCAGATGACGTGCTGTGCAGCTGTAGGCATTTCTGCACTGTTCTCTGCAGGTTTGTGTCTGCTTTGCCAAGAGGCCATTTCAGTGCAGCGCTGGGCTTGCACTGGTTAGCCCCGCAAAGGAGGGGAGGGCCACCTTGCTGCCAGGCTTCTGCAGCTGCCTTACTGCACCAGAGCCGGTGCAGGTCTTTTTCAAGGTGGCATGTGTGTCCTAGTCCAGCAAGTGTCCAGACAAACTATTTTGGAGGACTTGGGGCTCTAGATCAGGCCTTAAATGTGTGTAATCTCTCACTTGTGTTTGGTTGAATTTGCATGGAAATAAGCATGTTTATGGATAATTCACATTTTGTTTCCAGTTCTTTTCTATTTATTTTGGTGTGAAGGTTTGTCAGCTGCCTTCTTTTGACCAAGACTTCTTTTATTTCTAGGACTGTAGGGTTTCTTTACAAGGCAAATTCGTGTCTGTTTTACAGACAGACTCTTTAAATTTGCTTTCTGTGAGGTTTCGGTGGTTATAACTGATGTGGAGAAAGCTGTTCTTCCACACCCCACCTCCCTAATTGAACTGTGTGCTGACCAGTGCCTTCCACCGCCATGCGGGGAAGATTGATTTATGCTTATACAGCAGGAAATACAGGCTAGAATACAGTTTTAAAACTGGGCTTATTCTAACCTGGCCCTTGAGAGAATATGGGAGGAGGTGGGTTTGAAGGCAGGAGAAAAGTGCTGATACACTTGAAACACTTTGCCTTGGGGAAGGGGAATTTTGAACTGCTTTTGAAAAGGCCAAAAGGAATAGCCTGGCAGGAGGTGGAGTGAATGCTTATGTAGCTTGTAAACTGGGGATCTTCTGTACAGAGTTGTTCTGGAGCACAGAACTGAAATCAAATGGTAGGCTTTTTTCAAAGTTTATCTAACAAATTATCTATGCTAAAAAAAACGTTGGGTTGTCCTCTGCGTGTATATGAATTGGAAATACAGATTAATAATCCACACTTTCTTAGATAATAAAACCTTTTGGGGACCCAAAAACAACAAACCAAAAAACCCCTTACTGTTCTAATTGTGATGTGCTGTGTCTGAATATTCTGTCAGGATGTAAGACGAGGGCTTACGTGTGCTGTTCACATACTCACTGAGCAGGAGCTTGACTGTCCTTGCTTTAAAAAGCTTTTCATTTTTGGTAATTTTCTCCCAACACCCTTCATATTGGTCATTTCTCATGACTATGCTGTCATTGTGACATTCTCATTCTACTGTGTTTTAATGAGTTTTAAAAGTACTTTACATAGGTTAAGTGGCAAGCAGCAAAAGCGAAGAAATACCTAATCAACCTGCTATATTAGTGTTGTATATTTAATGTTTTTAAATAGAGATTTTACATGGCCATATAAACATATTACTGTCAAACCTCTCACTTCACTACATACTCTTTTCAGATTTCTGTTGAGCCTCTGGTGCTTTTTTTTTTTCCTGACTTCTGTGGTCTTTCGCTTTCATACATCTGGCTCAACCCGCAGCATATCAAAACTGAGACTGGCTGCTCTTCCTATTCACTTGCTAAAGTCTCATTAATGCTCAACTAGATGTTTTTCAGTAGATGCAATTGCTGTGATGACTTACACCATCACAGACCCCGAACAGGAATAGAAGTGCCTAGTGCAAATTCTAAGCTAAGATAAAATGAAGTCTGTGCTTTGTAACTCGACAAGGTGAACCAAGCGGTGCAGCAATCCTCAGAATGAATTTCCTGTCATGTCGATTACAGTCAGTTTTATAATGTTCAACCAAGGCTTCTTTTGAATGAAACACTTCTGTCAGATTCATTCAGTGGTGTTTAATTCTGATTTTGTGTTTGTTTCAAGGACTAAGTATCTAATTCACTTGGCCACTGTGGATGTAGAATCCTGCATACTAAAACGGAACGTTGATTAGCAAAAGCATTCCTGTGGCACAGCGCCAGTTTTTTCTGTATCATCCTGAAACTCCTGCTTACAGGAAAGATCTCATTATTTTGTCTAAAAAAGCAAATAGCATTCTAATACTATTAATCTTAATGAAAGCTTACTATGCAGCGAGGCAATTAGCTAGACACATGGACTACAAACTCAGACCTCAGAAAGCAGCGGCTTCTTTTAAGTGCACTTCATATTTTTTCGATTTTATAGAATGGAGGGACCTTATGCAAAAATCTGCAAGATGCGGTTTCAAAGCATGTCATGTAAAGTGCTAAATGGAAAACATGGTTTTCCATAAAACGTGCTTCCAGGTCTTATGTTGCAGAATATGGCCACAACTTGGTTTGTGGAAAAAGAAAAGCCCCGGAGCCTGGGAGGGGGTTACATGTCTCTACACATTCCTGAGCAGAGCTGAGGTATATTCCTGAATAGTACAAATGGCAAATCCAAATAAACATGCCTTACACCTCATACAAAGGTAACAAGATCCAGGATATGTCTCCCTGGTAGGCGTTTCTTTGATATTGCAGAGGGACTTAAGAATTCTCCACTTCTAGGCGCAGCAGCCCAGAAGGGACGGGCTGTCTCCAGGCTGTGTCTTTGATACCTTGTCTTTAGATCGTTGCCTTGTTCTGCGTGTGGTGTGCCTGCCAGGTGCTTCAGTGCAGTCAGCGCTCCCTGACCCAGCTTTCGTGTCCAGTCCCTCGAGTCCTTCACTGCTCTGCCATGAGTCGGCACAACCTTTTGGTACCAGAACAGATGGAAAGTGTTAAGCATGCAGGAGACGGTTCTCTAACATAGTCCGTGTTGTGTATCAAATCTGTCAGGCGAGTATTTATCTCTCTTAGGAAATCTTGGTTCCTGGATGACTCCCTTAGAACATTGTTTCCGTTCCTGAATTTCATGACAGTTTTATGAGTTTTTAATGGTTTTCGGGCTGTTGCTGCCTTTTTCTCTCTGTGGTTTGGTTATTTTGTTGGTTTTTTTTGTTTTGTTTGTTTGGTTGGTTTTGGGTTTTGTTTTTTAAGAGATAGGATTTGGACCTCACGGCTTTAAAAACAAAATTTGTGTGGACTAGTTAATGCCTGCATTAACCTACTGGTAAGGTAGAATTACTTAGACTTGAATGGCTGTGGTTCTCAAGGTGACTTGATTATTTTTTTTTCCTTTGTTCAAATTTCTCTGTTCAACTCGTCCTGCGTCAGCAGGGGAGTTGGACTAGATGATCTCTAGAGGTCCCTTCCAACTCTGAAAATTCCGTGATTCCATGAATTAAGAAGGTATTTCTGATAGCTCACTACTGCATGTAGCTCTCAATGTAGAGTATCCCTAAAAATAGGAATATGTTAAGAGCAATATTTTCGTAAACATTTTAAGCTGGTAATTATAAATCTGGAAACAGGTTGCTGCTGTTAATATGTAGGGGAATTGCTCCTAAGTCTGTATGTTTGCCATAGCATAAAAACCAGATCAGAAGTACAGTTTGCATGCATCTTAGTGGTTCTTCATTTGTCAGTGTGTTTCCTCGGAGCTGGGGTATCAAGCAAGGCATTGCAAAAATTCTTGCTTCCCTAAACAGTTCTATCAGGAAAGAAATATTATTTGGGTTTAATACAATTGTAATAGTCACACAAATAATCTTCAGCTAAAAAACCATAGTGTCCTAGTCCTAACTGTCCCCTAGAAGGAGCGTATCCTGGTCTTCCTGTCAGTTTTGCCCTGAAAGTGACAGGACACTAGTCTTCCCATGGAGATAGACGTTGCATTGTACCTGTTTTTACAGAATTGTCGTGCAGGAATTTTGGCAATTCAAGCAGTATTGGAGGTATTGTCTTGGCTTATGCTTGGAATTTTCACTTTCTACCCCATTTATCAGACTTGGAGGACTTGCCAGCTGCCTTGCCCTTCTTGATTTCTTTCCTATCTTTAGTAAGAATTACTACAGCAAAAAAAAAAAATCTGCTGATATTCACTCTTGATAGAGTTTGGCATTCTTGAGAATACACTACCCTTTCTTGCCTGGCTTGATACCCGTCACCCCCTGACAATGTCCTGAATTATGACTTTTTTCTTTTTTCTTTCCCTCTGGGGGAGGGAGAAAAAAGCAGTCTCTGAATTCAGCTTCTTCTACCTTCTATCTGTAAGCATTTTGAATACAAGAATACAATAAATATTTTTGCTCTGTATATCCCATGTGTGCAGAAGCTGGAGTTCTGCTGTCTCCCTGCCTCACATTAATCGTGACCTGCCAGCCTTGTGCAGATCACTCCGTTTACCATCTCTCTCTTTTCCCAGTGTTGGCTTCCATGTTCTCTTGGACAAGTACGCTAAGTGTCAAAATAGAGTACTTCCATGGCTTTCCTCTTTATCTGCTTTTGTTCTGTATTAACGCTTAAAAATCTGGGCTTTTTTCCTGTTTTTGTTCTCTGTCTTCATAACGTGACTTTCTTGACTTGTTTCCCTATTTAAGTGTTTCCCAAAATGGTATGACTGGGAATGTGGGGTGCATTCTTATTTTAATTCTGATTTCTTTGTCTTCTATTAAAACAAAACAAATCCTTGCAGTCCTAAATTAATGGGTGCGCTTTCTCCTGAGTTGTTGGGTTTTTTGTTGTTGTTCTCCTCTAGGCTTGTGAATAGTACACTTCCGTTCATAAGGCTGGTAGAGCTTTGTTTGAACTTGATTATTTCAATATATATCCCATGTACGTTAACAGAAGTGTTTGGTTATTATGGTATGTTAACTCACTGAGCCTCATAAAAGGATTTAAGTTGGAAATAGGCTGTTAAAGGACATTGTTATTTGGTGCTGGCAGGAAATTTATGGAATATTTATATAGCCATTCCAGGCATAGGGGTATTCTGAGTTGCTGCAATCGACTGCTGCTCTCACTATTTTAATTCAAAGTAATGAAACACAGAGACTGTAAACTCATTGCTTGTAACCCTGCAGGAACTGCTCTGCTTTGATATTTGGAGAAGGTGAAGAGATTTTCCGTCACTGAGAAGGTTAGAAAGATTGGATTAAAGTTGTAAACTCTTTAGAAAGATGCTTTGATTAAATGTGTGCCTAGTTTTATTTGATCTTCAAAGATAAACTTCTGTTCTCTGGTAAACTGTTCTCTTTGCCAAGTAATTAAGAAATGAAAAGTAAGTTAATATTACAATTGGCTGTATGGAAGTCTATTCTGTGTATGACTTTTTCTTAAGCTCATTATTTCCTGCATTCTGGAGATGCCACAAAAAATATGCCATACATAGCTGGGTAGAGATTGGTGCATTCCAAAAGAAAAGATGTGATACTGGGCTTTTTTATTACTTAAATAGCTGTCTTCTGTGACTTACATAAATGTTTAGAATCACAAAACTTTGAAAGTTACATAAACATCAATCTTTAATTGAACTTCTGTATCAGGTAACTTGGGTATGTGTTGGTCTGCTCTTAAATGGCCTCCAAACATAATTTAACAAGGTGCAGTTAATCTTTCATTTTCAGGGTTCAAACTCTTCCTTTGTCTCTTCATTATGAAATACTAGTCGTTGTTACCTGGTGTCTCTTAGATTGTGGAGATTTCTGAAGATGGATAGGTATTTCTTACTGGAGTTTCAATGCTCAATCCAGACCTCATTTGTGGAAAAAGTACCTGCAAGTTTCCTCTTCAGAGATTTTTTAACTTACTGTTTTTCTCCCTCTGTAATAAAATTCTGAAAATTTTAGTGTCTATATTTTGCTTGGTTTCAATCCCGTGTGGATGTGTCTTTCTCTAGTTTATGTTTAGTGATCATACACATTTGTGGTGTTTGCTAACGTGCCAGTCTCATGGTACAGCTTCTGTGGTCGCTATCATGAGTTGTTTAACAACTCATAGAGGAGACCTTGTTTCACAACCAACACTTGGTTTTGATTTAATGATTCGAAAGCAAAAATCAGATTATCTAAATATTCAAAATTGATCAAGCTTGAAAAAAATGAACATTTTAGCAGCACAGTAATACTCGTACCTCTGGTGTACCTCGGCCTGCTGCCTTTGTCAGCAGAGGTGTGTCTGAGGAGCGCTCTGGCAGTGAGTGGAAGTCAGTAGCCTGGGGAAGAATACAAGAACAGAGCAGCTGTGTAATGACACTTTCCTCAAATATTCTACCAGGCGCCAGTGGGTGCAGGTTTGGGGGCATTTTACGTAGCTTCTGTTAAAGTAACACAGGGCAGGATTAGTGGTTTTGGGATGCCAAAGCTTGTGGACAGGCTGTAAATTTGGGTGCAGATGACAGGGTCTGCAGTCATGCCAGCAGTTGCTCAGAGAACCAGTACCTTGCCACCCTCTCCCAGAATCCTCACCTGGAAAATACTCCTGGCTTAACTAAAAGCGCTGTTAATTAACCTGTGCTTAATCTTCGTTCTCTTGTCTCTTTCCCTTAGGAATATAAACAGAAGCTTGCTCGGGTAACCCAGGTCCGCAAGGAGCTGAAATCCCACATCCAGAGCCTTCCAGATCTGTCACTGCTTCCCAATGTCACAGGAGGTCTGGCACCTCTGCCATCTGCTGGTGACCTGTTTTCAACAGACTAGAACAAATGGTGTCCCCCAGTTTCCATTATTACCAGCAGAAGTAAGAAGACTCTGGTGTTGACTGGAAATCCAGTCATCCAAGATCTACAGTAGGAAGGAACTTGCAGACCCTGCTTTCAACCTCTTGGCTGCTCATGCTCACCCTCTCTCTGTGTACACCGGCTCACATTGAGGGGAGGAAAAAGGGCGAGTTTTTGTGAGCTCTAAAGGGAGTGGGGATAGTCCATATAGCCAAACTTTTCTCATATTTTTCCATACTCTTTAGTTGCTGTTTACTCTTAGCACTTGTTATCCCCACAAAAGTCATGAGAATCATGTACATACATACCTGGAAAGTTTTCAAAGAAAGGTTGACCATATAACATTTTTCTCTGTAAAAGTATCATTATTTCTGAATAAGTCTTTTCTGTTTTAGTTGGGTTTCTGAACCTCATCTCTGAGAGCAGTAGAGTGGCTAGTGGGCCTCGTAGGGACGTGTGTGTGTGTGTATGCAGGTGCTGTACCATGTCAGCATAAGAAGGTGGCATCTGCTGAGCAATGGTACAGAGAAATATTTTTCTTAAATCTACAGTTCCTCATACTCTTGTGGGACTGATGTGAAGATAGTTCCTATTTGGCATGTACATAAATTGAACCTCACCACAGGCAATAAAAATAAACAGCTTTTCTTTGTGAATTAGAGATAGCTTCACAATTTACACTCTGCTGAGCAATGCAGAACTGGGTATTACCTAAATGAGAGTGGAAGTACATTTTGTTCTAGCTACCTTTAGATTTATACCACATTTTTCCTCTTCATTATACAAAATTAGATTGTCATAGAGGCTTTGGTTTAACGAACTGAGAGGTTGGAATGGTGTACTGCAACTTGGCAGTATCCCAGTGACAGGCACTCTTTGATCTGCTCTGAGGATGGTTACATTGGAAATACTATTCTATAAATTCTCTCCATAGCTTTAGTGAAGTTATTTGATGAACAGAAGTTAAATGTGGTATAAATATTTATTTATATATATAGAAAGTAGACCCATATATATGCACATATACTGTATGCACATGTACCATGTCCATGCATGTAGATACTAGAAGGATGTACTTAATTTTGTGTCACAGATTATTGTGAGTCGATTTTTATAATTGGGAAAAGTTTGAAGAAGAAAAAAAAAAAAAGGCGGCAAATTTAAAATACTCTTAATTCCATTATGTTGCTAGCTAATGTTTTAGCTGCCATGGATGTAGTTACATTTCAGTTTGTGTGTTAGGTCTAACAAGCTGGACTCTGATCACTGAAAACCATTCCAATTTGGATAACGATTCTGTTTAAATTTAGCACCTCTCACTATAAAACATTTTAAGTTTCTGGAAATGCTTGATCTGATAATACAGGTTTTGTAACACAGAGGCTGAAATTAGTTGAAGTGATGTGCTGTGTTTGTGCCTCCCTATAGTCTTAAGCTGCTGTTGTCAAAGACATGAGAGGAAACCTACAGAAATGCAAAGCTTGTTCTGCGTCCTCATTAATTTATTTTACAGGGTATTCAGTAGCCTATTCAGCATTCAGTTAAAACAAATAATACAGCATTTTTTGGTTATTAAGTTGTTAAGAAACTCATCCTTTTCTTACTGACAATTCATTTTGTCCTTTTTTATTTTTTTTTAAACTCCTTGCACCCTTACTGCCCAGCCAAGAAATGTGCTTTTAGTTTACAGGAAATATTCCAGTGGCAGAACTATTCTTTCTACAAATTGGTTTGATTGTACAGCCTTTTATGGTCCAAACATTACGTAGATAAAACACTGTACATTCTCTCTGCTTTTGCCAAAAATGAAAAACAAAAAACCCCCACCAAACCTCAAAAACCAAACCAAAAGACTCATCTCTATCCCGTCTCAGCTCGTGGAGTTACCCTGAGGCTGTTTTAACCAGTAATTATTTTGACCATTGATTGAATGTTTATCCATTATAGGACAAAAAAACTGTCATAAAAAAATTAGATAGGCAAATGTGTTGACATCTCACGCTGTTTTGGGCAGATCTTCTGTGAGAGAGTTGTATGTCTTTTTTTTTTTTAATTGAAATGTTTTGATTTTTTTTTTCCCAAATATATGTGTGTGTTTTATTTTGCTTAATTTAAATGAAGTCTTGTGGTTTTTAATTTTATTTGTTTTACTTTTTGGGCAAAGGGCGTCTGGTGAACTGGGTGACATTCAAGGTTAAACAGATTTCCCCAAGGTGTGTCTTTTTTTAACAAAAGGTCAAATCTGTATATGAATTGATTTAGGAATTAATTTAGACATATAGGCTGCCATTTGTGACAGCAGTATATTCTGAAATGTCTCATAGATATCTATTTTTGAATAAAGAGGGTGTCATTGAATAGCAGTGGTTTTACTTTTTTTTTTTTTTTCACAATGCAAGTGTTGCTCTGGCACACCGTGGGTTTTGCTTTGTGTTTTTTTCCATCTAAAATCAGAGGCAGTGACTGCTGAACGGTGCTTACGTTGGAGTTTGTAGATGTAGAGTATCGTTTGAATTCGTCGAGTTACAGTCACGCTGTCTGACAGCTTATAAGCCAAATCAATATGCAACTTTCTCGGGTCACTGCTGCAACGAACAAAAATAAAATATGCTCCCCTGCACTAACCTCTGATTTGAGGGGCAGAAGATGCAGAAGGCTAGCTTCTTAATTCATAAATTAATTTAGGTTATATGGAGGACATGTATTTTTTTTAAGAGTAATTATTTACAAAGAAACAAACAAAAGCCAAACCTGGAAGCCAGGAAACTGACTTTCCTGTACAAGCACAAGAGCTGCTGTTCCAGCAGGATTTGTGATACTGCGTAATGAAAGCCTTTCTGCTTTAGGGGAGGAGGGGGGGTGTCTTTGCATGTTATTGGGTGTTAATTTTCTTAGATGTTGGGGGGGGGCTTAGGGGTTCTTCACTCCAATTAACTACTCTGCAATGCTCTCTTTGGGCAAACTTGGTAATTGTTTCATATGCCTTGGAGAGTGTCTGTAAAGCTGCTTACATTTTTATAGCAATTTACAAATCTTCCATTAAAGAGACTATATTTAGTACTACTTTCATAAAAGGCTTGCAGAAGTTTGATACACGGCTTTCTGTGAGCAGGAGGGAGTCTGATGTGATTCCTTTCAGTTAAAAGCCACCTTTGTATCCTGTTTGTAGGAATTAGAGTGAGGTTTTCAAAGACATAAAATGTGTCTAGGTACTGGATGTCCTTTCTTGCCTTTGAGAATTTTTTTTTTTTTTTTTTTAAGAACTGAAACAACTGTCTCCAAAAATATTTGACTGTTCTGCAGCTTTCCCTGCAGTTAACTACTTCAGTGCACTGGTGTCTGTTCCCTTCGCTCTGCGTGCTCCCCAGGTATTGCTGTGTAACGAACTAAGGTTGGTTTACGTGTCTGTAGACGGTGCGAACTCGATCCTAGTTAACTCACGCTGAAGTCTGTAAGGTCACAGGTTATAGTGGTGCTGGGAAAGCAAGGCTGGCGTTGCCTCAGCGCGGCGGAGGCTTTCTGTGGAGGTGGTGAGCAGTTGGCCCCAACGCGGGATTGCTGTGGCCTTAGTCCACTTACTTACTCAGGCCAAGTGTTGATACATTCCCGGGTCAGTTCCAAACTTTGTTGTGTTTATCTTTAAGATTAGATAGAAAAAAGTATGAAATGCACCTCGTGCTGTCTGAAAAAAAAAAAAAAAAAATTACCTTGTGAAACATTTGAATAAACATCGCTTTAGATGCTACAGCGCTCTGCCAGTGGAGTGAGACTGGGACACACGTTTGCCAGTGATTTCACTTGTTTTTACAGAATTGCCACCAGTATCAGCTGCCTTTTCCCTGTTTGAACTTTGCAATGGTTTGTAAGGTTGGGGGCCACCAGATTTCCTAGGACTAGTTGTATTTTGGAGATTTTGGATAAACAAGCAAGGAAAATGAGCCAGAAGAACTGGGAAGCTTTGGAAGCCTTGGAGGTTCAGTATTACTCCAGTACAATGATAAAGGATTTTGCATTAGAACTGACGTGTTATTTTTGTACCATCTTAGAAAGTAAATTCTCGTCTCCGTAGCCGAGTGAAATGAAAGTGAAGTTTGAATCAGTGGTTTATAGAGGGGAAGGATAAAAATGTTCCTGTTTAAAATATGGCAAGTAAAGGGTCTCAGATTGAAAGCCTCATGGTACAGGAAATACCAGGGCTGGTTTCACAGTGCAGGAGGCAGTTTGATGGACGGTGGGGAGGGCTGGGGGCGGAGGGAGCTGGCTTGGTTGGGCGGAACCTGATTTGGAAAGGAAGAATCAAAGTCTGAGGTTTTACATACCTGCAGGCTTGGATTTCGCAGCTTTATGCGTGCTGTGAGAGGATCTAGGATGTTGCAGGGGAGGGCCCCCATGCCAGTCAGTATGCAGAGCCCGCGGGGAGGCATGGGGAGGCGTCCAGCTCAGGGCTTCTCTAGCAAGTCTAAGAAGCAAATAAGCTTCTTTGAGGGATTATAGTGTGAAAAGCAAGGACTTGTGGAAAGAGGATTGAAAGGAAATGGGTGTGAATTACAATGTAAATGTCTTCATGTCTCCTAGAGAGCTGCTGCAGCCTTTCCCTTTTCCTTCCTTCCCTTTTTCCACTTGCAGGAATCACGTGAAGAGTCTGCTGGAAGGTAACAGTAGATAGAAAATTGTTTCTCTATTTGTATTTTCAGTAGGGGCTTCACATAGCATCATTTAGCAAGAAGTTTAATAAAGGCTGATACCCTACCAAGCCTCCACATACGCTGGAGCAGATGAAACTTCATGGTTATGCTGGTCCAGAATGCAGGAGGCTTTTCATGCAGGAGCATCCGAGGCCCTTATGGAGGGGATCGGCGCTCTTGGCTGTAAAATGCCCAGTGCAGGTAGGCAGTGCAGCGATGTGAAGGGTGGGAGAAGAGGCCTGGAGGCGGGCTTCACCCGGGAAGAGTTGCAGCACTGGGAATATGCCCTGAATCCCCTGCTTGGCATCCGCTTGTTCTTGTTACTAAACTGCCCAGCTTCTGCTGCGTGAATCAATGAAGCGGCCATTCCAGTGAGATGATGGGACATCTGCCACTAATTGCCACAGCAGATGACAATCATCTACTCTGCTGCAGTCATCAAATACGGATTTTGAGATATTTTGCGTGCTGTCCAGGGAATGGAGGCTAAAGTGTGTATTAATATAGGGCGCCCAGTTGTGTTCTCCCTGCATCTGCCTTGTATTTTCTGGCACAGAGTTAACTATGAAACATGATTCTTCAGCTAAAACTGTGTCTTTTCACAGTTTTTCTGATGCTCTAGGGTGAAGGAAGTTTAGCGTTTGCCTTGGGGAGATAGAGTAGCTTCAGACAGATCTGTTTTGTTTTCATCAGCCACACTGCCAGCAGCAGTGGGGAAAACCCAAAAAATCTCCTCTTGGCTTCCCTTTGACTGTGTTACTGTGGCTGTTCTGGGGTTTGTGGAGGAACCTGGTGGTGAAGTACTGCAGGTAAACCTGCCTGGACATGGCACCTGGGGTGGCAGCAAGCTGCTGGGGCTGCTTCTCTTCCATCGCCGAGCGGGCAGGGAGGCTCTCTGGGACCAGCCAGCACAGGTTCCAGCGGTGCAGCCCCAGGAGAGAGATGTTTAAGGTAAATGAGTGCTTTGGGCCCCAAAATACCCGCCGAGCACACAGCAGCTTGAAGGGCGGGCATTTTGTAGCCCCACCAAGCCTGGTCCCTGGAAAGCGGTTGCAAATACACGTCGCTTTCTCCGAGTTTTCCTGTGCTCGGGGATTTGATGTGGAATTGCAGCCTGGCTGCGGTGGTCCAGCTCCGTGCTGCTGCTGAAATGAATCCGTGTGAGAACTAATAAGAAATTGTAAGCAGATTTAGGGTCTTGTCTTTTCTCTCTGGGAAGAGACAAGTGGCTGACCAAAAGCATGCCTGTCTGCCACAGGCGCCTGGCTGGCTCTCACCAGTCTCCGTACTGGTTTGTCTGAGTCCAGCCCAGGCAGGAGCGGTGCTAAGGGCAGGATGGGGACCTGCCCTGCGGAGCAGAGGAGAGCCGGGACCGAAACCGCGGGACTGGGCTGGTGGGTTGTCCCCTCCTGGGGGCTGTGTAACGGGTTCAGGCGGGCACAGAAAGGCTGTTTGAGTTGTAACTCTACTTGATGCCATGCTGGAAGAAGCATCTCTGGTGTCTCCTCCACCTCCCATGGCCTTGGAAAAAGGGAATGGCTTCCTGCGGGAGTGCAGCGGGAGCTCTGGCCATCTGGGTTTTATTATGTGGGTTTTTTCTTGCTGCTTGACAGTGCCTCAGGTGTCCCGTTGGTTGGGTGAGCATAAAAACGCATCTGTGTTTGTGGAGAAGAAGGGAGAGCTTTGGAGAGGAGATGGGATTTGAAAATCCCACGGAATTGTACTTGTGCGCGTGCTCTGATTTACGGTAGCTTTTTCTCATCTCGATCCATCAATGAAGGTAAGTTAAAGGTCCTCAAGTCTAAAATGAGTTTACAGTCGCTTCTTGGCAAGTCAGCATCTCTGGCGAGCTGAGATGCATTAATAACCTCTCCTCTACACGTAAATGGTCTCGCATTGCTTTGGCACTCGGGCTAACGCTGAATTACGAATTCTCCCATGCCACGGATGCTGTAAATATTTAATTTATAATTTATTGCTTGCATGGCAAGAGTCCCAAAGAGTCTCATAGGTGTAGCACAGTACAGCATTTGGGGATCCAGGGATGTGCGCGGATAAGCTGTCCCCAAGCTATGGCAGCCAATGGTGCCTGTGCTGCCTGGGGACAGGCCCCACGGTGGCTGCAGGACCGGTCACACTGTTCTCACGGTCCTTAAAGGACGACTAAGAAGGTGTGGGGGGAACAGACACCCGTGGGCTTGACGGAGGTGCCTTAAATAATTCGTTCGGCTCTGCAAACAGTCTGGGAGGGGGGTGGTGGTGGTTGCTGGATAATGGGGGAGAAACCAGCCCCAGAGAGAGCCGAACTCCAGAGCCAAACCGTAAATGCATTTGGAGTCTCTTACGAGCTCGTTTCTCGTCAGGCAGCCTTGCTCTGCCGAGCCTCAGATGGATGGGAGTGACCTTCAGAAATAGCTGTGCTAATGTTTATTTTATCAGGACCCAGCTTCGAACCAGAGGAGCTGCCGGTTATTTTTAAACCAGGCGTTGAGCAGCTTGAAGTCTGGCTCAGCAGAGCTGCGTGTAACAAATGCACTTTAAAGTAAGGCTGTGCATCATCGCTGGCTCTGAGGAATGTTCCTGACAAGGGAAGGCAGCGCCGGGTTCGTGCTGTTAACTCCTTCGGGCACCGCTGCTCCTTTGGGGCTGTCTGTGCTCTTGGGACTTGTGTCTCGGGGGTTGATGCCGCCGGGGTTAGCGTGGTCCCCACCGCTCGTCCTCCTGGCTGCAGGAGGAGAGAATCTCCATCCCTGTCTCTCCTGGAGCTCCTGTCCTGTTCCCTTGCTGCGGGATGGGCACTCTCAGTTTCCATCCCTCAGGAGAGCTGCTCGTGGCAGCTCCTCAGCCCTCCTGAGGGCCGGACCTTTCCTCCCCACCTGCCCCAGTGACAGGCACCACCAGCAGCCCCGGCACAGCCCCGCGGTGGTCCCGGCTGCGTTTTCTGGTTGCATTAGTGAAAAGCAGGATGGAGAGATGTTAAACCTCCACAGGATAAAGGGCAGAAGGATCTTGTGGCCATCCCGGAGGGTTGTCTTGAAAGATTTTGGCAGCCAAATAACCCGCTGCCAGGCACGAAGCCTGAGCCTGGCAGTGCCCACCCCAGCCCTCGCCTGGAGCGGAAGCCGAGGCTGCTGCCTGCCCTGGGCCAGGATGGGGCACGGGCAGCTCCTGCCGGTTCTCCCTTGGGGTGAGCGGAGCCAGGGCGCTGGGAAGTCTGGCTGGGGATCCCCTGCCAGGCTCGGGAGAGGCGAGCAGCTGTGTCTGGAACACTAGACGTGGAGATTTTATCTCATCTTAAAGATAAACAGAAAGGGAAGTTGGAGGATGGGTTGTCCTGGGTAGGAGATGTTCCCAGCTCCCCATCCACCCCGGATCGTGGCTGGGACGGGAGACTCCGACAGCCACCAGCAGTGTTGGAGCGACAGGGACCAGCTGGGGGTGAGCTCACCGAGCAGGGTCACCTTGTGCTACAGACTGTCCCCCAGTTTGGGGGGTTGGTGGCTGGGCTGGGCACGTCCCCCCTCTGCCTGGGGCGGCTGTGGGAACCCTTGGCTGCAGCAGGAGACCACCAGTGCTGTAATGGTCTTTCTGGTGTTTGTTTAACATGGGCAGGGAGACTCCCGTGATGTTTGTGGGGCGAAAGCAGGAGTGTTGTGTTCTGGCATGGGGAGTGTTTATCTTTAGCAGTGCCTCTACCCCTGTTCCAGGCTTGAGGCAAATCCTCACCCTCCTCCCACATCCCTACGCTTGGCCACCCCTTTTCCCTCCCTCCCAGGCTGGGTTTCTCCGGCTGCGCTGGCAGCTGCCCACAGGTGGCCCAGATGAGAGCCTGGGTGTGCAAAATCTGTTCGTTTAATTTCCCGCACAGGTTTTCTCTCCTGTCCTCAGTGCACAGTCACAGCCCTGTGGCATTCCTGCTGTGGGAGGAACGCACCGAGAATGCCTGGCGGCGTCTGCGTGAGCCTCTGGGGCCGTGCTGCCTTGGAGGCTGACGCCCGTTTACCGTGTGCCATGGGTGCTGCCGAGTCGCGCTGTGGGAGCGGGAGAGCCGCGGGGATCACCGCTCTTTCTGGATACAGCCCCCTGAGCTGCAGAGCACCCTGCCAATGCCGGACCGTGCCGGCTCTGCGGCTCGGGGCGGAGGGAGGTGGTTGAAGCGGAGCCGACAGCGTGGCTTTAGTGCAGCAACGCCCCAGCCACAGCAATAAACCCACAGCGACAGGGGTGGGGGTGACCTCACCCCTCGGGTGCTGGGCGAGGAGCTGCTGGGTGCCTCTGTTGGGTGAAGGGTGCTCAAGAAGAGCCGGGTCTGGCTTTAAAAGTGAAAAATAGAGGGTTTTTTTATTCAGTGCTCGCATAGTTAACTCATGTCAAGGTAACGTCCCATCCATCACTGCACACTGTTTGCAGTGACAGGAACGGTTATTGAAGCGAATATCCTGCTTTACCTATGCAGTCGGGTTATATGCAGTATATATTTATATAGCTATAAATAGATTTGTTATATACGTATATAGCGTATAAACAGCTTTGTGCTCACAGTATACAATCTTTTGTCTACTGAATTGCGTTCAGAGAGCTGTAACAGCATGCATGAGCATGGCTGAGGTGCGATCAGTGCTGGAGAGGGCTGTTCTGCTCTTTGGTTTATAAAATCCGCTCTGTGGGCTGGGGCTGTCAGCGCTGCAGGAAGAGGAGGGGGCTGGCAGCTGCCCAGCTGTGCTGGGCTCGGGGGTCCCTGCTGCGCCCGGGCCAGGGGACAGGCAGGATGGGGACATTTCCACCCCACAGGGTGAGGGAAAGGTGGTGAAGCGAGCGGCTGCCGCAGGGAGCCCCCAAACACCCCCGGCCCCTCTCTCCTGTCCCTGCTCCCATTGCTTCTCTCCCCGCAGCACCGAGCGCTTCCCGGGGAGGAGCATGGCACGCTGCATTGGGGTCGGGCTGGCCTTTGGCAGTTGTCCTTCCATGTGCCGCTGGGACCATCTTGGGTTAAAGCGAATGGGGGGCCAATGAGCCCCCAAGCGGGAGGAGAGGCAGGGTCCCTGCGGCAGGAGGACCGCAGCGGCCGCTCACTTGGGCTGGGGCCCGATGATGACGTTGCGGTAGCCCTTCACCCCCGTCAGCTTGTTGCTCTCGAAGTCCACCATCAGCTTGTGCAGCCCCACCTGGCTGGGCACGAAATCCAGCCTGAACTTGGCCACCGCCTGCGGTTCCACAGGCTCCTCGCTGGGGAAGGAAGGGGGGTCAGCAGGGTAGCGCCTCTCCCTCTTGGCCAACCCATCACCCTCCCCATGCCCGTGGTGCCACAGGGATGGTGCTGGGACCCTGGGAAGCAGGGACCCTCCCATGGCATGGCTGAGCCCCCCCTCCCCAGTGAGGCGTGGGGCAGAGATGCTCTGACCCCCCCCACCCCGCAGGGACCACTGCAGCCCCAGCTCCTGCTGTGCCCATAGCAGAGCCAGGCTATGGGGCTGCCATCCCTGGGGGTTCCGGGCACAAAACTCCACCCCTGCCCCATTCCCAATGGCCCAGCTGGGCAAAGGGAGGAAAAGCTCTTACAGCTCCTTGATCTGCTGCCCATCGGTGAGGCCGCTGCCCTCCACCACGAACACGCAGTTGTTCAGGGGGACTGCGAGGGGGTTCACCAGGCTGATCTCCGCCACCAGCTTCCGCTTCTGCATCGGCTCCCCTAAAATCTGCAAGTAGGCAGGGTTGGACCCCCAGCACCGCCCTGCCTGGGGGCCACGGTGCTTCCTCTGCCCTGAACTTGATGAGGCTGAGGCAGATCCCTGGGGATGCAGGTCCTCAGGGATGTAGCCTCACTCAGCAATGCAGGACCTGCTGCCCAAGTCCTGCTGTGGTGGAGTTGCCCCAGTCCCCGGGCTCAGGTTCCTGGGACTGACCCCACAGGGCCATTGCAGCAACCCCCCGTGAATGGGAAATGTCACCCCCAAAACCCACCCAGGACTGAGCAGCTGAGCCCTTACCCTGATTTTGATCTCTGGATTCTGGATGTAGACATCCCTGATGGCCACAATGACATCGCCAGTCTGGTACTCGGTCAGGAGAGCCACCACCTTGATGAGGTTGTCCTGGGTCAGGCTCTCCCCGTACTTCTCATACAGGACCCGCAGGGGCACCCTCTGTTCTGGAAGGGGAAGCAGAGCAGAGTCAGAGCTTGCCCCTTCCCCAACCTGACAACTGCGGCCCCATGCTGGCACCCGGCTGGTCTGGGCTCCCCAGGAGCTTCTCCAGGATGGGAAAGTCTTGGGGGACCCGGGGTCCTCCCAGCACTGGGGACACCCCTGTTGGGAAGGAGTACGGCAGGGTGGGCAGGCACCACGAGCTGCCGGCTGGAGCACTCGCGAGCAAGCCTGTGCTGGGGGGGATGTCTTGCCTAACTGCTTCCCCAAGAAAACAGATTGTATTTGGCTGTCATCAACCCCCGGATCAGCGGCGTTTCCCAAATGAGCTGCAGACACCTGCAGCTGGTTGCCATGTGCCCAGCTGGGTCCTCGGGGTGCTGGGTGTTGGTGCTGCTCCCACCCACCCAGGGACGCAGGGCTGTGAGTGACCGTGTCGGGGCAGCGGGGAGGGACATCGCAGCCTGGCCAGAACTCCAGAACCAGGTGCCAGAGGTGATGTTCAGGGTGCGGGGAGGGGAAGGAGCCACGTGCCAAGGCAGGACCCCAGGGCTGTACCTGAACTGGGGCCCTGGAAGAGCTTCACCAGCCCTTCCCAGCTGCTGCCCCGGCAGCCACCCTGGTTCAGCTCTGAGCATTGTTTATCCCAAATCCCTTCAGGGACAGGGCTGTCTTGTACCGAGGGGGGAAGGAAGCTGAAGGCAACCAGCTGCAGGGCTGTCATGGGGAAGGACCTCAGAGACGCCGTGACCGCTGGAAGTGAAGCCCGGCATAGCCAGGGCAGGACGTGAAGTGCTGGAGCATTGGCTGAGGCTGTGGGGAGAGGGACAGACCCGGCACCGCTCCGGCTGGGCTCCCTGTGCCAGCGCGGGGTGCAGGGGCTCCCTACAGGCTGCGGTCTGGGGAGTCCCGGGGTTTACGATCCCACGCAGGGGCTGGGGGTAGAAGCTTCAGGAGCTCATAATTAAAGTCGCAGAGAAAATGATGTTGGATTAATTTGTGCATGGGAATGTTAAAGACCCTAAAGGCCAGCAGGGCTTCTCCAGCGGGCTGGGCAACGTGCAACCCCTGCAGTCCCCGTCCAGCCCCGTAGCAGACGGCTCCAGAGCAGCTCTGCAGGCACTCGCAGATGCTGGTACCGCTGGTGCTGACACTACAGAGAGGGGTTGGCAGCGTCCCGCTTGCCTTTGCAGTGGTGAGAGTGGGCACATTCATTATTCCCTTAATGCAGCTCAATAAATAGCAGAGAGCCAAGTGCTGCATTTGTTATGGGCCCTATTAGAAGAGCAGCTCTTGGCTTAGATTAAAAAATAGGCTGTTCCAGGACAGCAGATGTATCATATTTCCAAGCCCTGAAGGGTCTGTGGAAAACTGACGTAAATCAAAACTCTTGTTTAATTACCAGGCGGTAATGCTAATTTGTAACAAAGGCTAATGAAGGTTCAGTGGGCCACACCAGGACAGCTCTGTGGTGAAACGCTGTGAGACTCCCACCCAAGGAGGAGACACCGAGAACATCAGCGCTGCTGTGACCAGCCTGGGACTGTGCTGTCGGAGCTGACCTGGGGTCAGTCCCGCTCTCCCTGCCTGTGGGAAAATCCTGCTGCGGAGACCAGCCTAGCCCAGCTCCGGCTTGCGAAGCAAAGGAGTACGGAAAGGCAAGAGAGGGATGCAGACGAGTGCAGCAGAGCGCCCTGGGATGCACGCCCTGCAATGCGCACAGCTTGCTCCCTCCGCATAACGGATGCAACGGCAGTAACTTCTGTCCTCTCTAAATGCATTTCCAGCCCCCTGCCTGAGCAATGTTCCTCATCCTTTCATCAAAGATTAAAAATCCACAGTGGTAGATAAATAAGGACGAAGCCCTGAAGGAGGGAGACATCACTCGCTGCGCAGCCTTGTGACGGAGCTGCAGCTCGCGCGAGCCCCCACCAGCCTGGGGCTTTGCCCACCAAGGCAGTCACTGGTGGGTGGGGGTGACACGGCACAGGGCTGCCGGATGGAGAAACACCCCGGCATTGGCTCTGGGTGCTGGCTGTCCCCACCACCCAGCCTGAGGCCATGCTTTAATGCTGCTGTTTTTCCGCAGGATTAAACAGAAACCTCCGATTGCTGCCCCATGCCAGCCCGGAGCACGCCGACCTGATGAACCGGGGGCGGTGGTACAACTGGAGGGGACAGAAGCCCTGCAGTGCTGGGCAGCCCCCAGCTGGAGACGCAAGGAGGGGAAGGCTGAAAGCGAAACCTGGCCCGTGGCTCACACCTTGTTTTCAGGGAGGTTGGTGCTGACCCCCAGGTCCTGAGCGGGACTGCTGGGTTCTGCGCGAGCCTGCTGCCCTTCCTGCTGATCCCGGCTCCCTGTGCTGACCCCCTGATGGGACGTGCCCAGCATTTATTGCTGCTTGGCTGTTTTGTGTGTGGAGCAGGCGGCTGGTGGCCACGACCAGGGTTTCCTCTCTGGAAAGCTGTCCATGTGGAGCCAAGACCTGGCGGCGGTGCCTCCCTCCCGCTGGCTGTGAGGGTTGTCCCGGCCCCTAGCCAGCATGGTGGTGGTCTGCCGCAGGGACCCGTCCCAGCCCCCGGCACTGCGGCCTCACTGCAGACCCCAGAGATGCAGCTGAACATGGGGAAAATTGCTGACCTGGCCCCAGCCCTCACTGAAGCATCCGCTCCTCGCTGCCAGCAGGTCTCTTACCTGTCCAGGGTGCGAGGGTGACATTCAGCAGGTCCTTCATGCCACACTGGGGCCCGACGGTGCCGTTGTAGCTGGCGGTTTGAGCACAGAGCATGAGCCTGCAGACTCGCTCTGTGTCTGTGTTGTTGTTGATGACGGCGAAGACGTCGAAGTCGCAGCCGTTGTTTGCGCCCTCCGACAGCTTGATCTTGAGGTGCAGCCCCTCGTCCTCCTCCCTGAGCGAGCTCGTCTCGTGCTCTGCCTTCGCGAACACTTCTCTCTCCTTGTCAGACCCTGCGGTGCATGGGAAAAAAAAAGTGATTCCCAGGGGGATACGGGGAGGGCATGGTCCGGGCTGCTTTGCCCTGATCCCTGGAGCCCTCCTGGTGCAGCTGCTGCCTTAATTAATCACTCCCCCACTCTGTTTTTCAACAGCCGACCCCCCCCCAGGGTGTCTCTGCCCACTCTTCTGCCCCGTACCCTCTGGGTACTTGTAGGTGTGGGTGATGTCCTCCCTGCTGTCCCTGCCCACGCTCTTGGTGCTGATGTTCTTCCCCACGACCGAGGAGTGGGTGCTCTTCTTCTGCGTCCCATCGCCCTGCACCACCCAGTACACCACGTCGGCGTTCACCTCCGCGAAGATGAAGGGGATGTCGTACTTCAGCTGCAGGTCGCCCTCCTTGATGGCTCTGACGGGGGCCGGCCCGCAGCAGAAAACCCCTGCAGGGAGCGGAGCCACCGTCACCACCCAGGGTTCGGCCACCACAGGGGCAAGACACAGTTGCAGTGGGGGGAGACCCTGCTGTGTTGGGGGTGCAGGGTGGGATGGAGCACCCATGTGGTGCACATTGTACCTTCGCTCTTCTCCTGGGGAGTTGGGTCCAGCGCCTGCCACCCATCGTAGCCGGGTGCCAAGTCTGGACGGGCCATCCAGGATTCCACCCAGCAGTGGAAGTTCCTGCAAGGGAAGCCAGGACGTAGGGTCTTCAGCTTCCCCCAGCACCCACCAGGCTCTGGGGAAGGGGCAAATGCCACCCCAGGGGTGGGCAGGCTGGGGTCCTGCCATACCACTCACCAGATCATGTCCCTGGAGCGCCGGTCCTCCTCCCCTGTCTCATTGAGGTAGCGGTCGATGACTAGGTTGCCGTTGGTGTCGTGGGCTGAGTTGTAGTTGGTCACCACCCGGCTGGGGATCCCCAGGCACCGCATGACTGCGGAGAGGCAAGGCAGGGTGAGACGGGGTCCTGGGTTTGCACGGCTCCTGTCCTGGGGAGTCCCAGGCGTGCACAGCCCTGGGTTTGCACGGCTCCTGTCCCATGGAGCCCCAGGGTTTGCACAGCTTCCGTCCCATGGAGCCCCGAGTTTGGACGGCTCCTGCCCCTTCCCTTTTTCCCCCAAAGAAGTGCCCTGGGACTGATCCCCAGGACAAGCCGGCTCCTGCAGTTGTCACCGTGGGACTCTGCATGCGAGGCGGGTGGCACGCGGCACTGACAGTCTGTCGGGTTTTGATATCGCAGTAGAAAAAAGGCACAAAAGCAGCTGCGAGCGCTTTTGAAGGAGCGCACGGGCAGCAGCGCACTGCAACCTCTTATTTAATCTCACAGCTGCCTTTTACTGTGAGCGGAGCTCCCTGGGGAACAGGGAGGTAGTTATAACGCTTCAAAGGAAGGCTATAAACTTCTGAGAGTCGCGGAAAATCCACTTTAGTTTTTTTGCTATTTCTCTCCTCTGAAAAGGATCTCGTATATCTGTGATATATAAATGCACATGCGCGCTCATGCAACCCTGCAAGCGCAGCGTTTTTTCTCAGGGCAAAACTGCGTGAGCGTGGAAGTGCGTGTGTGCGTGTGCGTGTGCTCACGCTTCTCAATAGAAGCCAGCCTGGAATTTTTTTCTTCTTTTTTGCCCCAGCTTGACTGCCTTGGTGACAATGAAATTATTTTGATCTCAGCGGATTGATGACTTTATTGCAAACTTGACCTTAAAGCCACTTTCCTTCTCCTGTGCCCTGAGTCCAGCCCCCCCCTCGCTGCCTGGCCGGGGAGGCAGCGCTAGCTGAAAAGCCAAAGCCCTTTTCTATCATTTTTTTCCCCTCTATTTCCTGACAAATTAGAATAACAGAGAGCTTAATTGCTAAGCAATCATTGCGGGCTGATTGTAATCAGCTCCAGCGGTTCCCTCCTGCTGCAGCACAGGGTGGAGGGC
>VFFE01007193.1:170560-205844 GCA_008921705.1 Burhinus oedicnemus
CACGTGGGTGACCCCCTCCTGTGGGGAAAGGGGAGAGAGGAGACGTCTGCTCTTACCAGTACACGCCACGGCAGCGAAGACCCAGCACTGGCCGTACTTGACTGGCTGACACCCAAACTTCTTCCACCTCTTGAGAATATCCACACTCCCGATCCAGGCCATCGGGCTCATCCCATCTTCGTAATTGTTGTCCCACCGCCCTGCCAGCACCCCCCGGTCCTCGTCGTTACAATTTACCTGCGGCACGACAAGTGGGGCCATGATGGAGGGACAGCTGGGCACGGGGGGCAGGAGAAAGCTGGCGAGGGCAGGAAAGCACCTTCTCCCAGCTCACACGTGCCAGCCATCCTGGAGCAGTGCAAGAGCTCACCAGGATGCAGGTGGCCACGGTGCAAGAGAGTGCCGGGATGCACACGGACACACGCATCCCAGCGCGCTCTTGCACCGCAGCTGCCTGCATCCCGGTGAGCTGGGGATGCACAAGTGGGAGAGTGGGTGGATGGAGAAGCTGTAATTGGGATGTGCTAATTGGGGATGGATTTTAGAAACATGTCCTCCCATCTGGGATTTTGGTTATGATTATAATGTCCAGCAACCAGAGGGGAGCAAAGGCTGCTCCCGGGATGCTGTGTGCCTACCTCTGCCATTTCTCTCCTCTTAAAGGATCCTTTATATATATTTTTATATATATATATGTGATATAAGAGCAATAGTGGAAAGGTTGTAAAGGGGATGCAAAACACCCCAGGGAAGGAAACTGGTGTAACTGGGAGGGGAATGGCAAATGCCATCTCTCTGTCACAGCTGTAGTTGCAAGCTGGGGGGACAGCAGGAGAGTGTTTGTACCCCATGTGGAATGGGGTGCTGGGGAGCCTGGGGACACCCTGCAGGGTGTGCTGGTGGCCAAAGCCCTGCGGGACTCACCATGGCGCTCACCACCCTGCCGATGTACACGGGGTCGTTGCGGCGGGAGCAATCCCGGTTCTGGTCCCTCAGGAATTTGGGGTTTGTGTCCAGCAGCTTGAGGCAGATGGACAAGATCTCATCCTCGAACTGGTGCAGAGTGGGGAGAAAAGGGGTGTGAGGTCCTCACAGTGCACAGGAGCTCTCCTGCCTCAGTCCCCCCCTCCCTGGCTCACCACGATGCCCTTGCAAGTGGGGCTGCTGGGCACGTGGGGGGTGACATGTCTCCAGGGTCCCCTCCCTGAGCCAGCATCCACTGAGTGACTTTGCCCGGTTTGTTCCACCGTGCAGGGGGACTGGCGCTGCGGCCAGCGGAGGCTCAGTCTGCGAAGCCCAAGGGCGAGCTCCCGCCCTCGCTCCGGGGCCGGATCCTGCTTCCTGCAGCTGCTGCTGCACAGGGGTCAGGCACCGACCTGATCTCCGGGGAAAACCACCTATTTCCCATCACTGGGTGAGTCACAGCCCTTCCCCGAATTGATGCACGGATACTACGGGGGCTACAGGCACCCCTGCTCCTGCTGGCCCTGCCGGCCCTCTGGGAAAACCCGGAGCTTGGGGAGGGCAGTGCTGGGGGCCCAGCGTGATCACAGGGGGCTGCAGCTCAGGGCACGGGTGCTGCCTTATCGGTGCAGCTGGCAAAGTTCTGGGGAGCACGTTATCAGCTGTCGGCTCCCAGTGCAGCGTGGCCACCCCGATTAGGCATGTGTGGCCCCAGGGCCCCCAGGAGCCATGCAGGAACGCTCCCCTCGCTCTGCCACACTTCAAAGTCAGCTCATTCCCCTCTCAGGAATGAGATCTTGGTTGGTCTGGCCCATGGTTGCATGGTGGGGCTGGCTGCTCCCCGAGGGGCTGGCTGCATTTGGGATGCATGTTGGGGGGACAGACATGGCACCAGCCCCTGTGCTCTGCACTGCCAGGGCTGCATGGACTGGGCTTGGCCGGGGGTCCTGGGGTTCTTGGGGGACCATGCTCTGCTCACCTGGCCGAAGTTCCAGGGGGTGGAGGTGATGTAGTCACGGGCTCCCTGGTAGATGAGTCCCTGCTGGGACAGCACGTACTCACAGCGCTCGTCCTCGTCTCGGAGGAAAACTGTGTCCTCTGCAGGAAGAGCGAGAGATGGGGATGGGGCTCTGCCCCCAAACCCCCCGGCCCTGCTCAGGGCTCCCCCCCTCCCCAGGGACATGCTGGGCAATGACCAGGGATGGGTCTGGTGGGAAATGAGGCAACAGGGGCTGGAACTGCTCCCGTCTGAAAAAGCTGCTGGAGAATTTCAACTCGGTTTGATTTCAGCTGATGAGAAAATTTCAGTGGGCTTGTGGTTTTCTTTTCCAGTCTTTCTTGTTTCTCTCTTTGTTTTCTCCCTTGTGTTTTATGGAGTCAGGTCTTTTCCCAGGAAGGGAAACCTCCCTGGTGGGAGAAGTGAGCAGTGGGAACCGGGAGCACTGGCTGAGATCGCAGCTGAAGCCATTTTGCTCGCACAGCAGTTACTGCTGGAAAAATCACTGTTTACTGGAAATGTTTTCAGTAAAAAACCCAACACATACATCCCCAGCGCCAGTGCTCGGCACAGTCCTGGGCGAGCGAAGCTTCCTAAAGCCCCTTATCTCAGCAGAGCCAGCACAGGGTGTCTGGGATTCAGGAAATGGAGCTGGGAGCAGGGCAGCACGGGGCTGCTCCTCAGGGCAGAGGAAGGACGTGGAGAGATGAAAATCCCGGCTGTTGTTTGTCCAGCATCATTAAACTCTACAGCACTGAGCCTCCCTTCTGTATCAGGTTGCCCAAATTTGTCCAGGACAGTGAGACTCCTGGGAGCACCCAGGGCTCATCCCTGAGGCCACAGTGGGGTTCCCAGCCCGGGAGCAGGTGGGCAGGTCTGGGCCAGGTGTGGGCAATTAATTAGAGCCAATTAGTGGCTTTTCTTCTGCCTGTTGTGGGCCAGGAGCTGCTGCCATGGGTTGCCCAGAGCTTCACACCAGCACCACAGAGGTGAGCTCCTGCGGGTCATTGCATGGTGGGCACAGCCCAGATGGGGCATTGGGTGTTTGGGGCGCTGGCAAAGGGGCTGTGTATCCTGGGGTGGGGGATGGTGCTCATGGCCCCAACCTGTTGTGGGGACCATGCAGAGTTGGAAGTAAAGTGGGGATTTCTGCTTGGATCTGAGGTCAGGGCAGAGGTTGGGGCACCTGGGGTCTGCAATGGTGTAAGAGCTGTGGGGGTGCACTGCCCCAGCAGAGCTGGGGGGTGACTCGTGCTCGCCTTACCTGGGAACCCCCAGTCTCGGGAAGATGAAAGCCTCACCTGGGTGCCAGGCGTTAAAGAGCAGAACAAAGTCCCCGATGTGGCAGCTGGTGCCCTGGTAGCCAGTGGAGGTCTCCAGTGTCAGGCTGTAGCGGCCAATGCGTGCGCTGGGGGGGGAGCAGAGCGAGACGGAGAGGGAGCCCCCATCCTGCTGCTGGACCACAGCGCTCCAGCCTGACTCCTCCGGGAAGTCAGTCACAGCAAAGTGAGACTTGGTTCCCGACGTCTCAATGGGGCAGGGCCCTGCCAAGAAGGAGCATGTCAGCTCTCCCAGTGCTCTGGGAGCCCCATGCCACCGGGGCTGCGCTACGGGGACCTACCCCACAAGCACCCTGCGGTGCTCCCATGCCCTCTGCCCTGCGGCGGCTGCCCTGGACCTCAGCTCTTGCAACCCAGGAATGTTCGCTCTTTGGTTTGTTGGGTATTGGGGACGCAGGGCAGCCCAGCCGTGGGAAGCTCAGGCACATCTCTTGCTGTTTGGAAAGGCGTAGGAGGGAGGAGCTTACCCCACGGGTGCCCCAAGACCAGGAGAGCGGAGGGGGTGCTCACCTCTGTGCCCACCCCAGGGCCACGTCTCCTCCCCTCAGCTATACCCATTCCTGCCTCTGCTCCGAGCGGAGCTGCCGAGTCCCTATGCCCATGCAGACTGGTCCTGCCGCAGCCCATGGCGTGGGGGTCCTGGCTGCGAACCCCGGAGTCCCCGTCACCGTGGTGCTCTCAGTGGGAGCCCCGCTACGTGTGTGCAGCCTCAGCCGTTGCTACGAACATCCCATGATTAGCAATTACATCAGTGGCTGCAGCGCTCGAGCCGAGGACAGCGTGATCTCGGCCGGCCCCTCCGAGCACGCAGCTGCGTCCAAGCCACCTGCGCTGAGCCAGCTCCAAACACCGCTCCACTGGGGAGCGGTGACACCCAACCCCAGCCACGCACAGTCCTGTGGTGATGCCAGTGCCGGTGCCCGTGTGGGCTGGCAGTCAGTGTAGCGGTACCACAACGGTCCACTCCCCCCGCTGGGAACACAGCCCTGGGCTGGTTCCCCGCCAGCCTTTGGCCGCAGCGTGGGCGGGACGCCAGGCGAGTCACCAAAAATACTCATGAACTCATGAGAGTGACACAGTTTCTCCTCTCTGTCCTTTCGGGGAGGCTGGGTTGAGTGAACCGTGTCCTTTTGGCAAGGGTCAGCCTGGCGCTGCCGCAGGGATGGCCAGCCACGGGATCCTGCTGCCGCCTCCTCCTCTTCCTCCTCCTCCTCCCTGCCTGCAAAGCCTGTGCCATCCCCCCGGGGCCCAGGCACCTGAGCAGGGCTCTTCAAATGTGCTGCTTTAAAAATACAGGCTCTATTTTTGTATGGAGCCGTTCCCCTCTTTCCTGCAGGAGATAGCAGGCGGCCTCTCTGTCCCAGGCGAAAGCAGGTCTGGCAGCCCCTGCCCCAACAGGGCTGCGGGTCCGGCCCTGGTAAGGGACGTGCCAGGGCCACCAAGAGCCAAAGCACCTTTGCCCCCTTTTTCCGCAAGCACCGGGGCTGTGCTCCAGCCTGATGGCAGTCGCTCCCAGCCTCTGTCTTTGCCCCAGGGGGCTGTGCCACGGGGCTTCTCCTGGCTTGCAAAACCAGCCTGGGATTGCCCGGGATGCAGCATGACCTTGTAAAAACCCGGTGGGTTTGAGCAGTGGGCAAGCAGACCCCTGCCATGGCTGCCTTAGGACCGGGAGGCAATGGGGGAGCTGCCAGTTTAAGGTGAAGCCAGGGGTGGGGGGAGTGCTGGGTATGTGTTTGTCACCTGAAGGTGGGATCAGAGCTTTTAGGGGAAAAGGAGTGTTTTATGCTGTGAGGAAACCCAGCTGCAGTTTCACTTTGAGTTCTGGCCTGGTTGACTCAGCAGGGACACTGCAGCCCCAAAATAACTCTTGCCCAAGAAAGAGTTTCCTCTCCCTTTGCTCTGAGCTGGCGGGGGCCGAGCCCCTGCCCGGCAGCTGTGTCTGGCTCTGGCCATGGAAGCGATGTCCCTGTCCCCATCTCCGCTGCTCCCAGCAGGCTCTTGCCAGGGCTACAGCAGCGGTGGGAGAAGCACCCAGTGTGGAGCCACGGGGACCCACCAAGTGCTGCGCCCGGCTCCCGTGTACCGGCACTGCTCGGGGCAGGGGCTGCAGCAGGGCTGTGTGCTGGGGGGCTCAGTGGGTACGTTTCTTTTCTCCAGGGTTTATGTTTCCTGAGCAAACCACACTCTGGGGGTGTCTAAGCGATGGTGGGGCAGGGGTGGCTGGGTAAAAAGACCATCAGCAAAAGTGCTGTGAAACCCTCTGGCTGAAAAGATTCTCTTTTGCTGATGTTTCTCAGAAGGGCAAGAGACTCAGCCAGTTCCCTGGCTGCAGCCAAGGCCCTTCCTGGCGAGCCGGCAGTTCCGGCATGGCCCCAAGTCTGGCTTGGCCCCGGGGAGGAGGCGGCAGCAGCAGCTTTTTGTTTTATTTCTTTATCACTTCCCTTCAGCTCTTGTTATGGAGCAGGGTCTCTACCTTTTCTCTCCATCTTGATATGAATGGTTTGGGTTGGAAGGGACCTTAAATGTCATCTAGTTCCAACTCCCCTGCCACAGGCCGGGACACCTCCCACTAGACCTGGTTGCTCAAAGCCCCATCCAACCTGGCCTTGAACACCTCCAGGGATGGGGCAGCCACAGCTTCTCTGGGCAACCTGGGCCAGTGTCTCACCACCCTCACAGTAAAGAATTTCTTCCTAATATCTAATATAAATCTCCCTTCTTTCAGTTTAAAACCGTTACCCCTTGTCCTATCACTACACGCCCTGATGGAGAGTTGCCCGCTGTTTTCCTGCATAATTGTGAGCTGTGACAGCACCAGCCTCTGCTGGGGTGGGGAACGGGGGGGACTGGGAGATGGGGCAGATGCCTTGGCATAGCACTGGTGTGAGCGTGGGGTGAGCCCAGGGGCAGAGGACAGCTCGCCCTGTGGCAGGCGCTTGCTTGCAGCATGTGGTACGATGGCACTCACCCGTCTCGACATTGAAAGCCAGTTTGTCCACCCCCTCCTCGTAGCTTCTGCCTGAGAAGTGCAGGGTGATGGTGAAGGGCTGCCCCCGCCGCACCACCAGCTGCTGGCAGCCCATCTCTGCCGTCCGGTGCTCCCGGCCGTTGCGCTCACACTGCAGGTCCCACGTCTCCAGCACCAGATCTGCAAAGGCAGCACCGTGTACAGCTCTCCCCTCTGCCACGCGCTCCTGGCCCCAAGGGGTGGCCGTGCCCCGCACACACAGTCCCCACGTTCAGGCAGAAGGGACTGCATTAGTCCCACCCTGAGCCTTGGGGTTTTGGACCTTGGTGCTGGGGTTTGGCAGCCTCCTCTGCCCAAGCTGCCCTGTCTTCCCCTGGTGTGCCTGGCAGAGCCCTGGATGCTGTGGCTGTGCTGGGCTCTGAGCATCCCTCCTGGAGGGCTCTGCGGACTGGGCTCGCATTGTGTGTTACAAGCTCGCCGGGGCAGGGGCAGAGGTCCTGCAGCCAGCTGGCAGCCGAGCTCTGCACCGTATTTCTTGTGCCGTGGTGCTGCCCTCCACGGTACCACCATGGAGGAGGGGGATTATCTGCTGCCAGAACCATGCCAGGTCTGCAGCTCACGGCATCCAGTGCTGGAGCAAAGCCCAGTGCTTGTTTCTGCTTTCTGGGAGGTGTGGGGCCCGTCGGCTGGGGTTTGCTGTCTGCGCGCCCCCACCCCAAATCGGCGCTGCTGAACCTGGAGAATGCCAGGCATCGTTCTGTGTCTCAGCCAGACCGAGGGCAGCTCTCTGGGTAGCTTTACCGCTCCGCGACTGCTGACAAATTGGAGAGACCGACCGTAAAATTGGTGACAAAGCGGATGTCTGATTCCCTGGCCTCGGGCACTCTGCCCTGCTCTGCCTCCCAGGCCAGGCAGGGCTGCGTGCCGGAGCAGCCGGCGGCCATGTCCCCGCTGCCCCAGGCGCTGCGTTGGAGCGATATGCTATTGTTTGTCATCGCTTGAGGCCAGCGACCCTCGAATGCTCTGCCAGCAGGCGGGTTAGTTGCCAGAATAAGCAAAAGCATTTAGTGCAGAAGAGCACGCAGCGAGCTCAGCGCCAGCCAGGGACTGGGGCGTCTCGTGAGGGGCGATGCTCAGCTTGCTGCCCTTGTGCCACAGCTCTCCCTGGCTGTGCCCTTCCCGGTGCTTGCAGGCCAGCAGTGGTAGCCACCAAGCCCTGCTCAGGTCGGTACCAGGTGGAAATGGCTGACCCCGAGCTTGTTGTTCCCAGAGCTAAATGGAAACGCCACTCCTGGCTCTCTGGGCATGGGGACACCATAGCGTGCATCCAGGAGAGGTGGTCAGGCTCATCACTGGTCCCCACCGCACTGCAAGAGCTGCTGTGGACAGCTGGGGCTGTCCATAAATAAGGGCGAGGTCCTCCAGCTGGTCCATCTAGGACCCTGGAGTGGGGACAGAGCACAGAAAGGTCCTTTCCCTTTTCACTTCCCCCTTTACAAGCAGAAACATGGCTCCGTGCTACAGCACACGAACTGTGCGAGTGCGAACCTCGCTGACACTGAGCCAAACTTGTTGCAAACAAGCGTGTTACGAGAGGAGGACGGGGAGTCCTCTTTGTCCCAGTCACCCAGGGTTATTTTCTTCAGTGGGTTTAGCAAAAAGCAGATTTTTTCAAAGTACAGGTGCCTCTTCCCAAACTGATCAGTGCCAAGAGATGGGCAGGGAGGGGGCTGCAGTGCCACCAGGGCATGCAGGTGGCAGTGGGGTCCTAGATATCGCCACGCAGGAGTAAGATCTACCCTGGGTGTAGCGGCTCAGCTTTGTGTCAGGAGCTGGCAGTGCCAGTGCCCAACCTGAGGGACCTGTGTTGGCATTGGTGCTGTGGTGCTGGGAGCCCGGTGGGCCGGAACAGCCCACGGCACTGCTGGGCGCCAGGACAGAGCGATGCCGTCTCACTCAGAGGGCTGTGTGTCCATTGGTATCGCACAGTCCTGTTTCCCGGGATTTTGGAGACAACTCTGTGGGAGTGAGGGTTGTCTTTGCCTCCCCGCGCAAGTCTGGAAAGCCACCTGCATGGAGGGATTTGTGAAGGCCAGAAGCATTACTTCTGACTGAGCCTCCAGAAATCCTCCTTAAACCAGGGTGGGACGTAGGCACATATTCCCAGTCTAGCTGTCAACACTCTTCTCCAAGAGCACTGAAAGCTTTAAATAGCACCAAACTTCATTCTGCAAATACTGGCATCGCTCCGGCCAGCGGAGAGCATTGTAGCTGCGGAGGGAGGGAAGGGAGCCGACCCCGCGCAAACCCCCACTTTTCTTGTCGTCACCGTCCTCTATTTTAGTCTTTCCCATTCCCTACCGCCCTTTGCTTTAGCTGAGAATTCACTGAGCCGGCTCTTGTGCCAGCTCCTAGGAAAGCAAGCGAGCAGTTCACGGCCGAAGGTGCCGCCGAGCCCCGGCTGCGGGAGCGCTTCGCTCCCGGGCGCCGCCGCGCAGGTGCCGGGGGAGCTCCGGGGCGGCGGGGGAGCCCCGACCGGTCAGCGCTCCCCGCGGGCCGGAAACCGCCGGGCACCGGCGGGAGGGGATCGTCCTGCGGTCTTACCTTCGGCCATGGTGCCCGGTACCGGGGGGTCCGGGTCCGGGTCCGGGTCCTGGTCCTGGTCCCGATGGAACTGGTCCTGGTCCTGGTCCCGGTGGAACCGGTCCCGGTCCCGATGGAACTGGTCCTGGTCCCGGTGGAACCGGTACTGGTGGAACTGGTCCTGGTCCCTGTGGAACTGCCCCTCAGCACCCGCCACCCGGCTCCGCCGCTCGTTCCATTTATACCGCCGCGGCCGCGCACACCCCCGCGGCTGGGGATGGCAGAGGGAAAGAAAGGGAAAACAAAGTTTCCAGGAAACGGAGTAGTTTGGGTCCCACCTATTTAAAACCACCCAAGAAAAAAAGTGGCCGGGGAGAGGAGGGGGGGGTTCAGCTCCCACCCAGAAGCGCCGGGGCCGGCCCCTGCCCGCAGGGCGCAGCCCCCTCCCTGCCGGCCCCCAGAGCCTCCCCCGGGCAGGGGCTGGAAACGCTGCTGGTTAAGAGGAGGGAAAAAAGGAGAAAAAAAAAAAAAAAGCGTGGGGAGGAGAGAGAGGGGCTGTGCGTTTCACACCGAGGTGCCAGAAACTTGGGGAATGTTTTCTCCTTATAAAGTTTTCTTCCCCCATGCCTTATCTCCATACCCGGCCATTTCTGGCAAGGGCTACAGCTGCTCGGGATTGCAGCAGCCAGTCCCCCTTCCCGTAAATGCATCCCTAAGAGACATAGTGGCCGGAGGGAAAATGTGCTGGAAACTTTGCTGTTTGAGGGAAAATGTGCTGGAAACTTTGCTGTTTGCTCCGGGGCACGGCGCCACAGGGAGGTGTGCATAGAGCAGGGACTGGCGCTTTCCCTGGCAGCCCTTGCTCCACGCACCGGCTGTCCCTCACCCATGGGTCTCTGGTCCCATGGGACTGTCAGCAGTGCTGCCTGGCCTGGCCCGTCCCTCCCTGTGCACCCCAAGGGTGACCCAATACACTTGAGACCACCTAGCAGGGGCCGAGGGCAGAGACCCCCACGCCTTCATGGGGTCTTGGGGTTTGGGAGTGCCCTCGGTACCTCAGCAGTGGTATGGCTTGTGACAAATCAGGTCTTGAGAAGTTTCACCTCTGGAACAGACTTTGTTCAGTTACTGTGTTTCCTTCATGTGATTTAAGCTGATCAGGGCCAGGACCAAGGATGGGTTTTGCTCCTGGTGGAGCCCCATGCCAACTTTCTTTGTCTGGCCCTTGGCTGGGTGCCCGATGCTGCAGCCCCTGTGCCGGAGGTGGCTGCATGCTGGAAACCCTCCTCAGCCCGGCAGGTCTCCTCCTGCTCCCCTGGACCCCTCACCCCATTCCCCTCCCAGAGCCCAGAAGGTTTGGTGGTTGGTGTGTTGCTCCAGGGCTGCTGCAGGTACCAAGGACCTTCTTGTGGATGGCAATGTCCTGAAAGCAGTTGGGGTCCATCACTTGGTGTACTCAGGGTTGCCCCACAGGGCCCACGCATGGGCTGTGCCTCGGTAAAGCCCGGCTGTCCTGGGCTCTACCCATGTCCTGGTGTGCCTTGTCCCAGTTGTGCAGCTGGATCTGCTCTCCTGGTGCTCGGGGTGGCCCTGGTGAGGGGTCTCTGGCCATGGGCGATGCTTTCTGCTCCAGCATGCCGCAGCACTGCGCTGGGAGGGTTTGCAGCAAGACACGCAACCTCTTGCAGCTCCACAAAGGGCGTTTTGGTACAGAAAGCGTCACTGTAAGGTCTGAGCACACCAAGAGTACGTACCCGGGAAAAGCCCCATGAGCTGGGGACTCCTGGTGCGGCTGGGTCCCAGCCCCGCTGTGGGGGCACACGCAGCAGCGCTGCCCTGTGCTACCCTGCGTGACAGTGGGCAGAGGGGCCTTGGAAAGGCAGTGTCCTGGTGAAGGCGCTGAGCCGCAGCGGCTGGGGGAGTCCCCTCCTTCATCACCATCCGTGAGGGAGGTGGGGGAGGGAGGTTAAAGCCAGTGCAGCAAATCCTTGCTGAGGGAAAGCTCGGGGCAGCTGGTTTTAATGAAAGCCATCCGTGCACCGCTCCACCACGCGCGTGCGCAGGCCGGATGCGTGCAGGTGGCAGTGGGGACAGCCTTTGCCAGGCACACGGCTGGTGTCGGCACTGCCCTTCTCACCCCCGCAGTCGCCAGCCCGGAGCAACCTCATCACGGGATGTACCGTGCAGGAACAGCCTGCGAGCGCTGCCCCGTCAGCGCACCCCTGTTGTTACTGCCCTGGGGTCCCACTCTCCCGGCTCGGATTCCGAAGTGTTGTCCCAAATCTGGGTTCTTTACCCAGTGTGCAAAACCCAATTGACACATGGAGTTGAGATATTTTTTCCATTCCAGTTCTGCACAGAAAAGGCTGCTAGGCGATAATTCGCAAAGCTAGCACATCTGTTAGAAATACATAGGCTTTTTTATATGAAAAGATAACGAAGGAAAATCTCATCAAAATAGCTGATTGGTTACTTCTAATTATATAACAAAACCTCATTTGCACATGTCCCAATTTCTGTCTGGCTCATTATATTAAGGTGGTCTTACATATAAAATCTCCTCCTAGAGGTGTGATTTTTAGTATTAAAATTATCTAAGGTAACTAGAGGCTATACCCACATCCTATCAGCTACGACTAGGTTACTGTTTAACTTTCTGTTCTGTTGGGGCTCCGCCTGGAACAATGGCTAACTTCAAGACTGGATTATTTATGTTTATGGACTTATTGTTTTAGGGACTTTCTAGTCCCATTGCTATGGTTTCAGTGTAGGTTATCACATCATGGTCACTCAGTTTCGTGGATTTTTAACTCCCATCTCCCATAAGTCTCACCTTATGCTTTTCCCAAGTTCTGGGATTCCTCTTCTTCTATTTTCTGTATAAGAGGGTGATCCTCTGCTTTAGTCATCGTTATTTGCAGGGTTTTTCTGTCTGTAATACCTGTTTGTGAAGACTTTAACACACGGGCAAACATTGAATTGTAAAACAACTCAGTAACAAGATGATCAGGATAAGTACAGATATTAAGAAGAGCTACTTTAGCCAATTAAGTTTGGTAACGAGGACATTAGCTCGGAAAGATCTAATCCTTCCTGTTCCTTGACACTGGAGGCCAGATCCGTTAATTTCTGTATCTTCTCTTCTGCTAATTGAGAATTGTCTGTTAGGTTAAAGCAACAAATCCCCTTAAACTCCTCACACCCATGATTATGCCTCGAAAGCAGACAGTCGATGGCAGCTCTGTTTTCTAAAGCAGCTTCCCTTATTTGAGTCATCTCTTCACCCAAAGCTGCTAGAACTTGAGAGGTATAATTTATGTTCTTCACCAATGCACATACATACAATTCTTTTTATTGTGTAATAATTCACGGCTACTCCTACTCCTGGCACTAAACTAGCTGCAGCTGTCATTTTGCTCGGGCTCCAAAGAGTTACTTGTGAATTGGCCGGCATGCCCATGAGCGGTGGCAGCAACAGCATTACTAGTCCAGGAAGCCAGGATTGCATAGTGCGACGATTCCCTGTGTGCTGTGCAAATAACCCCAAAATCCAACTGAAGCTACTGCCAGGAGAAACAAAGAGAGGAATGAAGCCCGGAGAATACTGGCAAATTGACTTTTCAGAGCTACCCAGAACAGAATTCCATTGATATCTATTGGTGATAACGGATGCTTTCACTGGATGGCCAGAGGCTATTTTGATGTGATTTTCCTTCATTACCTTTTCGTATAAAAGAGCCTATGTGTTTCTAACAGGTGTGCTAGCTTTGCGAATTATCGCCCAGCAGCCTTTTCTGCACGGAACTGGAATGGAACAAATATCTCGACTCGGTGTGTCAGTTGGCTTTTGCACACTGGGTAAGGAACCCAGATTTGGGACAACATGAAGAGCCTCCAAAAATGTCACCCTCTTCCTCCTCCCGGACCCCTCGGTGCCGGCAGCGTGGGCAGAGCTGGGTCGAGCCGTTCCCATGGATGCAAGGGGGGGGTCACTGGGGGTGGGGGTCTTGGGGGCTGCCTGGCTCTCCAGGCACTGGGGATGTGGGAACCGCTCTCCCCTGCCAAGCTGATGCGGGGCTGGGGCCGAGGGAGGGCTGGGAGCCCCCAGCCCCACCAGTAGCTGTTTTTGCCCACCCCAAGCTGGCCCCGCTCCCAGGGCTGCGTCCTGGGCACAGGAGCCATCACCATCAGCGGTGACACATCCCAGTGTGTTTGGGCTCACGTTGGAGATGCACGCTTCAGCTCCGCCTGTACAAGCCCGCTCTTCCTCCCTCACCCTACGTGAACTTTGGATGCACTCAGCAGCCTGAGGTCCCGCGCTGGGGATGTGTTTAATTTGCTCCGGGTAATGTGTGACAAACAGCCTGTAACGGCGCTGTCTGCCGCAGAGCAATCGGAAACACACTTTTTCTCGCTCGGCGCAGAAGCAGGCGCAGTTCGTCGCCGTTTGGGGTGTTGGTGTGTCTGGGGTGCGCAGAGCCAGGCGAGCTGGGGTGCCTGGTGCTGGTCAGGCTGTAGGAACTAATTTCTGTCTGGTTTTCTGGCTAAGCACAGAGCAGGGACGACTGACAGCATCTGTCCCTGCTCTGTCACCTCTCTCAGAAGTGGCAGGAGCTGAGTTGGCCGGTTGTCCCCCGGGGCTGTCCGGGAAGCCCCAGGCTTGGTCCCATCATCTCAACGAGAGGAAACCTCCCTTGTTTCTGGCTTTAGTGGCCCCACCACGTATCGCAGAGGCATCTGTCTGCCCAGGCACTGGAAAATGCAGCACATGGAAGACCAACCACAGTGATGGCGTTATTTTTATTCTCCTTAGTAAGACAAGGTTGCATTAAGAGGGTGTTTGCACTGCTGGATGCCCAAAATAACTCCTCATTTGCTCAAGGTGTTCAGCGGAGGACTGCGACTTCCCTTGCACCCAGCCCGGTCCTGGAGCTGCTTCAAAGCGTGTTGGTTTGTTGCCTTTCCCCGGTCGTGCCCAGGCAGAGCCTCTGTTTGCTTTCCTGGGTGTGTGCCGGGGAGGCTGGCAGCCCCCGGCTGCGCCCGCACATCCTGACTCAGTCTCTTGTGCAGGCAGATAAACAAGCCGTGAAAAGGGACAGTGTCTTCCTCTGAGTCGCCCCGTTAAGTTGTCAACCGACTTGTAACAGCTCTGCCCGTTTGCCTGCATTGCCTCCCACCCCGGGGTGTTCCCCAAAGCGTGGCCCTTTGGCAGAGCCGTGAGCCGCTGTCTCCCACAGCCCTCCGAAGCCGGGGTGACCCGTCTGCTCCCCAGCTTGCACAGTGACCCCAGCAGCCGGAGCCCCTCAGCAGGGAGTCTGGCATCCTCCCGTTCCTGCCCCAGGCTCCGCGCTGGGGTGGCGGCAGGTCTGGAAAGGGGGCGGCGGGGTTGGGATGTGACTTTGGGAAAAGGTTAAAGGATGAGAAAATGTTTTATGCTTGTGATGACGGGGCCAGCGGGGAGCGTTTGTGGCTGACCGTAGGGATCCTGGCATGTAGGATGCGGCAGTTATCCCTCACTCGCTGGCGCTGGAGAGGACCTCTGATCTGCGAGCATGGAAAAATAGTTCAAAAACGGGGGAAAAAACCTGTAGCTTCTCCGTACCTGGTAGGGACCAAGCCGAGGGCTGGGCAGCGGTGGCAGACAGGCTCCGTAAGGGCACTGCAGCCCGTGGTGAGGGAGGATGGGCTGGCAGACGGGGGAAGCTGGGGTTGGTGGCCGCGGCATGGGCAGACATCACTGCTTAGGGCAGGGGCAGAAACTGGCTCTGTGCGGGCATCACTCCTGTTTTGGGGCTTTTTGTCACCGCAGGCAGCTCTGGCGATGGGCCAGCGGTTGAGCAAGATGGGCTCGGTGCTGCGCCGGGTCTACCGCGGCTGCAGGGCTTCGGGAGCCGGCACAAAGGGGCTCTTGTTCCCGGCTGCGGGCAGTGCCGGCAGGGCAGGAGGGGACAACCGCCCGCCAGACCAGGCAGCACAGCGCAGGGAACAGGCAGCCTTTCCTTTGGGAGGAGAAGTGTTTTTTCCAAGGAAAAGCAGATTTTTTTTCCACTTGGTCCCACAGCCAGGTCTGGGGAGCCCGGCACGCTCCGGTGTCGCAGCCACAGGGTATCCGGCAGATGTAGTGTTGATGCGTCCTCTGCTCATAAGGTGGGAGGAGGGATGTGCCGGTCCCAGGCTCTGGCTCGCCACTCTCGGCACGTGCCGAGCCAGAGGCTGTTGCCGAGAAGTGCAGAGCGCCGAACCAGCATCGGCTGTGGAGGGGTGAGCCAGCCAGCTGATAACCAGCTTTTCTGGAAAATCTGGAGAAAGGCACTCTGACCCGCTTCTAAAGGGGGGGGTTGTGAGGAGGAATTTATTATGTCACTGTTTTTATTCTTAGGCCAAGTCTGTGTTTTTATTTAAAAGAAAGGAAAAACACAAACCTCTCAGATGTTTCTTGATTTATTCCGTCTCTGGGCTCGGCAGGGGGGCAGGAGGGTTTCCCTGCCACCCGTTGTGCCACCGCTCTGGAGGGGGCTTCCCTGGCAGGGCTCCCCAGGATGGGGCAGCCCCCCTCCCGCTGCCCCGGGATGATGGGACCTGCAGGTGGGCAGCAGCGATGTGTGCAAAGGAGATGGGTTCTCCAGTCGTGTCAAGCATTTCCGAGCCGGTGGCTCTGGGAGGGCCACGAGGCCGGGACCAGCGGGGACCCACAGTGCGAGACGGGGGGCTGCGGTGCTGCGGAGGACGGACACGTATCTGCTGCCGGGGGAGCCATGAGTAGGGACATGGTGTTTTGCAACCTGAACTGGTTTAACCCGGTGCGAGCTGAATTCCAGTCTCCCAGTGTCATTTCCCAGCAGTTTGCTGAAAACCCCCCAGCCCTCTCCGAGGTGCCTCTCCCCAGTAACCCCCCACTGCCCTCACTGCAGACAGGCTCTGACGGGATTTGCGGGAGGAAAACCAGAGGGGTCTGCAATTCCCGGCCACGGCTTTGCTGTGTAGCATGCTTGTGTTCCTCTGTGAGTACACGTGTCCGGATTTAAATGCCTGAAGCTGCATGATCCCCACAGACTCGCACGTGAGTGATGCGCTTCCCCCATATGGGGGGTCACCTGTGCCTCTCTGTCCCCTCCGTGGCTTCCCAGGGGTGGCTGCTTGCTGGGCCCCTGGCATGGTCCCGTTTTCCAGCAGTCCCTCAGGATGGAGCACAGCTGGGATTTTGGAAAGCAGGCAAGCTGGCCTTGCCTTGGCCAGCTCAGACCAGACTGGTGTTACATTCACCCCTCGGAGTTCGACTCTTTGGCATTACTTTTCACCCTTCCTGTTTTCCTTGCTTGTTTCTTTGTTTTTTCATTTTTTTTATGGCCACCCTGCACCAGCCATCTTGGCTTGATGATGGCTGAGACCTGAGTTTGCTCTGTTGCAGCAGGAGCTTGGAGATAATGAAGCTGCTTTGGGACATCTCTGCTTGTTGCCACTTCTAAAACCCTCGCGAAGCTGAGGATGGTGCCGCATGGCTTTGTGTTGCTGTTCCGCTTCCTCTTGCGTTAAGGGCTCCCTCTGTGTTTACCTGCTGAAACCAGACCCGTGTGTCCCAGTTGCCCCCGAGGAGGACAAATCCAGGCACGACTGCGTTTCCGCTGCGGCATGAGCCAAGTCCCCATCCTGTGCCTTGAAACACCCGCGGCTGTTTGCAGCCGAGCCCTAACGCCGGGGGCTGCCGTAACGGGAAGGGGCCCACGGCAGCTCCGCTGGCCCCAGAACTGCTGGGGGTCCCATCCAGGGGGTTTGTGTTGTCCCACTTGCAGTTGTCCCTGCGCCTTTTCCTTGCCACCCATCGTCCATGCTTTCCTCCTTGCCTGGGACAAGGGCATGGCCGCGGCTCTGGCCAGGAGCGTTGCAGCCCTGATGCCTCTTGCCCTGCCTCTTTCTTCCTTCCTCTTCCCTCCTTCCTCTTCCCTCCGTCTTGCTGTGGTTGTTAACTCAGCATCCCCCCTGCAGTCTGCAGGGCACAGCTTGACAGGAATATAGCAGTGAGGAAGAGGAGGAAGAGGAAGAGTGCAGTTGCTGACCTCGGCCGGAGCTCCCTGCTCAGTGCTGACCCAGGTACCGGCTGCTCCGCCGGAGCAGGGAGCGAGGGGCTGCATGGGGACGGCTCCCCCCAAGAGCTGCCCTGGGGAAGAGGAGGGCAGTTTTCCCCTGGGATCTGACGTCCTTGCCTCACCCATGGCCCGTCTCTGTCTCCAGGCTGGTTTTGTCGTCTTCTGTATCTAACATTTAATACCTTTTTTCCTTAGGAAAAAAGTATTTCTCCAGGCCTTACGGGAGCTCCCCTCCGCGAGCTGGGCTGGCCGCAGTGACCCGCAGCCTGGCACTGCCGGACCCCCACCAGCCCAGCGCCGCCGGCCGCCCCCCGCCACCCTGTGACAAATGATTTTGCCATTTCATGGGTGGGAAAGAGACATTGATTAACTCCTGCACTTGCCTTTCTGGAAAGGTTATAGCTTAATTGGTCAGACTTGGAGTCATAAATCACGAGCTGAAGGATCAGCAGAGATAAGAAAATTTTTGCAGATTGTTGCAAAAACACTTTTTTGGTAGGAGGTATCCAGCTGTGCGCACCCAAATGTGGGGGCTGAGGGCAGTCAAGAGCACAGGGCTCCTCTGAGGAAACAATTCACCCTCCAGCGAGGGGCCGGAAATTCTCCTCTCTGTTATCAGTTAATCTCAGGATTTGCAAAATATCCTTTGTTTTTTGTTTTTTGTTTTTTTCTTTTGGAAAAAGAAAAACAACAGGAAAGCCATTTTTCGCTTTATTCAGAAGAATCTGAATTCCATGTGTTTTGGAAGATGATTCTGTTTCTCCATGGGAAGTGCTACTCCCTCTAACCTAAAAACTACAATTCAAAAAGGCCCAACTTTTTCCTGGCCAAGGCAGGCAGTGCAGGAGGGAGAAAAAGGCTCTTCCCACCAGGGCAGAGGAGAGCGGACTGATGGCAGCACCTTCCTGCCCCGGGGATGCCGGCTGGTTTGGGCATCCCATTGCCTCGGGTGCTCCCGGCACGGCATGGGCTGGAGCGAAGGCAAACACTGGCCAGCACTGGCCCAGCTCAGAGCAGGCAGGGAATGGCATCGCAGATGTGAAGCATTTATTATTCATGTCAGTAATTATTTCTTCCCTGATTCTCCCCAGTATTTTATTGAGGAATTAGGATGTTAATATGAGGCATCTCAAACCCACACTGCAGACACCCCTCTTACATCTGCCGCGCTGCTGCTGCTCAAAAATGGCAAATTAGAAAATGCCCCCAATTCCCTGGGTTTGCCTCAGCCCCGGCTCGCTGCCCTCAGACCCTCGTCTCGACATGCAGCAGAAGAAGGGCTCCGTATGGCCCCGAGCATCCATCCTGCCGCGGGATTGGTGCCTCTTGGTCTTGTCTTGATTATCGTCTCTTCTTCCCAGCCTCCAGGCATTTGTTTTGCCTGCGTTTCTCTCTTAAATCCCACATCCAGGTCTTCCTGGATTTACCTCTGGCTCCTCGCAGCATTTGGGACAGCCTGTCCCCTCCCAGCATGTCCTGGAGCTGTCGTGGTCACGGCAAGGTCTGAATCCACGGAGCCTGGCAGGGGTGAGGGGGTCCTCCCCTGCACAGCTGGGGCCCAGATGCCAAAAATCTCTCCGGGCAAGGTTAGGGAATGCTGAGATCCAGAAACTGGCTTTGCTCCACGTGTGATGATGATAAAGAACAGGAGCATGGATTTGAGTGCCTTTTCAAAGGGCTCCCAGGAAACTGGCTATTTAAACACAGGTAAAATAAATGAAAAATCGTCAGCACCTCTTTCATTTCAATGTGGAAGCTAAAACAGATGTTGCTTGCCCCAGTTAAGTAAAGAAGCAACTTCCCGACATAGGGCTGTCAAGCCCAAGGCTCGGTCCCTGCCACTTCTACCCTTTCCAGATTTGGGTCCTTTCAGCCTCTGACCTCTTGTCACCACTGGAGATGGCGCAGGAGAACAGCAAAGCACAAAACATCTTCTGGGGCACTGGAGGTGTTATTCCTATAAACAAGCAAAGCACTTCAGGATCAATACGAAGTTTTACTCATGGGCCCTAGAGAGATTTCATCTCCTGAATTATATGATGGGATAAATGAGATCCCAATCCGGCTGCCACCCCACGTACCAGCAGCTATTTGTTCACAGCCGGGCTGAACGGCTCCCAGAATTAATTAGAATAATCAATCCTAAAAATGACAAAAGTATTGATTAGCATTTTTGTCTCTTCACAGCCTGGCAGTGCTGTGACTCCGGGAGCATTGCAGAGGGATAAAAAGCAGCCTCAGCTGTGGATGGGAGATGCTTATCCAGTGACACTGTGTGACAGCGAGGCGTTTATATGCAACGATGGCATCACCCGAACACTTCCACGCGATATTATTTCATTAATAATATTCAGATACCTCTTCCTTGCTCTTGTTCAACTTACACAGTGGTTCATTTTTAATACTTGTCTATTTATGACTTTGCTGGACATGGTAAGAAAGCAGGAGTGGTGGGGAGGGGACCCTCCGCACCCGCCGATGCCAGGTGGCTTCTGTGAAATGACAGGCAAAAATCGGTATCCAAAGAGGAATTTGAAAAGCGTGCTGCTTCTTCAGCGCACTGCAGAGGCGAGCGTGTCACGGGATGATACAACAAATCAGCTCTCGGTAGAGCAGAAAATTGAGCGAGGGAACTGTCAGGCTGGGTTTTGAATGCTTTTGGAGGTAGATGAGATTTTTGGCTCTCGCAATGAGCTGGCTTTCGCCAGCCGTGTGCGTGGGGCTGGGGAGCAGGCACGCTCGGCTGGCTGGTGCAGGGACAGCCAGCCCTGGGTGGCTCGTGGGGACGTCGGGGCAGGGAGCGCGTCCGTCTGCTCCTACTCTGGATTTATGCGCTACATCAGCTCCGCAGCAAGGGGATTTTCGGAGCCCTTTAAATTTGGCGCAGGGCCAGAGAGTTGGGTACAGGTAAATATTGTAACAGGAAGGGGTAGGAAAAGTGCCCTGGCTGGGGTGACCTCGGTGACATTCAGGACATGGCATTGACTGGAGAATGGGGCAAAGCTGGCTGGGTTCACCCAGGATGGATCGTGCAGACCTCCCTGGGTGTCTCTCTATGATAATCCCTTTTAAACCAAAAGGAACAGAACAGACTCAGCTATCGGGATTTAAGTGAAGCAGTGATAGAAGTGCTACTAGGGAAATCAGTGTCTGAGCTGGAGAAGATGGAGCTTAAAAGAACTGTAAGGAGATGTAAAGAGCGGACAATGGGTAGGAGTGGGAGATGCAACAGGCAGGAGGTCCCAGAGCAGCGCCAGGGGACCAGGCTGGGATCGCTCTTCATTAACACTGCTGCTAATGACCTGGGCAGGAGGAATGCGGCGTTGTGGGGGGCGGCTGGGACTGCAGCCTCCGGAGAGGAGCTCAGCGGGGGCTTGACTTGGGGATTTGGCAAAAACAAGGCTAATAGGGGTATGAGCGATGCTCACGAACACTGGGATGGGCAATTGCCCTTTGCTGAGGCGCAGCATCGCGAGCCATGACTGTGCCGTGGCTGGGAGGAGGAGAGTGTTTTTCTGGAACGGCTCCTACGTGAGATATTGCTTTTTCTACAATGTCTCTTGATTAGCTCATGATGCGGCCGCCTGGGGTGGCGGGTGGCGCAGCGCCCTGGCCGGGACAGCCCGTCCCCCGCCTGGCTTCGCCCGCTCCCGGGTGCCCAAACGGACAGTGGGGATGGGATCCCCAGGGACCCCACGTTGTTTTGGACGGTGCTCAGCAAGGTCGCACCCAGCTCAGCTGGATCCCCAAGGCTTTGGGACAGTGCGTTCCCAACAACTGGGGAGGCTCAGCAGGATGACACCACCCTCACCCATGTACCGGGGAGGGGATGGGATGGGAGTGAGAACTGGAGACAGATGCATTTCTTTTAACCCCCCAAAAAAGGAGAGGGACTCATTCTGCAAATGGCTGCAGCCTGGCAGCAGGGACCAACAGGGCAGGGCACAACAGGGACAAGTCAACAGCGGTTTGAGCAGGACCATCCTACCAGCAGCAAGGTGCTAGCAGTGGGCAGGAGAGCCAGGCTGTGGCCACAGCCCGCGCAGGTGGCATGGGAGGCTCTCGTGGTGACACCGGCTGCCCATTGGCACTGGTGGGGAGCCCAGGCAAGCACCCAGTGCCTGGCTTTTGGCAGGACACGGCTTTTCATTCTGCTCCATGAGGACCACGCTGGGCACTTCTCTTCAGGTTTATTAACATTAATAACGTTAGTCCCATGTTAACGAGTGCACATGAACAAAATGCCTGTCACCGTTGCTCAGCCAGGGCTGCAGCAGCAGCACAGGGGACGGTAAAATCACCCAGCAGAGGCGGGAGCACAGTGGGGCTGGTGGGCAGAAAGGCCTCGGCACAGGTTTGCGCTCCTATGGAATGTTCCAAGCGTGGCTGCTGACTGCAGGGAACCCTCACCGATGTCCTGAGGCAACCCTGGTGCTGATAAGGATAAATGCGCTTTACGAAAGGATTGCTACACACCTAGTAGATTATTAACAAACCTCATGAGCCTGCTGATGGGGTTACTGCTATTCCACAGCAGGGTGAGTGCTAAGTACAGGGAATTGAAGGACTCTGGGACCGAGGGTTGGGCAACAGGTCCCAGCATCCCACCTCCAGGCATGGGTTGTCTCATCCAGTCAGTGATCAAGACTTCCACAATTGGAGAGAAACAGCCCCAACTGGAAGGGACTGGTTTTACTTGGCATTTGCTTTAGCTGGACTCTCGGTGTGGGGGTTCTCCAGGTAAACAATCTGGGATGGCTTTTCAGAGAGGCAAGGTGGTCTGGGACCCTGGAGGTCGCGCGGCAAAGCCAGGCTCACTGCTGGGGCTTCTTCGGTGGAGTTCTGTGAGTCCGAGTCTTCAGAGGAGAAACTGCTCTGGCTGGAAACCTGGAAGTACTGGGTGGCTTCTGCTCGCTTATTTGCAAGTGGACCATGTGTGCTGGGTGCTGAGACAGTCCCGTGGGGCTCAGTGCTGGGACACAACAGGTCAGCACCTGAAAAACGTGCCCGGGTAGGCAGGGTGAAGGGATGCCTCTGAAGGGGCTGGCTGTGCTGCCGGGCGAGGTGTTCTGCAGCTCCCAGGCAGGCTCCGCTCTTGGATTTTGGGAGCGGGGTGTCAGCAGAGATGTGGCGGTGAAAGGCACAGTTGCCCTCTGGCCCCTGCTGGCAGTGGGGCTGTGGGGAGCTCGGCTCCCCACCCAGCGTGGGATCAGGAATGCTGCCAGCCTGGGGCTGTCCTGGTCCCTGGACGCTGGGCTCTGGCTGCTCCACCACCCCCTGGCTCCCCGACACAGCTGGCTCGGGGCTGGTCGTTGCTTTGCAGACCAGGGCTTCCTTGCAAGGGGCTGGAGACCCCGAACCGAAGGCGTCTCCCTGCCCATCAGCTCGTGCTCCCCAGCCCTCCTGCAGCTCTGCCAGCATCTCCTCCAGGATCTGCTGGGTCTCCTGGTACCTGTGCCGTGCCTCGGTCCAGGCTGCCAGCCCTTGGCTGCTCTGCATCCTGTGCACCTGAGCCTTCATCTCCTGCAGCTTCTCAAGGGCGAACTCCACCGACAGCTTCTGGAAGGAGCTCTGCAGGCACTGCAGCGCCTGACCCTCCCCACGCTTCACCCAGGCTGAGCACTGCCTGCAGTCCAGCTTCAGCCCCGTGATCTAGAAAAGAAGGCAAGAGCGGCTGTTTTCATGACTGCCCAGCCAGCACCAGGTCCTGCGGGAGCACAGCCCGTGCACCCACCTTGCTGGAGAACCGGCCAAGCTCTTGCAGCAGCTCCTGCTCAGCCTGCCGCCGCTCCACCTGCCTGTAGAAGCTCATAAGCTTTGTCCGGAACAGGGCTGCAGTCACCTGGAAGGGGTCTGCCTCGGGGAAAGCCGCGTCTCGGACTTCAGCAGCCTCCTGACACAGGGCCAGGCCATGCTGGTACTGAGCCTGCAGGGATGGCAGGAAGGAAGAAGCTCCGTGCTCGGGGAATGACGCTGACCTGCTGCACTGGGATGCGTGTGCAGGGTGAGGCTCTCTGCAGGTCAGCGCTCAGCATCGCTATCAAAGCTATATGGGAAATGTTTCTGGGCAAGTGAGGAGAAACAAAGAAAATGGGGATTCTCCAAATCTCTGCTTTCTCCTGGCTCGGCTCAAAATGCACAAAATGCATCGTTCTGTCCTGAACGCAGTCACCTTGCCCTCTGTGCGGTGCAGGTAATTAAAGGGTCTCCATATCTAGAGGTATGGGAGGAACAAATCCTTATCACCACATTATTTGATGTCTAATGGACGTCCAGGCTCTGCAGCCCGGCCCTGCGGGAGGATGGGGGCTGCAAAGGACAGAGCGCAGGAGGGACTGGGAACAGCAGCCCCAGCCCAAAGCAGACGAAGGAGCGGTGCAACCGTGCCCTTCACCAAAGCAGGGCTGCCCAAAGACCCCAGCAAAGCTGGGCTTGAAAACTGCAGCTTGACCCAGCCAGCCTGGGGACACCCAGTTTTGCCCAGAAGCCTCATTCCAAACCTGGGGAGTTTGGGCTGATTGTATCAAACTTTGTAATGACGTTCAAACATTTCTAATTTGCGATTTTCAGTTTCTGCCAAGTGCCAGGCAGGGGCTGGAGTCACCTAACAGCACTGCCGGCAGCTATACCCTCGGGATGCATTTTACAGAAAAGCCCCCTCCAAACATACTGTTGCCTGGATGAGAAACTTGTTAAACTGCTCGGCAGAGCTCTGGAAGCTGTCGGGGCTCCACTCCTCGGCGCCCATCTCCTGCAGCCGTGCCGCTGCCTCCCCGTCCAGCCAGCACCCCAGCTGCAAGAGAGAGCAGAGCCGAGGGTCAGGCGGGACCGGGCACCGGCGCTTCCACGGCACCTCCCCTTCCTTCCCTGACCGGGGCATCCCATCCCAGGCGTGGTTACACATAGCCGCCCCGTAATGAAAATCAAAGCTCAGGCAATCCTGTTATTCTTCGAGCTTCCTTCATCATCAAAAACTGAGGAAATGTACCCAAAATGCTCAGCCATGGGAACTCCGCGGAGCACAACTTCAACTTGCTGCACTCAGAGCAGCACTCCAGGGACACTCAGCTCACCTTGCTGAACTCGGCCTCAAGCTCCCGGACCTTTCGGAGGAACTCCAGGTGCTCCAGGCAGCTGTTGGATTGGGACACCAGGTCGTGAAGCTCTTCTTCCAGCTGGCTGTACAGTCCCTCAGCTGACTCCATGCTGGTCCTGGTGGTTGGGGATGAGAGGGGCCATCAGTGCCAAGTGCTGCCGGGCAAGCTGCTGGCTGCTCCTGAAGACACTGGCCGAGGCAGCTCTCCAGCGGGCAGGAGCCTCTGGATGGGGCAGCTCTCCGGAAGTGGGCACTGGCATGTGGCCATGCGGGCAGCCGGGAGCCAAGGGAGCGGATGGGCAACGACCCAGCACACGCGGCTGGTGAGAGCCAGGCAGGTGCCCGGGTCAGGAGCTGACCAAGAGACCTTCTCCCCACCCACCTCATGCATCCTCAGAGCCCACCCAGGACATGAGGGCACTCCCTGGGCCACGCTGGGCAGCGGGCTCCAGGCTCTGCACGCGTGGGCTCCATACTGCAGCAGAGCACCCCAGCACCTCCCCGTCCCACGGAGCAAGCTGGGTGTCATGCAACATGGAACAGGAGAACATTGACTGGCAGTGTGGCCTGGCCCAGCCGAGAGAAGGGAGCAGTGGGATTACTGCTGCCTACGTGCATGGACGGCCGGACGAGCGCAGCATGGCCGGACGAGCGCAGCGTCACCGGACGAGTGCGGCATTGCCGGGGCTTGGCCCCATCTAGTGGCTTTGTCTGAGACGAGCCTGGAGGGCTCGCTGCAGGCCTTGTTGAGCAGCCCCAGAGCCTGGCCCTGGGGCAGAAGACCCTCCCAGGGACACGTGCGCCTTCCCCAGCCAGGAAATACTGCAAAGGGCTGCCTGAGATGTGAGCTCCAGGCTCGGAGGGAGTTTGCAGGGCAGGAGGGAGCACGGCGCCAGCTCTGGGGTGCGCTGGAAAGATGCTCGTGCTCATGGGGACCGGGCTGTCCCCGGGGAGGTGGCTCTGTTGGCCAGCGGAGGAAGGTGGAGGTCCCTAGCCTTGGCACCCCTCTCCCAGCAAAGCCGCCTCCTCCTACCTGACGTTGGCCGAGGCACTGAGCCGGGCGGCCTCTCTGCGCAGCCTGGCCAGCACGGCCCCCGCCTCGCGCTGCACACGCACCAGCTGCGGGTCGCTCAGCACCCTCCGCATCAGCTCCTGGTGCCTCTCGATGCACGCCGTCACATCCTGTGGAAGGAGGATCAGACACATGTCTCACCTGGGGCCTCACCCAGCAGCTCCTGGGCCAGCATGGGACGGGCACCCGGGGCTGCATCCCGAGGGACAAGTGAAGGGGACAGGGGACAGCCTGACAGCCACAGCTACTAGTCCGGGAGTGCTTGCACCGAGGCTTTGGGCAATCTGGGTGAAATGTTGCTGTGTTGCCCGACTGCAGACAGGCTCTTTGGAAACGCCCGTTACCTGTGTCCCTGCCAGCGCATCGGCGCTCCGCAGCTCCCGGATGCAGCTCTGCAGCAGCTCCGATGCCTGCCTGAGGCCAGCCATGAAGGGATGCAGTTTCTGCAGGTGGGACACAGAGAGTGGGTCAGTGCAGCTGGGGTGGGAGAGCAGCCTGCCCGTGAGGAGAAGGAGGAGCAGTGTCAGGCCAGAGCAGGGAATATCGCAGGGCACCAGGGTAAAGCTGAGGAGGCAGGGAGCATGGAAATGGATGGGCAGTTACAGGCAGGAGTTGGAAGCAGGCAGGAAGGGGTTGCCCTCCTGCACTCAGAGATGTCCTTTTCCTTCCCCTCTCCTGGGCTTTCCTGCTTTCCTGTTGCTTTTCCGGGCATGTCCGTGAGATGTGGAAGCTGTGGTGGGCACGGAGGGGCACCGCGGGGAGGTGAGGTGATGGCAAATGGCGTGATAACAGACACCTGGAAGAATTGAACCCACTCGCCGTGGCAGTAGGGGAAGGTGCCATCCAACTCCTGTGTCAGCTGGGAGCTGTCAACGTAGCGGCCCAGAGCCTTCAGTGATGCCAGGGTCTCCACCTGCGGGGCACAGGGATCGTGAGCACTGTGGGACTGTGCCAGGTCACTCTCCAGAAACATCCCCAAGGACAGCCTGGAGCAGGGGGCATAACCCCTTCTGTCCCAAAGCCACCCTGCCCCATTAACCCGCATGGCGGGGTGGCCCTGGGGGTGCTGCATATCGGCAGGGCTGAGCATGCTGTGCTGCAGCTCTGCTCGGAACATCTCCCGGTGACTCCGTGGTGTTTGAATGCATGGGAGATTGCCGGGACTGCAATAATCTGCCACGACACCAAGCTAGGTGATCCAGCTCATTAATATTTCACATTATATTAATTAAACTGAGCAGCACTAAAAGAACAATAAACCCTTTCAAACACAGCTTTATTATCCCAGTGCCTGTGTCCAGCCACTGGAGGTAATTGGGAAAGCACTTGGCTGCCCTGGGGCAGCTTTCACCCGCCTGCACAGCCCAGCGAACCCAAGGGCCTCACCCTGCACCCGGTACAGTGGGGACCTGCCCCAGCAAGTGCTGCTCTGCCTGGGGTCCCTGAGCAGAACTGGGGTCTCCAGGTGAGGAGATGGAGGGTCCCCCCAGGCAGGAGGGTCCTTTCACTCTGGCTCTGCTCCTCCCACAGGAGACAACACAGGGACACAAGGAGGGGACAAGGACAAGGACAGGCTCACCTGCACCCCAGGCAGTCTCTCGCGGTGGGCAACCAGCTCCTTCTCAGCCAGCAGCAGCACGGTGTGGATGCAGCCCGGCGAGATGCTCTGCGGGAGGCAGGGAAGAGTCAGTGCAGCAAACGCCATGGCGCGGCCCCCAGGTTACCCACGGTGATGCCAGGGCTCTGTTGCCCCAGTCAGCTGAGGCCGGTGAGCTCATTACAAAGGAAAAGGCTCATGGCCGTGGGAAATGCAAACAGGTCGCTCAGGCCACATCTCCGTTCCCAGTCACCAGCTCCCTGGCAGAATGGACCAGCAGACAGAGCCTCGTGAGCAAACCCCTTCGCTTGCACTCGTGATGCGGGAAGCATTGTGGTCAGCACAGGATTTATTGGACAGGCTGCAACGAAGCCCAGAGCACGCAGAGGCCAGGGCACTGCGACAGGGAGGACCTCAGGGCCCCCGGGATAGTGCAGAGCACTCCCGCAGCGCTGCCTTGGCACTGGCACAGAAAGCCTGCCAGGATGGCTCGACCGTCGCTGCGGAGCCGATTTCCAGGTGAGCTCATCTAGCGGGATGCTGAAGGGGTTAGGGGCACGCCACAGTGTCAGGCGATAGCGGGGCTGAGGACGAGGACATATCCTATGGGGCTGGAAAGGGACCTTCGGTCCCAACCTGTTGGTGGCTCGCGGCTGGTGTTCGAGGAGCTGGAGAGATGCAAGTGCTGGGTATGAGCTTGGTTTGGCGGCTGGGGTAAATGGGGTCTTTGTACCCTGCTGGGGAACGGTCTGCGCCTCTGCAGACGTGCTCAGAAATTAGACATTTATCAGCCACTTTGGGAACAAAGTGGCAGTTGTTTAAGTGCTGCCAGACCTACAAGGAGGTCAGAGCCAGGACTGGCCGCTGGGAAGAAAGCAGCAAGAGAGACGTGGGTTTTCTAGATCAGTGCGTTGCGGTGCAGCCGAGAACTGCCTCAGTAAATCTGCACCACAATCTTTACCGGTAAAATCTGCAAGCGAGATAAAAACCGTGGCCTCAGGCATGGCAGCGCTGGGGGCTGCTGGAGAAGGTGCTGCCAGCCAGGGGATCACACCATGCAGTGGGTGCAGGGGAGGCTCTGAAGGACCCCCAAAGGGTGGCAGCACTCGCTCCCAGGCAGGGACACCCCTCCTGGCAAGTCCATGGCAGAGGCACGCGGAGCCTGACATACCTGGACAGAGCGGAGGGCCGAAAACAGGACAGAAGTGGGCGGCTGCTTCCTGGCATCCACCACGATGGTGAGTCCACCATCCTTTGCTTCTCGCCTAGCAAGGGGAAATAAAGCAGGAGGCAGATCACACTGGTTAGAAGCGGCATGTGAAGTGGGGATCCCCCCCTTCAGGCAGGACCCGCTTGAAGCCCCCTCCCGTGGCTGCCCTGGGCAGTAGGGTGAGAGCAGGCAGGAACTGGCAGCTGCAGGCAATGGCCTCATCCCCATGAGATGCTCCAGACGTTCAGTAATGCGTGCCTTCAGCAGAGGCACGGCACAGCGTCCTCAGGGCTGGCTGCACGGGGAACAGTGGACACGTGGGGACCGCCCAGGATGTGCCCAAACCAGCATGTGTGGGATGCTGGGCACCCATCCCGGCTTAGCCTGGGGGCTGCCCAGGACCTCTGGGCTGGGAAGCAGCCGGCGGGTCCTGGCAGGTTCTCCTGGCCCTTACCTGGGGAGGGAGTAGAGGTAGAGGACGAGTCTCGCCAGTTCAGTGGCCGAGCACCATGTGGCCCCCCAGGCGCTGCCGCTGGTGGTCACCTGCAGAAGGGCCCTGCCCAGCCTGTCCGAGCTCCCTGCAGGCAAAGGGACAAGTGACCCCTCCAGCAGTCACCCGCCGGCTGCAAACCCCAGTGCTGGGCAACCCCCCAGAGGGGCCGGGGCTCCCATCGGCCTTGCTGCTGCTTGCCAAGCGGGGATGGCTGCCGAGGGGTGCGGGAGCGGGCTCTGCCCCGGTGGCAGCTTGGGGGGCTCAGCCCAGGTTAATACTGTGCAGCTGTGGCAGAGCAGTGGCTGCCCCAGTGCCACCCTGGTGTCACTCCAGTGCAGCCTCCCCCAGCCCCTCCCGTGAGGGCTCTTGGCAGAACGCCAGCCCTGGAAATGCCAGGGCAGAGAAGCTGGTGATGTTTTTCCTGAAAAAAAGATGGGGTTTGTCACTGTTTTTCAGCTCTTGGGAAAAGGAAGAAGCCAAACGTTTAGTGTTTGGCAGCTAAAAGCTGAACGGCTTCATTGGTGAGGAATGGTGTGGGAGGGCTTGGTGCAGCTGGGAACCGGGGCAGCTGCTCAGAGCAGACTGCTTGTTTTTATGTTTTTAATTTTTTTGCCCAACTGAAAGGAAATTTTCCACTTGGGGGCTTTCTGGCCTCCAGCAAAGCCCTGAAACCTTCCTCCAGAAAACCCTCTCCAGCAGTACGGCGTTTTCCCTCCGGAGGCCTCTCCCCACATCCCCCCGAGGGTCTCGCGGTGCTGGCGGTACCTGGCAGGCACACAACGCCCGAGCGCAGCAGCCCGGCGTGCAGGTCCTGCCAGGCCAGCGGCTCCTGGCCAAGGGTGCCGGTGTTGGGCACAGAGGCACCGTTCTTGCAGGCTGTGCTCTCCAGGGACCGTTTCTCCAGGGGGTCAGTGGCTGCCGCATTCGTACCTGCCCGTGGGGACAGAGGAGAGAGGAGCTGGCAACACACAACGAGACAGAGAAATGCAAAAGCCCCTGCAGAGCCTGGGCAGGTGCTGCAGCCCCGCTCGGATGGTACCTTTCCCGGATGACTTGGCTCTGCCCATCCTGGGCGAGTAGATGGCAGACATCTTCTTCCAGGCCCCTTCATGCTGGCTGGTGGCTCTTTCGTCCCCGGGGGCCGCCCCGAGCCGTGGGCCCTTCAGGAAGGAGAACTTGTGGCTGGAGCCCAGGGGGAGCCTGGGGCTGCCCTGCCGTGCCAATGCCTCCACCTGCGTCCCGGGACCCACTCGGCGGGGACGGCGGGTGAGGACCGTAGGGCTGCCAGCCCCCATCCCATGCTGTGCAGGGGTTTCACGGGGGGTGGCAGGGGGTGGCTCGGGGCCAGGGCTGGGGCTGTCTGGCTCCTCCAGGATGGCTGCCATCAGCCCATGGCCAAAGCTCACCGGGTTCTGCAGCGCAGCCAGGTAGGAGTCACGGTGGCGGCACCGTGGGCCGTGTGGCCCCAGATCCCGGCTCAGCTTCCTCCCCAGGCATGGGGTGCAGGGACCCTCCTCTGAGCTCAGTGTTCCCCCACAGGGCCAGGCATCTGCCCCTGGCCCCCCATTTGCCCAGGGGAGTGTCGTCTTTGCCGCGGCCCCCCTCGGCCCTGATGAGCGGGCAGGTGGCAAGGACCTGGCCAGGAGGCCCAGCTGCTCCTGGGAGAGCTCCAGCAGGTCCACGTACTCCCCCTCCAGGTTCTGGCTGATGATCTCGCAGAGGGTAGGCATGGCCAGGGTGGCTGGCTTCTTCCCCAGCCCAGCCTGGTCCACCTTGATCAGTCCCGGGTATCTTCCCTGGCTCAACTTCCGAGAGGTGACCTTGCAGCCCGGGATGGTGCCTGCAACATTGCCATAGGGCACCGGGATGTCTGCTGTGCTGTGGGGCATGGGCGTGCTGGGCGCCGCTGGCTCAGCTGCAGTTTCAGGAGCGGGACTGAGCAGGGCACCCACAGGCACATCGTCTGCTCTGGCCTTGGGCTTGTCAATGAACTCCGGTGTGGCAATCTTGCTCCATGGCAGCGGGGTGATGCCATTCTCGGTGGCCACCAGGCAGGTGTGCAGAGGGGCTCTGGCCTGGTCACTGTTGATCTCCTCGAGCCACTCGTTGGTGAAGAGCAGCGCATAGGCGGCCTCGGGGACAGGTGTCTCCTCCACTGTGCGCAGGTCGGGGGAGAGATGCTTGACGGTGATGCGTGCCGAGTGCTCCTCGCAGGGCTCCGCTTGCAGGTAGAAATCCCCAGGACGCAGCAGGAGGGGGTTGAGCGGCGCCAGGTGGACGACCACTTTCTCGTGAAGACACAAGGGCCAGCCTTCATGGAGAAAGATGCAGTTAAAGTAGGGAGCCTGGGAGGGAGGAAGAACACAGTGTGTGAGCAAGAGCCCCCACCAGCTCCGTACCCTCCGGGCTGGCCCCGCATGCTCTCACTGCCCTGCTCTGCGCTTCCTACGATGGAGACTGAAGAGCCTGGTGACAGGTAGGATGTCCCTGAGCTGAGCCACAGCAGGGTCCTGCAAGCCTACCCTGAGCCCACGGCTATTCCCAGGGTGCTGAGTGCTCCCCATGTGCTAAGAGAGGGGAAACCCCCACTGGAGCCTCTCCAGGGGCAAGAGAAGGTAAACTGTGAGTCCTCCTGCTCTTATCACAGGAACTGCATGTGCCAGGCTCTGTGCTGGAGCCATCCTGGGGAGCTGGGCACACCACAGTCCCCTCTGCGGGGAGGGGGACGGGGACAGGAAGGGGGACATGCAGAGAGGGAGCCTGCAGCCCAGCGCAGGGCACGGCCGTGCAGGCTATCACGTGTTAGGGCAAAGCCCCCATGGCTGGGAGCGGGGCGCAGGGCACCATGGCGCAAGGGGTGTGCAGGCTTACGCAGGCTGCCTGCCGCACGTGCTCGAAGAGGCGCTTGGCCGGGATGAGGAACTGGAGCAGGCAGCAGAGCCCATCTCCCCGGTAGCTGGTCTCCAACAGCCGAAACACCTGGCCCAGGACCGTGGGAGCCGTGACTTCGAAGGGGGGATAGAGGGCCTGGAGGGCACTCTGCACCGCCGCGTCCAGCGACCCGGCATCCTGCAGGAAGAAAGCATCATTGGTGGGGAGAGCGGCCCCACAATGGGACGCCGTCACCCCCTGTGCAGCATGTGCCCACCATCCCGTGTTGCACCGCATCTCTGCTGGGTCCTTGGTACGCCCACGCTGGCAACGCCACTGAGCTTGGGGGGCTCCAAACCTTCCTGGGCTGGAAAAATGGGGAGGAACCGGGTGTAGAGCACACCAAGCTCCACACAGCCGGGGGGCACAAGCACAGCTGGGTTCAGTTCCCAGCGCTGGGCTGTGGTTTAAGGAGCCTGAGATGAGACCCGAACACAGTCTGCTGCCCAGCTCGGGAATGCTGGCCTTGCGGAGGCGGAGGAGCCGCAGCAGCCAAGGGGTTAAGCCAAGCCAGACACAGAGCGTGGGGATGTGCCGGGCTCAGCAGCTCGCTGTCGGAATGCAGCGGATGGGAGGATGGACAAACATCTGAAGATGGATAGGGTGTTTTGGTTCAGACTCATCGCTGAATTCACCGAACTCAAAATTAGTCCTCTGAGCATTTTCTGGGAAGCGCTCTGCCGGGTTACAGCCCCCTCCCCTGCATGGCTTCCAGACTGCAGTGAGGATGCTGGTTTTGTGCCACGCATAAACTGGCAGTTCTGAGTTTGCTCTCCCAGCTTTGCAGGAGACATCGGCTGCGCAGACCCGGCTGGCGTAGCGGGTACACGGAGGGAAGCCATCAGATGGCTCCCATTAAATCCCAGCTGCATTACAGGCAGCGCGGGGGTGACTACAGACATGGCTGCCAAAAGGAGCCCACTGGCGAGTAGGAAAGACGGAGACTTCTCCAACTCCTTGGTGGGTATTTCTGCAGGAGAGGCTCAGAAATAAACAACAGATAAAGCTGTGGCTGGGGGGCGGGTGGGCAAATGGCACTTTTTCTGTTGGAAATGGTGGTGCTGTGGGAGAGATGCAGGTTTCTGCGTGGTGTAGGGTCAGGCCCAGCATGGCCGGCCAGGGATCTGCTGCTCTGCAGAGGGATGGCTTTCCTCCTCCTTTTCCTCCTCTTCCTGCAGAGCATAGTGTGTGCTGTCTCTGCCAGCCGCCAGGTACCGAGGAGCCCCTGGCTCTGCCACCAGCTGCAGCCCACGCCAAAGCCAAGCTCATCACCTGGGGCTGGGCTCCAGATTTCATGGCGGAGGGACCCCAGTGCCGCAGGCAGCCGGTGGGGAGCAGCCACAGGGGTGAGCATCCTCCTGGCAGCCGGGGCAGCAGCCAGGTCCTGCACCTCGGGCAGCTGCCACTCGCTGTCGTCCCCGTACTCCCGCACGGCACCCGGGAAGTCAGGTAGCATTAGCTGAAGGTGGGATTAGGTGAAGTTGGGAATTAGTTTCAGGCAGCTAATCCCTGGCCTGGGAGCCCATACAGAGACAAAGTGGCCTCAGTTAATTCAGCTTAATTAGCTTTAATGCTCTTTAGCTAAAGCACTTTGCAGTCACGCTTTGGTTAATTCTTCTTGACTTTTTCTCCATGTCTCCACACAGAGACCTCCTGCCCTTGGGCCTGGCAGGAGAAGCCATGGGACCTGGGCCGAGCAGGAGGAGAGCAAGGCCCCGATTCACAAGTGCGTTCCCCTGCCAGTTTTTCTGCTGTCGGACCACCCGTCTTCTCACGCTTGGTCTTACGTTGCACATCAGGGTACCGGCTCTCCCTAGAAGGGACGGGAGACCTTGCTCTGGAAAAGCCCCGGTGCAGGGTAAAGCCCAGCTCCCCGCTCTGCCTTGCTCCTGCGGGGCCCCAGCGCCGCCGCCCGCTCCCAGGCACCGAGTCTGGCCAGGTGTCCGCCACCTCCCTGCCTGGCACCACCGAGTTTGGCTCCTTCCCTGTCCCAGCACCGAGGTGAGGAGCCATTGTCTGCAACAGCAAAGGGGGATCCGTCCAGCTCCTAGTGCTGCCACGAGAGATGGGCCAGTGCCCTGCCTGCGCCAGAGCCGGCTGCCCAAAGTCACCCTCGCACAGCCCTGGCATGTGCAACCAGCTCTAAACTCTTCCTGACTGAGCTCATGTGGCACTGATAAAAAAGCAAATGAAACCAGAACGAGAAGCCAAGTTCCGTGAGACCGGGGCCGCTGGGGCTCAGCTCCGGGCAGGCTGCAGCTGGGGGGTCGATGGGAAGCCCCAAAGCCAGCTGTCCCCCCGCTCGGCTGCGCCGCCAGGGAGGGCTCTGCGGGGCGGAGGGGTGCAGAGCATGGTCCCACAGGGCGAAGGTGCGTGCTTCCAGCAGCCCCATCCCACACCCACCGTCTCTTGCAAGACCGTCCTCGCAAATACCGGAGTAGCCTCTCCTGGCCGTGGCACATGCAACCCAGGTCCCGCACCTTGGGGAGAAACACCCGGAATTTGGGTAAACTGGCTGGGATAAACTTGGGGTGTCTGGGAGTGAGGACAGCCCTGCTGCAGGGGGAAAAAGGAAAATCCTCCAAACCACCACCAAAACCCCACAGCAAACGGATGCGCCAGAGGATGGATCGACTGAATAAACAAAGCCGCTCCCCTGTCAATGGAATAAAAACGCCCAGGACTTCATCCAGCAGCGGGGACAGCGTGAGCCAGCGTCGGGAGAGAACTGACTGATGGAGGCACCAGACGCAGCCTGGGTTGTGCCGGGGAGTATTTTGGCCTGGAATGACTAAAAATGTTTTCATTGAGTGTCACAAAGCACTTCATCACTGGGGGAGGTTTTGGGGTAACCACGGCGCAGCGGCGCTGCATTAGCGGGAGAAGCTGAGGCCAGGCCGGCCGGGGAGCTGTTAGAAATCCAAAAGCAACCAATTAGCCCACGTCCCTCCGCCAGCTGCGAGGGAGCACAGAACCGAAACAAAAGGCATTAGAGAGCATAAGGAGATTTACATTTGCAAAGCCATTTCCATTTTAATAAGCCAAAGTGCTGTTAAATAGAGATTGATATTTCTCCCCAAATACCCATACTTTTTAACGTGGTTTACACCAACAAGACGAGCTGGGTTTTGGTGTTTCGGTGTTGTAAAGTTGTTTAACTCGTACCCAAAGCCACAGGGTGACTCAGCTCCATCTCTTTTCTCCCTCCTGCTCAGGAAGAAGCGAGGTTCGAGTGCTGGGACCAGCCTTGAATAACAATTCCTCTCCCTGTCTCGCTGTCAGCAACTTTGGCAGGGCACGACGCAAACGCTAACGAACAGCCCCAGCCTCTCGGAGTGGGAGGCCAGTGCTCAGCACAGTATCGCCCAGGAACCCGGGGCAACGGCGTGTCATGGCTGCAGCGACAACCGAGATGGCCAGCCCAAGGATGATCCGCCGAACATCCCGTACCCGCGTGCCAGGCACGGTTCATGCAGTAGCACCCGTACTTGCCGCACCCCATCCCCCTGCCAAACTTTGCAGGGAAATTTAAGCATCACGGGCTGTAGCCCCGCACGCGCCTGCCCGAGCGGCCAACGGCCACCTCCGCCTTCGCACCTGACCTCTGCCATCGCTCCCGATGCCCACCCAATGCTCGGGAGGGCCAGGGGCCACAGGTGCCCGCGGGGAGCTGGCAGCCAGCGGGGAAGGTCAGCAGAAAGGATAGGAAAGCAGAAGGAATTACCATGTTTACTGGGAAGTGGCAGAGGGGCCGGAGGGGCCCGCGGCACCCAACTGTCCCTTCCCTCTTCCTTCCTGAGGGGCCGAGCGCTGCCCTACCGCCCCGGTTCTCCCGCCCGGTGCGGTTCGCCGGTCCGCGGGCGGCTCTTCCCCGGCCGCCGGCGCCTCCTCGAGCGGCGGGCGGGGGCGGGCGGCCCCGGCTCCATCGGCCCCGGTCCGGCTCCCTCCGC
>VFFE01007193.1:256307-304830 GCA_008921705.1 Burhinus oedicnemus
CCACCTGCCCCCAGCGTGGGACATGGGGCTGTACCCAAGCCCCACACTGACCCTGTGGATGCCTCCTGCCTCAGCTTGCAGGACTGGGAGAGGACACAGAGCCAGTTGCTGTTGCCTCTCTCATCCCTACACTTCTGCGCCACCAGTGTGACCAGACATAAGCTGCTGGTCTCTGGTGAAGCATGTGCTCATCCCAGCTCCTTCTCTCTGTTTCTTCTTTGTATTATCCTCCCTCTGCCCAGTCATCTGCTCTCTTGGAGACTAAACCTCTTTTCCTTCCCCCTCTCTCTCTGCTGCCCAGGTGGAAGCGCTGCAGTCCATAATGAACTTTGTTACTTCCAGTATCCTGCTCCCGCTTCTTAATGGTGAGAACCTGCTGGGGGGAATGGGGGTGCTGGGGTAATTGCTGGCCAGGTCGCTCTGTCCAAGGAGGCCAAGCTTGATAACTAAATCCGTGTTGCAAAGCGTGATTGGTGGATAAAGCCTACAGCGAGTGCAGGCGATGGCAGTAAAAGCACCCGGCGGAGGCAGGCTGTGAGCAGCCGGCGTGCGGGAGCCTCTCGGTGCTGTGACACGCATCCAGCAGTGAACACAATGGGAAAAAATGAGCACCATGCACATCCTAATGCTTTCCAGACCCCCTCCCCTGCTCTCTGCTCCTCATGACTCCGCAGTACATGGAGGCAGAGTGGTGCTGGCAGCTGCCAGGGGCCCGCGGGGGCACATCATGCAGCCCCCAGCCCTTCTGTGGAGACTGGGAGGAATTTCCTCTGCCTACCCCTGGAGCAGCGGGGGTGAAGAAAGGGCTGGGGGGAGGAGATGGACACCAGCTTTGCACAGCCCATGCTCTCTCTTGTTCTTTTTCCCGTTCCAATGTGGCCGCGTGTGTTGTCTTTTCCAGCCAGGTTAGATCAGGGTTTCCCTCTGCCGCTGCCAAAAAGAATTCAGCCCTCCAATATCCTCGTGCGGTTTCACCAGGTGAGTGAGGGGAGCACCCAGCCTTGGCCAGAGGCGCCCTGTTCCCCTGAGCCCCTGGCCTGCTGGCATGGTGTAAAACCATTTCCTCAACCTGTGCTGGGATGCAGTGGGCAGGAGCATGTGCTGGGCAGGATCCCAGCAGCACAGCTGCAAACCAGAGACCTGATTTCCCCATCCGCTCTATGGGGGTCCGGGCTCTGCACTCCCAGGGCAGCACCGCATCATTCTCCAGTTCTTAAACCCGGGGCCTCAATTTCCCACGACGCTTTTTATAGCCCGCACAGCTCTGCGGCAGCATTACCCTCAGCTCCTGCCTTCCCCAGCCAGCGGTGCCTGGTGGGATGCTGCATGCAGGGCAGCTGGTGCCGGACACATCCGGCTGTGGTGGGACAGGCAGCGCCTGCCAGTCCCAGTGGAAGGAGCCCTGCTGGGACTGGGGAGCGGAGAAAGCCCCTCTTGTGGGAGGCCTTGGGGAAGTCCCAGAGGGGTGCCATGATGTGGGTGCTGAATAGTTATTGTAAGGCGTGCCTGTGAAATGTCCTCAGAGCCCTTCCAGGGCTAGAATTAGGCACAGGGGCTGGGAGCCTCCCGTGCCTATCCATCCTCCCTCCCCAAAATGTGGTGGCTGCTGGGGAGCATGGCAGCCCGCAAGAGAAAGCAGCTGCCAGGGCCTGTGGCAGCCCCATGCTTTCTCTCTTTCTCCCAGAATTTCCTGCTGCTTGGAGCAGACATTCATTATCAGCTCCAGGGATAGAGATAAGGCGACAACAAGGACCTCGAGCACCAACAATGCCCCCTTTGCCCCTTCCTTCCCCCGTGACTGCGCTGCTGGAGCTGAAGACCACCAGTTCTGCTGCAGCGTCCCCCACTGCCTGCCTTGCCCTGGACCACGGCTGGGGGCAGAAGCACCCCCGTGGCCCAAACCCTGCGTCCCCCAGCCAGGGCCTCACCCAGCACTACTGAGAGCTGGGGGTCCCTGGCCCCCCAACCCCACCCTGCCCCCCTCCCCTCCCACTTCTGCTGTGTTGGAGGCAGCTGGTGGCAATAAAGGTGGCCAACACTGGGGTCGTGTCTGTGGTGGTGCTGTCACTGTGGTACCTTCCCTGGGCCCTTCGCACCGGGCCCGGGGCTTGCTCGGGGGCGGCCGTGGGCTGCCAGGACCCCCCCCGGGGGAGGGTGGGTGCCCAGGAACCCCTGTTGTGGCTCTTTTTATCCCTGCGGTCACGGCAAAGCACCACGGACATTTTTACAATGAGGGCAGTGAGATACTGGCCCAGGTTGCCCAGAGAGGTGGTAGATGCCCCATCCGTGGAAACAGTCAAGGTCAGGTTGGACGGGGCTCTGAGCACCCTGATCTAGTTGAAGATGTCCCTGCTCATGGCAGGGGGGTTGGACTAGGTGGCCTTTAAAGGTCCCTTCCAACCCAAACCATTCCATGATTCCACGATCATGTTTCCATCGTTATTTCACCCGCCCGCGGCGGGGCTCTGCCCGGCCGCCCGCGGCTCCCCGACTCCGCCCGGCAGCGGGGCGGGCCCGGCGGAACGGCGGCGGCGCGGAACGCAGCGCCGAGGGCCGGGAGGCGGCGGGGCCCCATCGGCGGCGCACGGCGGGGCCGCCCCTTCCCCGCTCACGGCCCTTCCCGCCCCGGCCGGCCCGCACAGCGCCCCTCGGCCGTCGCCGTGGCAACGCGGCCTGCCCCCGGGGCCTGGCGCGGCCTCCCCGCGGGACGCGGCCATGCTGCCATGGGGGCGAGCGCTGCGGGCGGCGGGGCTCCTCCGCCCGGCCCCCGGGGCCGCCCGCCGAGCGCGCTGCGGACCGGGCGAGCGGCCGGTGGGGAGCCGGGCCGCGCTGCCCGCGGGGCCGGACCTGCGGCACTTCCTGAGAGGGGCCGTCGCCGGGGAGCCGCGGCCCGAGCCGCAGCCGGACGCGGCCCCCGGGACCGGGAGAGGTCTGTGGGTCTGCGGTGCCGACGTCCCCCTTCCGCGGGCCGGGGCTGGGCCGGTGCTAGCCCGGCCCTGCGGCTGTGGCCTTGCAGCCGGGCCAAAGCCGGCCATAAGGGCTGTTGGGGTCGGTGGTGCCCCACAGCTGGAGTCGGAGGGTCGCTGTAGCGTGCATGGGAGAAACGAGTTGTTTGGGTGCTTTTGGGGCCCTGAAGGGGATTTTGATAGTAGAAGTCCGGCTCGTTGGCCGCGTGCCCACCGGTGTGTCTCCCCTCGCCATGAAGGGAGTGGAGCGGGTTGCTCTGGGGTCTCTCCGCAGTCCCTGCGCTGGGCTGCCAGCCGGGGCCATGGCAGGGCTTTCAGGCTGCGATGCCCTGGGGAAGGGGGCTTTCCTTGCACTAAATGATCTATAACACAGCCTCAGCTTCTCTGCAAGCCACAGTCCAGACCTGCCGTGTCAGAGTGACACGCTCTGATGCACTCAGGTTTCCCAGAGTCCGGCTTTACTTTTAGCTTATCCTTACTGTATGGGCTGCAAGCGAAGGTAGCTTTAGTGCCGCTTGCTTGAATCTCCCCACTGGTGGGACTGAAGGTTCCTTCCTATGGAAAAGGTCATAGAAAGGTTGTAGATGAGAGCAGAGGCAGGCTTCTGCGTCACACCGCCTTTGTTGCAGTGTACCTGGAGACGTATGGCTGCCAGATGAACGTCAATGACACGGAGATCGCCTGGGCCATCCTGCAGAAGAATGGCTACACGAGGACAAAGGAGCTGGATGAGGTAAGGCACCTTGGCAGCTCTCCTGTAGCACAGGCCTGCGAGGGCATCACACCGCTGGTGTGCCCACGAGTCCCAGGTTTTGACTGGAATGAAATCTTGCAGGATGTCGTGATTTTTGCAGTCTAAGCTCTGTGGTGTAAAGGAAGCTACTTAACAAGCATGGTAGAAAGCTGTGGGTTGGTTTTATTTCTTTAAACTGCTGGGTTTCCTCTCAGTTGGAGAGCAGTTGGACACAGCAGGATGCTCCTCACTCCTTTGTCTGAGTTTACTTCTGCCATTTAGTGGAAGACTCTGCTTGTCTTCTCAGTTTCTTGCACCTTAGTTTGTTGAAACCCACCATGAACTTTGGCAGATCTTTTTCACTGAGTTAACTGAGTTTTGTAGTCTGCCTCTTCAGGTTACCTGTGCAGGGCACAAGTACTTATCGTTTGGCTTTTACAAATTACTCTTTTTTTTGTTGTTGTTGTTTTCAATTTAGGCAGATGTGATTCTCCTTGTCACCTGTTCTGTGAGGTAAGGAAACTTTTGTCACTGCTGGTTTTGGACAGTTTTTAAGGAATTACCATTTGAAAACCAAGGCAATAAATATGTTGTGTGCAGAAAAGAGCATACAGATGTTAAACAGCATGTTTAGATGAGGGTAGAGTTAGCTGATGCTACAATGTGTAACAGTAATTGTGCTATGAATTGCTTTTCTATATAGTGAGAAGAAGCTCTTCGGTAGAATAAGCTCTGTGTATATGTCATAGACCGTTAGAGACCTGCACAGATTGGTGTTTTAATGGTTTTTAAATTTTTTTAATTCTGTCTTCTCTTGAACTGACTGGCTTTCTAGTACAGAATCTGTACTTTCAAAATTTGGGAAATACATTTAGGGGCAATTTGGGATATAAATATACAGGGAACTTTGCTTGGTTTTTCTGAATGCAGAAAATATCAAATGCTCATTGTCACTTTCAAGGTAGCTCATACTGGCTGGCTAAGGCAGACTGTTTCTCCGCAGGCGCCTAGTCCCTGAGTTGTTCCTGCAGTGCAGATGCTCCCAAGCGAGCGAGACAATAGTAGATAAGATAGAGTCAAGACATAATCCACGCACCACAAATGACACTTTCATAGGCCATCAGATCCATCAGGTGGATGATTCCCTGTCTTTAGTTGAATTCTCTCAAAGCGCTTGGGCTGCTTCACATTGGGAGACTGTTAAAGCGCAACAATTGGAATAACCACTGTTTTCCTGGCTTTCCAGGGAGAAGGCAGAACAGGCAATCTGGAATCGCCTGCAGCACCTCAAGGCACTGAAAGCCCGGCGGCAGCAGGCTCGCTTACCTCTCCGGATCGGGATTCTAGGTACCTGGTGGGATGTGCAGCAGTGGGTAGCGCACACTGTTGTGCACATCCCGTCGTGCTGTGTTTCCTCTTCCCCTCTGGCGGCATCAAGCCTTTTCTGCAGGGTGAAAGCAGCTAGTGAAGGGGTGCGGAGGTGTAACAGAGGGTGGGTGTTTCCTCACAAAGACCCTTCTCCTCTGGTGGCAGGATGCATGGCTGAGAGGCTTAAGGAGGAGATTCTGCACAGGGAGAAGCTAGTTGATATTGTGGCAGGCCCTGATGCATATCGTGACCTTCCCCGGCTGCTGGCTGTGGCAGAGTCTGGCCAGCAAGCTGCTAATGTCCTGCTATCGCTAGATGAGACTTACGCAGATATTCTGCCTGTCCAGACTAGCGCAGGTGGCACGACAGCGTTTGTGTAAGTACCTTTTTTTTCCTGTGCATGTTTCTGTGATTCTGGTTTGGAAATATTGCTGTGCAGAACAGACGTGTCAGTGACAGCAGCTACCCAAGAGATGTAATGCCTGGTTGCACTCGCTCCCGGCAGCCCAGAGGCATGAGTCTACCAGACTGTGTTTGCTGCTTCTTCACTGTCTGACTGAGCCCTGGAGAGACTGCCCCGTGCTCTGGCTGTCTGCAGGCTTTTCTTACTCTCCTTTGAGAATGTTGATTGTCTAAGCCTGATGCTGCACCAAGTGATTTCTGTCCCACTGACGTCTGTAGCTTTCTAAAGTCTGTGCCTCTCTCATCTCCTGCCTTCTGCTGTGTCCTGCCCCAGGTTCTCCTCTTTAATTCTTCTAATCATCCACGCATTCCAACTTCTGTTCGTTTTGTTTCCATTTGTTCAGTTTTGATAATAAGATTCCCAAACTTGAAATCAGACTCTGCTCAGTGTGGCCCTAGAGTACAGAAGGACAGCATCACCCTCTGTAGGAAAAGGATGCAGAAGGATCTTTCGTGACTGCCAGACTACAGGGCAAGTCTGTGCCTCATTAGTTGCTTTCCAAGTTTCTTGGAAATGTGCATGAAAATTATGAGGTGTTAGCTAGGGGCAAGCAGAAGCCAGCTTTGGCTGGAATGGTGTGTAAGGGGAGGCTGCAGAGCTGTCTCCAGAGCTGGTGCTGTGTGTGCCGCAGGCCAAGGGAGTTGGCTGAAGGCAGCAGTGCTGGGCCAGGTCAAAGCAGGGCAGGATGCAATATGGATGACTCTTCCGGAGCGATTGTAGTATGACCTGTACCTTACCTCTCGGCAGATCTATCATGCGGGGCTGTGACAACATGTGTAGCTATTGCATTGTGCCCTTCACCCGTGGCCGTGAAAGGAGCCGCCCCATCGCATCCATCCTGCAGGAAGTGAGGATGCTCTCCGATCAGGTGAGGCAGAGCCTCCTTCCCACCTGCCCCAAACCATGGGTGGAAGGATGGTTCTCAGTGAAAGTGTTTTCAGTGATACCTTTGACCAATGACACCACCTTTATCTGTGGAAATAAGGTTACCATAGGGTTCCACTAGTGGCATTTTGATTCCCCTTTTAATACTCTGAGATGGACAGGCAGGCTGTGGCTGCCCTTGCAGCTTAGCCATCCTGGCCAGATTATATTTTTTCCTCTCTGTTTATCTTTGTAGGGGGTGAAAGAAGTAACCCTTTTGGGTCAGAATGTCAACAGTTTTCGAGACATGTCTGAGGTGCAGTTTCAGTCAGCTGCTGCCCCAGCCCTCAGTCGTGGCTTTAGCACAGTCTACAAAGCTAAACCGGGAGGCTTGCGCTTTGCACATCTTCTAGACCAGGTTTCTAGAATTGATCCAGAAATGAGGATCCGTTTCACCTCTCCACACCCCAAGGATTTTCCTGATGAGGCAAGTGTAAAATAAACAGCTGGACCTCTGCTTGCAGGCAGGCAGGCAGGCAGCTCTGAACTGCTAGATGTGGGCTGCGCTTCCTTCCCGAAGGGAACACAGAATCACAGAACGGGAACAGCAGCTCCTGGGAGAGGGAATGTTTGTGCTAAAGCTAGCAGGTTTGCAATTTGCTAGCTTTTACCCTGGGAAGACTTTCCCCCTTGGCATCCTGGTAGAGTTGAGCTGTGTATGACCTTGTCTCTTGATTGTCCATGACAGGTCCTGCAGCTTATCCAGGAGCGACACAACATCTGCAAACAGCTTCACCTCCCAGCCCAGAGTGGAAGCACACGAGTCCTGGAGGCCATGCGACGAGGGTGAGTGATCGCCATGGGGAGTCCTGTGCCCTACCCTCTGATTTAGGATGCTGGCTTCTCCTCCCCGATGTTGTGGTTTTCTGATTAGCAAATCCATGTGTTATTCATTGCAGATACACAAGAGAAGCATATTTAGAGCTTGTACACCATGTGCGTGAGTCCATTCCAGGTAGGGGCTCCCTTTACCTTGATGCGAGCTCAGCCCAGCTGTGTCTTACTGTCCTTTCTTGAGTGAAGTGTTCGTCTCTTCCTTGAGGGAAGTGTAAAGCTGCATCTCTGTTACAGGAGTGAGCTTAAGCAGCGATTTCATTGCTGGCTTCTGTGGAGAGACAGAAGAAGATCACCAGCAGACAGTGTCCTTGCTGCGGGAAGTCCGCTACAACGTAGGATTCCTGTTTGCCTACAGCATGAGACAGGTGAGTGCAGGACCTGATGGAGAAGACTCTTATCTCTGGGTATCTCACCTAATTCCTGAGTGCTGTTTCTCACAATAAGACACTAAAAAAAAAAAGCTACTGAAAATAATACCTGAAGACTTGGTATATTGGTAGAATTTTTTGCTTGCGTGCAGCACTTCTAGGATATGTGGTTCTGCAAGGGCCACCTTTGTGCCTGAAAGGCTTCCAGCTCCCTTGTGTCAGCATCAAGGTTGATTAGTGATTGGGTGACCTGGTTCTGCAGATGCTCCAGAGTGATTGCAATGAAGCAGCCATGTCTGTGGAGACCTGGCTGCAGGTACATTTTTCTTTGCTGATGAGAAATTGTGCTGACATAGCTGGGCTCCAGCCCAGCTACAGAGACTCTGTCAATCGAGTCTGGAGAGAAGTGGTGAGTTTTCAGAAGGTATTTCTGTGGGAGGAGTGGATAGCTGACAAGTCTCCATTAGAATGCTCTCCAAAGCACAGGGTGCCGACAGGGAAGAAGAAAGGAGATTGGGAAACATAAGGAAGCAAAGGAGTAGGGGTCACCTTTCAGCACATGGGATTCGAAGTAATGGAATCCATTGCCTGTCCTTGTGGACAGACAGGCAACAGACACATCTCACATAGGAGATGCAGAACTTTTTCATGGATACTCAGCACCCTACATCGAACCATCTATCGAAAAGGCGGTACAGAAAGAACGTGAGGAACTCAAGGATGTTGTTGGTCCTGAAAATGTTCCTTGAGATTGTAAATACAAACTGTAATGTGTGGAAAGCTGTTGCTTGAAGAGCAGCCAAGCTGTTTGGGGTCAGACAAGGTTCTCATCTCAGACTGTCTGGTTATTGAAGAGCTTTGTCTGTTTACAGAAAACCCGGGCATATCACCGGCTGCAAGACGATGTGCCTGCAGACATAAAACGGAGGCGGCTGGAGGAGCTCATTACGGTCTTTCGAGAGGAGGCTGCAAGGGCAAATGAGGCGATGGTGGGCCAGTCTCAGCTGGTGCTAGTGGAGGGGGTGAGTGTACCTGCAATAGAGCTGTCCTCCCCTCTTGCTGGCCAAGAGGCTCTTAGGCTGTACACAGCAATCATCGCTTCTGCCTTCCCTTCTCACTTTCCCCACACAATCTTAGGACTCCAAGGCCGTATCTTCTCACTTAAGCAGACAGCCTGATTTTTTCCAGAGCACTGAGCTGAGCACAGGAGGATGGGATAGGTTAGAGACATGTCTCTGGCCAAGCGCTGAATTAGTGCAGGCTTTGAAACACTGGCTTCGGTGTGTGGGTGTCAACACACAGCAGCTCTGGCCATAGGACTTTATTACATGGCATGCTTAACAATGTGGAACGTGGATTTTAATACTGGCAATAGCGCTCAATTAATTCCTGAGGCAGTAAAACCCAGCAGTGAATCAGAGCTATTGCCATGCAGGTAATGTTCTCTGTCCTCCTTTCAGCCCAGCAAGCGCTCTGCCTCGGAGTTGTGTGGGAGGAATGACGGCAACATCAAGGTGATCTTCCCCGATGCTGAGATAGAGGATGCTGCGGGCTGCAAGGCTCCGGTCAGAGCCCAGCCGGGGGACTATGTGTTGGTGAAGGTGACCTGCCTACGATACTTGTTTCCTTGGGCTCTTTTTCTTGCACAATGCTGTTCTCTAGAGCAGCTGCTGCCAGGAGAGCCTAAAATTAGAATAGATCCTCCTCAGCCTTTCTGTTCCTGAGGACTGTTGTGCTGTTTCTTTCAGGTAACTTCTGCCAGCTCTCAGACGTTGAAGGGAGCTCTGCTCTGTCGTACTACCCTCTCCTGCTTTGCCACTTGTCATTGAGGTATTGCTGCCACCAGTGGACGAAAGCAGCACATTTTCTCCAGGAAGAAACAAAGAAGCTTGGTCAGGTGGAGACGGGGTAGAAACAGGGAGATATATGTATATTTATATATATATATAAAAATAATAATAATAAAAAAATATATATATTCCTGTTTTGGCAACAACCTGCTACCCATAGATCTGTGCAAGTCTGTAGGCAAAAGGGGTGGAAGCTGTGTATGGACTTACCAAACCCAAGTACCATATTTTCACTTGCTCTCAGGCTTGGCCCACCCTCGCAGTGCTGACGGTCTGTCCTCTGACTTCGATCCCGTTCTCTGCTGCAGCCCAGCCTGAGAAATGTGGTTCTGCAGAGCAGGTCATTCCTGCTAGCTCAGTTGAATGTAGGAGCTGCAAAAACTGGTAGTGCCTAGAAAATACAGCTCCAGTAACTGCTGGAGAATGGAAGGAGTACAGCCAGAGCTCACGAAGAACTCAAAGAACAGGAGAAGATTGTGATGAATTCTTTCCAAATACTGATAACATCCCTATTGGCAAAATGCTTGGAAAGGGCAAGGAAGAACCTGCACTGTGGCTGTATGATGGAATATGGCACCAAACTGTGGAATATAAAATGATATAATGTGCATGTAATATCTGAGGCCGAGGGAATGCAACCTTACCCCTGCACTGGGGATATTTGGATCTAGGTTAGAGAGGAAGGATTTCCCTGTCTCCAGGCCTGAGGGGAGGCATGGTAAGGAGTGGCTGCCAGCCGAGCGTTGTCTCTAGCCTTTTAAAACTTCAGGTGCAGCTTTGTAATCCAAACATCTGTGGATGTCCTTCGCTTTGCTCACTGGAAAAGAGAAATGGCCGTACCAGTTTAAATGACCAATAACTTCTTTAAGTGCATCTTACAGTTCCTTGTTTTTATCAGCCTGCAGCTAACCCTGGCCACACTGTGTCATATTCCAGGCTGATCTGCTAAATTCAAACAAATACCTGTAACCTGCACTTGTAAGTAAACTCTCTCTTAGGAGATGTGAGAGAGGATCATCCCTTTTAATATAGATAATCGTGTTATTAAAAGAAATCATTGTAAAAGGCTCTCTCTGGTGACAAATTTTGAAGGAACAGCTGATTAACTCTTAATGTAGCAGTCGGTACATGAATTTGCAGAATTTTTAAGTAAGCATGAAAGGGTTTTGCTAGAAAATCTTCTCTCCTGCTCAGCTCTTTCTGGGATATAATTGTATCTCTTTGAAAACAGCATGATTCGCTGAATATTCATCAGAGCTTAGTTGAAGAAACAAATACATTTTGCTTATTATCTCAGAGCCCATTCTCTTCTCCTAGAAGTGAATCTGCACAAGTCAGCATGGGTGCTAACAAATACATGGTGCCGTTCTTCAATCCTGCCTCCAAATGGGAAAGTGTCTCAGGCCCAAATTCACAAACCAGGTCTTAGACCTCTGCTGCCTAGCGAGTGTGAGCCTTTGACCAGTGGGTTTTTAAGGAAGAGGCAGAGAGAAGCTGTTTGGTTTGAAATACCAAAGGAAGGAGCAGGATGTATAAGCATCGTCCCTCAAAAGCGACAGGCACTGAAGCGTGGTAGCTAATTAAAACAACTGGGTAAGTGGCCCAGTGTTAACTGCCCCGCAGCATCTCTTTCAGCATGTTTTCCCTATGTATCTTGAAACCGTGGCCCAAGCCAGCACCCCCTGAAAAGGGCTGACACCCACCTTTCACCGCTTATTTTACCTTCTCCCCAAAAGCACCTATTCCAAGTGAGAAATGCAGACAGCAGTGTGCCTTCCCCGCTCCATCCAGCTTTGAGGCCAGCTGTGGTCGTTTTACAATCATTATTTTAAGAGCAAGAGACTAATGAGGAGGAGAGCTGGGTTTTACATTTTGATGAGAAGGTGATAATGCTCGCTGCACAGACTCCCCAAGGAGCCGTAGCGCTTACCATTTGCCTCGCCTCCTTAGTTTTTATAGGCCTCAGGAATGAGGGCTGAGGTTTTAAGGCAGCGAAGCATCCATTAGGAAGCGCTTACAGTGACCTTGGAGGCTGAGTTAGTCATTTGGCACTGCCTGAAAGCAGGAATGTTTTTTTCTCAGGCTAGAGGTGGGATGCGGTTTCTGTATTATTTGGCAGAAGATTTGCTCCCTGAATTTGGCTGTTGGGAAAGCTGTTCATTCTGCTTTGTGCTCATTCTCGTACATTTCTTTTCCCAGTTTGAGCAGGGACGAGAGTCCTGAACTCCACAGGATTTTAAAATCTCCCACACTGATTTATACCTGTGCCTTCTTCAATTGGAGGCTGAAGTGTTGCGGTATTTTGGCATACCTCAGTGACGGAAGGGATTTGTTTTGCTGGGATTGCTGCTGTAAGACAGCTCTGGGTCCAACCCAAAATACCGGGCACTGTATCTCTGCTCCGTAGAGAAACACGGATACAGGAATCAGTACCCAGACTTGGTAGGAACATGACTATCTGGGATTTGTTACCGGAAAAGAGGCCTGCTAGGTTTTTATTATCCAGAGCATAGTGTTTAAAAGCCTTAATTTCAACCAATTTTGTAAGTATCCTCATAAGATACATTTTGTAATGAAGCTTAGTCCGCACTTCCATATCCCAAACTCTGGGAACCAGTTCTGGTGTGTTCCTGAGGGACCACAGGGGACAGCAGCCCTGTTAGAATTTGAAAGCTGGAGCCTACTCTTGGTCTTTTGGAAAAGAGCTGCGGTCAGCCACTGCCAGGCTGCGTTTGCTTCTGGGCACAGGAGGAGATGTTCCTCAGAGGGAAAATACTACCGTTTGGATGCTGGGTGGTATTTTGTTTTAGGGATGACTCAGGAGTCTTCCTCAGGTCAAACCCACAGTTCTAAATCCCTCCTCGCTGTGCAGCTCCGGTGTTGTTCGGTGTGCTCAGCCTTCCTGTATCCACTTGCTTGGGGTGGAAACCGCTAGCAATAACACCACCAGACCAGAAGTCACCATCCTGAGGAAGCGGGGGGGGTGGGGGGTGGGGAAAAAGAGCATGTCAGAGCAATGGAAGTAATTATTCACATGGGTTTGGGGTTATCTGCTTGCTCTTTCTGTTTCTACGGTTCCAAGTTTATATTCCCAGTACTGGGCAGAGTGGATTTCCCAGGTCAAGAAGACCAACCACCTTTTAACCCTGCCTTCAACCATTCCCACAAAATGCTGAGTCCAGGACACGCCCTGGAAAAGGTACAGGAAAAGTCACAGCAGCGATCTACGTCCAGCTCCTTTGCTGAGACAGATTCTTTAGGTAAGAGCCAGGGGATTCACGGGATATATGTGAAATGCAGAGCATCAGCATAAAATGCCTTCAGTAAGGAGCCCAAGAGCCACACTTGGTACATGCAAAACTAGCCCAGGCTCGTTAGGAGTGTGTGGCCAAGGTGGTGAACCCTCACTTGCCATCTGCGGGGCCGGGTGGCGAGGGCACGGCAGGGGAAGGTGACAGTCCATCAGCAAACAAACAGACGTGCTAGAAAAACAGATTAAATTCCACCTGCTCAGAAAAAAAGGCAGGCAGCCTCCAGCCTGTGCGAGCCTCTGGAGGCTTCAGTCGGATGCATAAACGAGACACAAAAATGCTCCTGCTGACGTGCTGTGCTGGGCATGGGCTGCGGCACCTCCTGGGAGCCCTCCTGAGTCGGGTCACTGCTGTAGCTGTTTCGGTAAAGCCCCTGCACCTGGGGACGCCGGTGCATCATTACAGCTCCAACCTGGTCCAGCGTTACCGGTATGGTGTGATAAAAATTGGGATTTAGTGCTGGTGAGAACAGGTCTGTGCTGTCCTCCCTGCCCAGCCCAGCTGGCTGCAGCGACAGCGAGCGTCGGGCGCAGGACGGCGCTGCCGGGCTCTGCAGCCCCTGCCCTGTGACTTCAGCCGCTCGGTTTGTTTTAATCTAGTTTCTGATTCAAGTGGAGTCTCATTCTGAGCGCAACCTCTGCTGCCAGAGCAAAGCAGCTGCGGGGACCTGTTCTCCTTCACACCTCTCTGACTCCCTGAGTCCCTCGTGTCCCCCTCCCAGCAGGACGGGGCCGGGATTGTAGGTAAGTGTTGGATAGATCTTAGTGTTACATGGCAACAGTAATGGCAGCACCAGCGCTCTGCCTTGTCACGCAACCTCTTGCACGAATGAGGAGGCACATTAGTGCTTCCAGCCCGTCCCACCGCTGCAAAGCATCAGGATTTATGCAGGGTGCTGAGCTGCGCAGGAGGACGTGCTGGGCTGTGGTTACATCGGCATCCTGAGGGCTCGGCCAGTCCTTCTGGGGCGAGCAGAGCTCTGCCCAGCCTCGCTTCTCCAACAGCTCCCTCCTTCCCAGGCGATTGTCCCAGGGTCTCCCTGGAAAACACACAACCTTTTTTTTTTGCCTCCGTCCTGCCAGTCGTGCCCCAGCAACACCCGTGGGCAAACACCTAACGAGGCATTTGGCAGACCGGTTTTCCGAGCACAGACCTAAAGTGCTGGGATGACATTTACTTTCAAGCACTGGCCGTGCCCCGAGGCATCTCCTACCACCGGGATTTCGTAACATGCAACCTGCACGCTTTTCTTTTCTGCTTGCAGGGGGTGTCGGGTGAGGCTGGACGTCACCACGAACACACAAATGTCTTCACCTGGTAGAAAGGTGGCTGTCAGAGAGAACAAGAGCCCGTCTGTTCTCCGGACCCCCGTCACACGGCCCTAAAGACTGAACCTGTTTGTCCTCAGGTCTTGACTGTGCTTATGGAGAGGAGGGACAGACGGCAGCGGGCGCTCTGAGCCAGCCTTGATCTGCTCATCGCTGCCATTTATTGGCCTAAGGACAACCTCAAAATAGATGTCCGTCGCTGCCTACGCTCCTCCTACCCGGCCTCGCTCCCTTCTCCAAGACTCACCAAGCAGCCAAGGCAGAGCAGTCGGGCTTTTCCCAGCGCCAGAGCTGGCTGCGGCGTGTCACGTCCTTCCCCAGAAACCCCAGTGGTCTGCAAGCTGTTTTCCCTCGGAATATCAATGAAGTTGGAGAGAAAGATTGACGTTTTCCCTGATGGCAGCTTGTAAGCACAGTTTGCTTTAGGTCAGCCGAAGACCTCGGCTCTGCCGAAGCGGTGGCAGCTGACGAGATGCATTGCCTCTGAGCGATGCGCCAAGCAGCCTGCTGGGCTCCACCGGGGGTGAAAAACTTTCCTTCCCTTTTCTCCTGGGTTTTCACTTTAGCAGACGGGCTTCTCGCACTTGCCAGCCCCTTTTCCCCCAGGCCTCCTCCTCCTCCCTCCACCAGTACTGCTGTGGGCTGGAGGTCCATGGGGGTTTCCTTCGGTGGCTTTTCATCACCACGGCTGAAGCCAGCTCTCTGTGTAAAGCTTAGGGATTCAATGCAACATAAAGCAGTGTTTAAAATGTTTTCCATTTCTAAAATCAGTTCTATCTTTAGTTCACCCCTTTCTGGAACCGGCTACGGTTGGGTTCCAGCAGGAAGGTTACGACTGCTCCTAGAGGCTCCTCCACTGCTGACGGTGAACTCTGCCATGCTGGAAACACAACGGGGTCTCCACCACAGCAGTGGGCAGCTGCCGGGCCCTGCCTGCCACCCCTGTGTCCCCTCCCCGCCGATGTCCCCCCAGGCCAGCCCCAAGCTGCTCTGTAGCCCACCCAGCACCCACCGGCAGCACCGGGGTCGGTGTTTCTGTCTGTCCCCAGCCCCTCCCCAGTGCAATGCGCCTTCCTGGAGCGATTCTGGGCTGTGAACTGAATGTCAATGACAAAGGCGCTCACGGTGAATGGCAGCTCCAATTTTTCAGGGTTTTGTGAATTCCGAGTGTATCTTACAAGTCTGTCACAGTAACTGCTGCTCTCTGGAGCTTTGGAGTCCTGTGGCTTTCCCTCCTCCCTTGTGAGCAATTCCTTTCCTTTACTGACAGCTAACTATTGACTTCTCATTCTCCTGAAGATGAGATGTCCTGTCTCATCAGGTTTAAATTAGTTTTATCTTTAGACTTTCCTATTAATAAGCTCTCATCGTGGTGTCATTACTTGATATCTATTTTCTGATGTTTTTCATTAATGGCTCTATATCTTCCAAGATATTTTTTTCAAGTATTTTTTTTCCTCCGCTGGCTGAGTTATTTAACAGCAGGGATGTGAAGATGGGCAGACACTGGTCAGAGCCGCACATGGAGTGGCCGAGCGCCCACCGGCCGACTGCCTGTGCAGGGAAGGGGGATGGACTGGGGATGGGGCTGGCAGGGACGGCCACGCTCTCCCTCGCTCTGTCCCTCTGCATCCCTCTAATGCCAGGCTGAGCTCTGCCACACCGGGTGCTCTCAAGAGCATGAGTCAACAGTGTAATTAAAATGCCTCCCGTGAGGCAAAGGTGGTGCAATTCATTTGGCCAGCCGCATCGGACGCTCTCTGGGAAAAACAGAGTATGATTTTCTGTGCCCCCGCCCGCAGGAGGCTCCCCCTGTGCCCGCTCCTGTGCCAGGGCAGCAGCTCCAGCCCTTGGGCAATCGCCCCAGGGCTGGAGGTGCTTCACAGCTCTTATTTCCTGTACAGCTCTTATTTCCCGTACAAGTCCTCCTTCCCGCTCAGAAATCTGGTCTGGGTCATGCCCCGGGGACGTGCTGCATGTTCAGGACACCCTCAGGCAGGGAGCTTGCTCCGGGGCATGGCACTGCTCAGTTTCATCACTGCTGGGGTCCTTCCGTCAAAGTCTGTTGCACACCCCAAAATCCTGGATGGCCAGAGACCCTCTGGAGGGACCTCCTGGCCAGGAGAGCCTCTGCCTGGTCTGCAGCCGTGGGCTCGGGAGGGGAGCAGGCAGAGGCCTCCCCCACCACTGCAGAGACCCCAAAACGTCCTCAGGTCCTTGGGCCTGACCCCCTGCGGTCGCTGCAGCCAGCGAGGCCGGTGCGATGCCAGGAAGATGCTGCCCTTGCCGAGGGTGCCCAGGCTGTGCGGGAGGCAGAAGCTGTGGCAGAAGAACCACATCACCCCCGAGTCGAATACAAGTGCTGGTGCTCTGGGCGGGTTTGGGACATCAGGGACCTTTTGGAAAGCTGGTTTGGAAAAAGCAAAAGATCGCCATGCATGCGTGATTTGAGATCTTTTTGAGGGTTTAGGAACTGGAGCTTCGACTCGGGCATGGGCACAGCTCGGGGATGTGGGGGGAGCTGGAGCAGCAGCAAACTACGGGAACACGGGCTGAGCCGAGCCACTGCTGAAGGAAAACACTGCTTCGTGGGCCACGGTTCAGTGTTCAGCATGGAGATTGTCAGCAATGCTGACGTTTCACCTGGAGAACTCACGCGATCAAACAGCAAAGTAAGCTTCACAACAGCATTTTGCCTAAAATGTCAGAATTCCAAGGAGCGCAGCAGCCCTCGTTGGGAGATGGCCTCTCGTAGCCGCACGCAGCAGGACGGACTCGAGCAGCGCAGCCGCCCCGTGCAGTGGAAACACAACCCTGCGCATGGTGATTTGGCTGAGCTGATGTCAGCTGCTGACCTGCAGAGAGGAAACCAGAGCGTGGCCAAAGCTGATGCCCTCTGCCCTGGCAGCGGGAGCCCTTGATCTGAGAGCCGTGCAATGAATAAATGCACGTGGTATATCGTAACGTGCCAGCTGCAGGGGGATGGCGCAGTGCTCCATGTGCCTGGCAGGTTCTCATCCCTATTAGAAGAACTTCCTCTAGGAAATTGGAAGTGAAAAGGAATTATTTCACGTTATTGCAAGGAAGTCCATGACCGGGATCTCCATTCCTGCTGGGTCGGAGTCGCCTTCCCCAGCAGGTCGGGCTGCCGGGAGCTGCTGCTGCTGCCAGGAGCATGGGGACAGGCTGAGTGCCTTTGCCTGGAGGGATTTTCTCATTGTATCATCTTCAGCAATGCCAAAAGCAAAGCCCATCGGTGTTGAAAACACCCAAATCTCTTAAATTTCCTTAAGACCAGGAAAAATGCATTCCCTGGACTTCATTTCCAGGAGCCGCTTGCACGGTGCAAGGCAGGGTAAAGGTGGGAAGCGGGGCTGGGTCGGCCACGTGGGAAGAGGATTAATGCAAGAATGAACCTCGTTTCTCTACGTGCACTTCTCACATTAACGAGGAGGAGAAAGGCGCCCGATTCCTTGAAAGGAAACCCTGGTATGACAACAACCTGATGTACAGCGGCATTTCTAATAGAGCTATCAGGGTGCTTCAGGGACATGGCGTGTCTGCTATCTGCAAAGTCAGGTCACAGAGGAGAATTAGCTTGCCCAGCCCCTGCTGTTGGCTTGCATGCAAAAATTACACAGCAAACTCCGACCAACTGCAGAACGGGTAATTTGCAGCAGTGCCTACAGCACTGGGTTTAGGCTGATTAATATTCAGCGCACTGCTGTGAGAATGAAAAGCCAGACAGAATTGTCCTCCTCCCCTTTCTGCATCCATGAAGATGCCAAGGGTAATGGCTGAAGCACAGAAACAAAAACAAGATTCACTTTCGGTCAAGCTGATACTTTTGAGCCTAAACAAGATGCTCCGTTCTCTTTGGGTTAATTAGCCTCATCTTTTAGCCTGCTTCTTCTTTTTTTGTTTAATGTTGTCATTCTGTTATTTAATTACAGGAAGTTTAAAAAAGAATAGTGGGAGGCTTTCTTTGAAGCTATCAGAACAAAACAGTAGGCATTTCAAAAAACAGTTTCTCTTTAAAAAAGGGAAATGTCCTGACGTTTTAAAAAAAGGTTCTTCCCATGATTTCTTGATCCAAACTCCATTTTGAAAAGCCTTTTTACTGTTGGTGGGAAACCTTGCCCCATCCCATGCTCAGAAGAAAGCACAGCACAGGCCTGCCGGGAGCAACAGTACCCGCCGGCAGAGACCCGGGATCCTCTGGGCAGCGGGAAGATGCCCCGGGGCTTGGGGGACAAACCGGACTCCTGCAGCTGGCTGGCATCCTCAGTGCTCATCCTCCCAGCCGCTTCCCCTCTCCGAGGGCCTTTCCCTGCCCTGTCCTCCCACAGCTCTTTCTCCCCCTTGTTCCATGGAAAAGCCTGGGAGATGCTCAGACCTGGCAGTCCTGCTGTCCCACCCCTGTTCAGCTGAGGTGGGGCTGGGTGCTCTTGTACAGCAAAGCCGCTTACGAAAGAGGAAAGCAGAGCCACAGGAAAAGCCGAGCCTGCTGTTTGCCTTCAGGGCTTTGGTTTTGCCTTCACACGAGCCAAAGTAAACCCTCACCCGGCCGTCCCAGACCTCCTGTTTTTCTCTTGTGCTAACAGAAGCCGGATGGGAGCGGGATGGCGTGCTGTCGGAGCAAACCCCGCGACGGCAAACACAGCTTGAGGTGCCGCCGAGCAGGAGGAGCCGGCACCGCTCAGAGCTGTGCTCGGCCAGACTGCGCCGACCCGGGGCCAGGCTCCGGCCAAGGGGCTCTGCCGGACGGCCATGCAACATCCCTTCCTGCCAGCTGCCACCGCAAAGGACGAGCCACGCGTCCCAGCTGCCTCAGGGGTGACCAGCGGGGTGAGAGGAGCTTCTGGGTGCCCCTGACCCCCTCTGTGACACCCGTGGGCACAGGCTGGGGAAATTCTGCACAAGACCACATTGGTGCCCTTGCAGACAGGGCTCACAGGGGTCTGAGCTGTCCCAGGGCCACCCACCCTCACACACCGGCGCCAAGTGGTGCCAGTGGCAGCGATGTTCCCTGTGGCACCATTTTACATTAATATTGGTGCATCAAACCAGTGCAAAACTTCTGCCTCTTCGCTTATATCAATCCTATTAATCTTCTGTGGCTGCTCTGCAAGATGCCCACCCCGGCATGGGTGCTGCCGCCGGCTCCGCAGGGCTCGTGGTGGCCGATGGCTGCCAGCCCCTTGCTCTGTGGGAGTGGAGGTGAGAACCACCCCGATGGCACCACGCCACCTGGAAGGATTTGCTTTTTGGCATTTTGGTTCTAGGATTACTGAGGAAATCTTTACACCTGTCTTTGCAATTATTCACAGCCAGTGAGCCTGGGTTGGGAATTGGCACTTTCTGTAATCCTGCTCCTTCTGTTTCCTTAGGAATTGGAAACCGAATGTGCCCAGCGAGGCGTTACGTATTGGACAGCTTGAGCCAAGGCAGTGCCATCCATCCCTGTCCTTCCCCTCGCAGCTCTGCCGCTGCCATCGAAGGACACACAACCTTCTGCTCTTCACCTTTGTGCTGCTGAGCACACGCCGTCCATTGGCATAAAGTTCAATTTCCCGGAGCTCCCAACATGTCAGTGTTCATTGCAGCCAGCGCGAGAGGCAGGAGGGAGATGCTGACTGCAGCCCCGTGGCGCCTAATGACCACGGCTTGACAGCATCGTTACCTCTGTGTTTAATTGTCAGGGTGGGGGTGGCATCCTGCCTCCCCGCTGAGGTTGGGCTGCTCAGGGCATCCCTTGCTCGCAGCCTCTCATGGCCAGGTAAAAGGAGTGAGGAGCAGCAGGAGAGGCTGGGCTGGAGTCCCTGGGCACGGGGGGGCACCTTGGTCACCCCATCGGCTTGTGAAAAGGCCAGCGGGAAACTCCGAGGTGTTTGGTGAAACGCTCAGACTCCTGACCGCTCAGCCACGACACGCAGGAGCTGCAGGCTAGGCTACAGGAAAATGGTCTTTCCCAAAAGAAAATGTTGTTCTTACATGAAAAAGAAAACTGAAAGCTTTTGCCCACAAATCAAATAATTCTATGGGGAACCTGAGCTAAAATACTTGTGTTTGGATCAGCTGCACAGGAGCAGCCATCGTTCTCACTGGCTCATATTTCCTCCAGTTGAGCCTTTCCTCCCCAGAGCCGCTGCTTGCTTGGCAGAGCCGTGGTTTCTGCAGAGAGCCAATTTCATACCAAAAAAATACCTCTCAAAACCAGTTCAGGTGTGAAGTTTCAGAGCAGCACTAGTGCTGGCTGCGGGACTGGGGATGTGCCGGCCGGTGGCTCTTTGGCAGTCCCAGATTGGATGGGATCAGGGATCAGATCGGTGCGTTGGGGACGAGGGGACAGCACAGGGTCCAGGCGGGGAGGGCAGTGGTGGGGGATGATCCACAGCCAAGGAACAGTGGTGTGGGCAGGGGTCTGCACTGGAAATGCTCACCTTGAGCTGGCACCATGGCTCCCAGCTGTGTGTGCTGCTCTTTCAGGCTACCAGCTGCCAACACCCGCCATTTCCCACTTCCCAACGTCTTCAACCCTTCTGCTTCTCTTCACTTCTTTTTTTTTATTTTGAGCACATTTCATTAGGAACAGGCGATACCCACAGTCGGGGCTGGGGCAGGTGGCAGTGCGGTGGCACGTGCATTGCAGAACGCTGCTGGCAGCGGACACGTTACCGGCTGGAATGACAAACTGCAAAGTTGAGCATAAATGTCAGGAGAGCAGCAGGTCCCATCCTCTGGCCGAGGCAGCGGGACGTGAGCAGGACCCCGGCCCTGGCAGCGGGGGGCAGTGGGGAAATCGCTCTCTGCAAACCCTGTCCTCACAGGACCTGGTGTCCCCTGGGACCGGGTGTCCCCTGCACCTGCGCTCACAGGACGGGGCTCTGGGGCCCTGGGCAGGAGCAGAAGGACCCGGGATGGGCAGTGGCAGAGGTGGTTGTTGGTACATCCCAGCAGGGACACCCAGCAGAGCTGACATGGGTGCTGGGAAGTGGCTGGTGGCACATGGTGCCACGCTGGCATCTCTGGAGGCTGCAGAGCTCCAGGATCTGGCCCCAACCCCAGCAGCTCTTGCCGTGCCACCGTTGTGCGCAGGGGCCGTGGCACAGCCCACCCCAGGACACATTTTTGATGTGGGGAGCAGCTCATCCTGTGCCCGAGAGCTCGCCGGCCATCGTCGCCCGCTCAGCCCCGGGGTCCCAGCCCCAGCCCGGGTGGGGGACCCCCCCAGCAGGGTGCCAAGGATGTGTTTGTTCATGTCAAACAGCTCCCAGCTCACTGGTAACAAGCAGGGAGCAGGAACAGAGAATAAAAGAACCAGCAGCTCGGGGACAAGGGCAGAATAAATCTACATAAATACAAACGAGGGGAATAGTTATTTCTCACCTTGACCACATTTCCGTAGCTAAACTGCGCGAGAGGCACGGGTCCGTCAGGGCTGGGCAGGGCTTAGACTTGACTCCGGGGCTGCAGCTCATGGCGGTTCCCCACCTTTCCAGCAGATTTATCTGCTAAATATTCTTTGCGTGTGAGTTACCCCTGAAGCTGATAGGAGAGATAAATAACAAAACCCTTGCAAATGCAAAAATCCTTCTGCAGTTTGGAAAGAAACCCAATCACGTGCTGAATGCAGATGAAGAAAAATCCTTTTTATTGTGAGGAGTAACAGAAGGGATGCGAATCCACCTCACCCACAATGCAACACATCCAAATCCGCTTGGAGATTACAAGACAGGATAGCATTTACTCTGATCAGTTCAAAGCGTAACTCTTTGGGAACAAATCAGCTAAGTACATGTTTGGATTAGACTATAGGCCTTTTTTGCCTTCTTTTTAACAGTATGAAATCACTGGAAACAGCGTTTCCTTTTGAAACAGCCAACTAATCAGCAGAAGGAGAGCAAAGACAAAATGTTTACATTTCCTCAGCATTTGTCCCTTTTTTGCCTTCCCTTCACAGGAATTTGGTGCAGTTAGTGCAAACACACAAAATTCCTGTGGGGCGGCTGCACGGGGAACAGATCTCTGCCGCCAGCCGGGCCGTATTGGTCCAGCACCAGGAAAGTGTCACCTGGGCCGAGCAATTACCACAGCCCCGATCCAGGTGAAACTCGGGGCTCCGTGAGGAAGGGCTGGAGGGTGAGGGCAGCACCTCTGTCAGTGATTGCCGTAACGAGTGGCTTTTGGCCGTGACAGCCCAGAGGGCACAGGGGCATGACCCAGGGCTCCTGCCTCTGGCTCCACTGCCAGCAGTGCCATTGGCACAGCTAACCGTCCGCACAGCTAACCATCGGCATGGATAACCATCATCACGGCTAACCATCGGCATGGCTAACCATCGGTGCAGCTAACCATCATCTTGGCTAACCATTGGCACAGCTAACCATCATCACAGCTAACCATCATCACAGCTAACCATCATCACGGCTAACCATCGGCACGGCTAACCATCGGCACGGCTAATCCTGGGCTGGACAGAGACACCGAAGTCTGGTAAGGCTGAAACGTAATGCAGAAGAAATATTGTATTTTCTTGGTTGGGTTTCTCCATTTTCATGTCTGTTCTACAGGCATTGAGTCATCTTCCTCCCTTCCCTCCTCCTCCTCCTCGGGGTGCAGCAGTGGGAATCGCCTGCAGGGGCACCTGAGGGGAACACTGGAGCTGAGGTTTTGGGCAGCGTGGGAGCTCGGAGCAGCACCCCGTGCTCCCCGTCACCTCCTGCTTCCAGCCAACAGGGTCAGCCCTGCTGGGTTCAGCTTGTCCAGTACAGGCACTGCCACCGACAACGGCACTGGCACGTCCGGTGGCAGAGCTCCGAGCCAGGTCCCCAGCCACCAAATCATCCTTACCCCACGGTGCTGCTGGCCCCACGGCTACAGAATGCTCCCAGGATCGATGCCTGTGGCTGGGGGAGAGGGATACAGGTCAATGCGTTCCGGCCCCCGGCCCCCCTGGCCCCCTCAAGCCCCAGCAGTGCCCACCCATGAGGCCAGGCTCTGCGGTACCCGACGTGCCGGTGGCCTGCGATCCCCCGGCTTTATGGGCAGAGATGATTTAGTGCCCTGAGGAATATGCCTCTGGGGAAGCTGGGACGGCGTCCAACTCTTCCTTCCTTCCTCTATATATTAACTTTGCATGCATATGAAGCTGAAAGCTCTTCCAATCACCTCTGCAAATATTAATTAATCCTCACAGCATCCTGAGGACCATTATTCACTCCTACTAAGTAAATATTATTAAATCCTTTTATGAGAGGTGAAGTGACTTTTCCAGGGCTGTGCAGGGCATAAGTAGGAGCACACAGACTTTGTCTCGCGACCGTATGCCTGGAGCCACCGAGCGCGGCGAAGCAGACGCCTCTCATGGGTAAACCTGCCTGTGCCAGAGCTGGAGGACGTCTCCGAGGACCAGGGACCTCAATCACCCCACAGCAAAGCTGTGCCGTGTGGGGTGGAAGTGCCTTGTGGGCCCACCCCGAGATGCATCAGCACCCCGTGGCTTCGGCTGCACTTCACGGCCATGGGGACCCGCTCCCCGCTCTTGGCCACTGCTCCTGTGTGTCCCCCGTGCATCCCCGCTGCTGTGGCTGCTGCCCCTTTCTGGCTCACAGATAACAAGTGGGGATCCCCATCCCGGTATTGGGGCTGGACTTACTCTGAAGGAGCCAGTCGATGAAGGCGCTTGGGAACGGGGAATTCTGCAAAAAACCAAGGAGGCGTTAAAGCATGTGACTGCGGAGGCTGCGGTGGGCAGGGGGGGCAGGCAGTAGGCGCGACCGGGGATGGGACATGGCCGTACCTGCAAATCCAGCTCCACGAACTGCGCGGATGTCACCGGCAAATTGGAGAGGGCAGAGTAGATTTTCCCCAGGAGCCCAAAGGAGATGACGCCTGGGGAGAGGGAGAGGCCGTCAGGGCTGGGCAGAGCCGCCTGCCTGTCCAGGAGCCTGCTGGAGCGCTCTGCCTGCCTGGAGCATCTGGGAGAGACTGGGAGAGCAAAGTCCCTGCCCAGTGATGTCCCAGTACCAGAGGGGGAAAAAATCCTTGTCCTTCCTTCGGGTCTCAAACCTCCTGGGGTTCAAAGGTTCCCATGAAAGCTTCTGTCCCGGAGCTACCTGGCGCATGTCTCATCACATGGGAAATGTTTTGGGTAAATGGGGACAACGTTGCATGGAATGAAGCAGCAAGTGCATCCGTGCAGGACTCAAACAGAGCTGGGGAGGGAAAACCCACCAGCTCCGCGGGGCTGCAAACCCGGGGGGGTCCCGGCAGAGCCGTCTCTCTTGGCAGCAGCTCAGGTCTGGCCCCAGTTAGAAAAACAACCGTAAGAACAGCAGGATCGTGATGCTTTTGTGCCATCCGGCAGCGGGGAGGTGAGCCGGGACTGTGCCACCCACAGCAGCTTTGCTCCGTGCAGAGCAACTCCTTCAGCCACAGCTCCGGCTCTCCCGAGGACACCCGCTGCCCGCGGAGATGGCTAAACAGGCAAAACTCAAGTGTCACTCTAAAAATTAATATAGAAAAGTTAACAACTTACGGTTGAGGAATTGTAGCTGAATATTGATGATGCTGATCCAGATATTCACTAATGGGCAAAGCTGCAACAGTAACAAGTGGCACAACCTTGGTGAGAACATCGTGGGTGGAGCGACGCGTTTCCCTAACGTCGTTCGAGTTTCACAGACTTTAAATCAAGATGGAACTATCGGCTCCTAGAGCACACTTTCCTCCATGGAAAAAGAGCAGTATAAATTGTTCAGCTCTCTTCTCAAAACAGCACAGATTCTGTTTAACAGAATAAAAGATTTTCTAACGGGCCTCCTTTTTTCTAAGTGAGGCTGTCACTTCTGCTTACCGCACCGTCTGGGTACCAGAAGGTGCTTCGGAAACCAATTGGTTACAAATTATCCCGTAACATTGCATGATGGAATTTGAATTACTTCTAACAAATAAATCCTGACTGTAAGAAAGATCAAGGAAGTTTGCAGAATTCACTTATAGGATGTAGGCGTGTGTCTGTGCATGCACATACATATATATTTATATATTTATATATGTATGCATGTGTAAATGTGCCAGATAATTACGGCAAGAGCACTAATTTCAGTTAAAGTGCAGCTTCTTACAGCAAAGGGCTTTCAGGCACTCACCAGTGCAGGTACGAGAGACTGAAGAGAAGAGTTCAGCAAACTGCTCACCAGATTGGTGAGGAGGCTGAAAAAGGGAAAAAAGACAGACAAAAATTAGCGGGGAAATTGTCAAAACCTGGGGCTCAGCACCAAGACGAATCTGAACTCCTCTGCTGCTCTGCAGCGCTGTGAGCACCGAAGAGGAGCACCGAGTGTCGTCTTTTCTCTCTGCTGTTAAAAGATGCTGCAAGCCCACAGCTCCCCCAGGCTTTAGCAGGAAATACAGATGCTCAGGACTTTGTTATCTGCTTCTCAAAATCTGATCGTTAAGGTGCAAATCTGTGCCCAGATTTGAGACCGAAATTTTGCCCCACTGCAAACTTGCAAAGAGCTGACCCGTGGCTAGTCCTGACTTATTTTAACTGTTTCCCTGGGCACGTACCAATATCCCATCCTCTCGCAGGTTTCTCCAAAAAAATTGGCTTTTCTATGAGAAAAACCTGTGGGTTCCTCACGGCTGGATAACGGAGCTGCCACCTGCTCTGCGTGCTGCCCCTGAGATTTTCGCTGAATTACCCTTCTCTGTGAAGAGCTGGGTGGTCTCAAGTCTGGAAACTAGAGCCTGGCTGGGCAGCTCGGGGGCAAGGGAGGGAGAAACCTGCCTCCAGCGCGAAATGCAGCCCTACGCTGGAGGCCGCGGTCGAGCCCCAGATCAGCCCAGGGGGGTTGGGCTCAGCTCCTGCGCGTGATGGGTCTGTCCTTGCAAATCACCTCGGTGCGTGACACGAGCCCTGGGGATGGTGAACGCTCCCACACTCACCCCTTCCGCAGGTTGACGCTGAAGCCACCAAGCAGGTTGTTGCAATCCTTAATCACTAACTTGAGGTCACCGGGGCTGTCTTGGGTCAGTGCGATGTGTGACGTGATGTTCGTTTCTACCGAGGATCCGCTCAGAAAGTGAAAAATCCTGAAAAATAAGGAAGTGGCTTGGAGGATTATGGAGGAGACCAAAGCAACACAGAAGAGCGGTAGCTGTGGCTGAGCTGCAAGCTTGGGCTCGGCTGGGACAATGTTTTAGTCTCAGGACTTCCACCAGGCTCCTGGCCCTGTTAGCAGATCATTGAAGTCCCAGTGCGCAACAGGCATCAAGGGGTTTCCAGGACAGTTCTGACTTCAAGCAGAGTAGGGACAAGTCAAGACGAAGGAGCATGGAGCCTTCTTGGGCACTTTGCTCCCAACACCTTGTCCACAGGAGGATCTCTGCTTCTGCCAGCTGCCGCAGACTGAGACCATGCCTTTGGAGTGAGGACAGCCGGAAATATCCCCAGGGAGAGGTGGTAGCACAGCACAGAGCTTTCCTCACCAAGCCCCTTGCTTAGTGTTTGGGAACATTTCTCCAGCACCCGGGAATGTCCCATCCTCCCCAGCACCCTCAGGCCCCCATGGCCTCTTTCTCTGTCCCACCCACCAGCCCTGCTCACCCTGGCAAGCGCAGCACTAACTTCGAGTACAGGTTCAGCACAAGCTCCCCCCCATGAAGGACCTTCCATGACACTCGGACGTTCTCGAGGTTCAGCACCTTCAACCTGGGGGTCGACACAGAAGTAAACCTGCCTTGAGATGACAGGATCAGCAGGAGCAGACCCTACAGTCCCATCTCTTCCTGTTCATCATTTCACCTGTTGCCTATGTGGATATTCCCAGTTAAAAGTGAAGGTGGGGAAGGGCCAACCCCGCCTCCAAGAAGACCAAGCAGCAGAGCAGGGTCAGGTTGCACAGGCCTGTGTCCCTCTGAATCTCCAAGGGTAGAGCTTCCTTCACCTCTCAGGGTGCCCATCGCAGTGTCACATCACTGCCACGGGGAAGAGTTTTCCCATCTCTGGTTGGAATTTCCCTCATTGCAGCTCCTCACGTGAACTGCAAGCCCGGGACTGATGGTTTGTATAACAGGGAGGATCTGGTCCCCTGGAGCACCCCTTCAGGGGAGTCCTTTCTCTGGATGTTATTTGTTACCCTGCAACACGAACTACTGCTGTGCTTCTGCTCTGACTTACCAGGCAAAGCGCGTTGACTTGCGAGGGAATCCTTCACCCAGCAGACCTCCTTCACCCAGAAGACCATCGAGACCAAGTAGAGTTCGATTGCCTAGGAGACCTCCTTTTCCAAGCAGCCCTGTGCCAAGCAGACCTTTCTCTCCAAGAAGGCTTTTATTGCCAAGGAGGCCATTGCTGAGGAGACCATTGCCAAGGAGACCATTGCCAAGGCCTTCTCCACCAAGGATGCCTGTGCCAAGACCTTTCTCTCCAAGAAGGCTTTTATTGCCAAGGAGGCCATTGCCGAGGAGACCATTGCCAAGGAGACCATTGCCAAGGCCTTGTCCACCAAGGATGCCTGTGCCAAGACCTTTCCCTCCAAGGATGCCTGTGCTAACGCCTTCCCCACCAAGGATGCCTGTGCCGAGCAGACCACTGCTGCCAGGTTGTCCTCCTGCAACAGTCAGACCTCCATTAATGTTCTGGTTTTCATCACCTAGAAGCCCTCCTCTCCCAAGCACACCCATGCCAAGTAGAACTTCCTCACCTAGGAGGCCTGTACCAAGGACCCCAGGTCTACTGGATTCATTTCCTGCATTAAGGGGACCTCCACTTTCTTCTCCACTCGGACTTCCTGTGCCAAGGAGGCCAGTACCAAGTAGCCCACCTTCACCAAGAAGGCCTGTGCCAAGCAATCCACTTTTTCTGCTGATGAGACCTTCACTGCCAAGAAGACCAGTACCAAGCAAACCTGCACCAAGAAAGTCTCAGTTACTAATCAGACTTCCACTGCTGGAAAGATTTCATTGACAAGAAAGCTTGGTTCAGCTGTGCTAGTTTGACCTGCTCATGAGGTCTCATGGGGACCCCTAAGCATCCTTGAATTGGGTTCCTATGGAGCCGAGCCTGCCAGGAGGCAGGTCCCTGATGAGCACAGGGACACTCCACGAGCCTGACATGGCACAGGACACACCGGGACCAAGGTGGGCTTGTGGCCGCCTGTACCATAATGCTCCTCTGGGGAACATGAAAAACGTCTGAGCTCACCTTCTTTGGGTTGCGATGGGCTCAGCCCAAGGACACTGCCCAGGTTGAGGAGGCCCTGGGAGGGGGGCAGGAGGCCCCCAAGGAGGACGAGACACCAGAAAGGCAGCATCTCTGGTCCCAGCACCTGTGGAGAGATCCATATCAGCTGAAACACCAGCCTCACTCTGCAGGAACTGGCAGCCTGGTCACCGGTCTGGCACTCCATCCTTCACGTGCACTGCCCCAGCATGGTGGGACAGGTGCCCCCTGGACATGCAGCCCCCAGGCACTGTTGCCCAACCCCAGAGGACCAGCCCGGACCTACAGCACCCTTTTCCCACCCAGAAAGGTCGAACTGCTTCTGGTTATCAGGGAGCAACTGGAGCACAGTGATGTGCTCCTCTAGAGTCATTGAAGTCTCCATGCCCTGTTGGGCTAGCCCAGTGCAGAGCTGGTTGCCTGACATTGCAGGGAAGCTTGGAGGGAGAAAATGTCATTTTAGAGAGAGAAAGAGGGATGGAGATGAGGCAGGAGGACCTTGTACCGAGCGAGATGGATGGCTTCCGACTGCTCTGAAATGGCCTTGAAACAGGAACACTTTAAGGGGCACAGCTCTATAAAAAATGGCTGTGTCCAAGTTGTGTCCTTCTCGTTATGAAGAACACCTTGCATTATTAAATCCCAAAGTGCAGCCAAAATCAGATTCACTTTTCCGTGGACAGGTTGTTTGTTTTTCTCATCTTGCTCCATTCAGGCTATGAAAAGAGTCCACTTTCCCTGTATTTGATCTGCCTCTAGTCAAAATAAAGCACCTTCAAGGACCTCATGTTCCCGCGTGAGCTGGACTTCTTGGGGTTGCAACCAACCCTGTGGAGTGTTTGTTTATACGCAGAAAGGTGATTGCAAAGAAATGAAGAGGCACCAGCTGAAGCACTGCCGTAGGTCCCAGTTTAAGGGAGCACCTGCCTGCACAGCCCACGTCCCAGCCTGGACACCCTGGCTTCTCTCTTCTGAGAAAAACAATGTACGGGCTGCAGATTTGAGGTTCAGCACTGAGAAATAACATTATTTAGGTCAGACTGAACAACTTCTTTATCTGTTCCAGATACTTTAAAAAAAATCCCTCTATGACAGTTCTTGGCACAATTAAATTAGACTTTAATTCACTAGACTGTCTTCTACATTTTCCCTTTGATCAGCATGTAATGATGTACAGCTCCTGTAGCTGTGATTATTGAACAGGAGAGAAAGATAGAGGCTTGAGCAGCTTCCATTGAAAATCGTGTCAAATAAAATCAGTGGGATTTGTTGGAGGGTCTCTGCAAGACGTGCGTAGCATTGTAAAAGGATGCCAAAATGGTTGTCAGGTCTTTTAGAAGAGCTCTCAGAGAGAATACGTGACAAACTAGGCAACTACCTCTACAGTTATTAACAATATCTATCTGGTTGGTACCTCCTTGGTCACATGCATTTAAGTGAGCTGAACATCTTGGACATGCAAAATGCATGTATAGCTTTGCAGATAAATGCTTATTTTATATCAGTTGAGGTGAGATCTGATAAGCTGAAAATTGTCCTGAATTCTGGTCACAAAGATTACAAAAAAAATCCTAGTAATTTCTGCTAGCTTAGTCATTATAACAAACTTAACAACAACAAAAATAAACGTGGAATTTGTCAAGCAAGAGCTCTACTAGCTTTAAAAATTAATTTTCATAAATGATTAAATGTTGCTACAGGAATCAAAGGAAAAACATCATTAAAATTCTTGCTTTTAAAGCCGAGTTACACTTTGCTGTAGGTCATCTAATGGGAACAGGAGCTCTGTGGCCACGGTACCTTAATGCCACTTACCTGGAGCCCTTTGATGTTGCGGTGCAGCTGCCCACGTCCCCTCAGCAGCAGTTGGCAGGAGCAGCTCTTATATACCCGAACTGCAGGAACAAGGAAAGGCCAGGGAAGGATGAAGCAGGGATAGTTCCTCCTCGTTGGCTGTCAAGTGTGAACCCTACACCAGCCTGACCCCGAATGCTCACGTAGCACTGCCGGACCGGGGCCAGCAGCACCCAGCAAGCCCTGTGGCTCACCCCCTTCCCACCAGGCTGGGTGTGGTGCCCACCGGCTCTCCTGCCTGGCCAGGGCACACTGCCGTCCTGCTTCTTGGGGCTTGTCCCCTCCTGCCCCCTCTGACTTTCAGGACAGCGCACGCTTGGGGCAGTTGTGCTGGGTCTGAGGGTCTAGCAAGGCAGCCCCTGCGTGCTGGGGCAGGGGGTCACAGCCCTGGGCAGGGGATGCTCTGGATCAGGTCCCATCCAGCCCAGTGCCATGCAGCTCTGTGCACATGGCCAAGCATGGCTGGCCATGGCCATGGCAGGGACGCAGGCCGTGGCACGGGTGGTTATTGCTGCTCACAGCTACTCGGTGCGTCTCTCACTTTCATAGAATCATAGAATCATTTAGGTTGGAAAAGACCGTTAAGATTATCTGGTCCAACCATTGACCCTACTCTACCAGGTCTGCCACTAAACTGTGTCTCTAAGCACCACATCTACACGACTTTAAACACATCCAGGGATGGTGACTCAACCACCTCCCTGGGCAGCCTGTTCTAATGTTTGATAATTCTTTTTCCTAATGTCCAGCCTAAACCTCCCCTGGCACAACTTGAACCCATTTCCTCTTCTCCTATCACTAGTTACTTGGGAGAAGAGACCAGCTCCCATCTCACTACAACCTCCTTTCAGGTGGTTGTAGAGAGCAATAAGGTCTCCCCTCAACCTTCTCTTCTCCAGACTGAACAATCCCAATTCCCTCAGCCGCTCCTCAGAAGACATGTTCTCCAGACCCCTCACCAGCTTTGTTGCCCTTCTCTGGACACACTCCAGCACCTCAGTGTCCCTCCTATACTGTGGCGCTCAGAACTAAACACAGTACTCAAGCTGCGGCCTTTGCCCTCCCAAAGTGGCCCAGAGAGGAGCAGGAGGGTGCTGGCACCCAACAGCCCAAATTGCCATGGGACACGCAGACTCCAGAGCATCACGGCTCCTATGAAACAACCTCAGAGCAGCCAGGGGGAAGGGGATGCCATGGGGGGCTGGGGATGCTCCCGGGTCTCTGGCTGAGCAGAGGGTCCCCGGGATGATTTGGGGCAGCTCTGCTCCAGGGGATGCTCCATCATATTTCAGCAGGCCACAAGGGTCTGAGGACAATGAGAGGTGAGAAATTACCTCCCACCAAGTTCATTATGTATGGAAACAGCCCAAGGCTGATTAAAAAACCCGAAGTTATCACAAACTGAAGAGTGTGTGGATTTACAGCATACCAGCTGCACCGTGAAAACTGCCTGTCACCCAGAGGTACAGGAGATGGCTTGTGCCTCCAAGAAAGATCTTGACAGTTTAAAGAAGACTTGAGAGAAAACAAATAAAAGAAAATGGGGAAATAAATATGGAGGGGAAGGGAAAAGGAGCGTGAAAGATGACAGAAAAACCTGAGTCTGAGGTTCCAGGTGGTTTTTAGGGTTGACCTGGACTGGACAGGGGCAGGACACTCTCTCAAAGGCAGTGATATTGCAGCCGTCCCAGCTATTCCCTTTCACCTCAGGAGCAATCGGTGGCTTTACAGCCTTAAATTAGCAAAGACTTCATTGCTTCAACAGGCAGCTGAACTGCGGGAAAGAGCCCATGAGTAAATAAACTGTGTGGTTCATGCAGAGTTCACAGGTATCAATGGGTGAATTACCCCCATGTCCCCAGGCACTCCCAGGACAAAAACCCAATAAAGTCTGGGGCAGGTGATGGCGTGAAGGGTCCTGAAGACAACCGAGAGACCCCACAGCTTTGAGTCCAGTCCCTGAAAAAAGGCCAACATGTCTGGGTCTAACATAACGTTTGCCAGCAGACAGCTCTCTGCCCACCCTGAGCTGGGTGTTGGGTGGGCACAGCCGGGGCTGGGTGACCGGGCAGGGGGCTGGAGCCCTCCCACCCACCGCAGCTGGGTTCCCCAGCACAGTGGGGTCTGTCCTGAGCCCTTGATGTTCACTGGAACTGCCCATCCCTGCAGTCTCGAGCACCCACTGTGGCTGCAGAGAGGGCTGGACTTTATTAAACCTGAGCACGAAAATGCGAAATACACCTGTGTCCTTCCGGACATCCACAAAAGAGTCCAAAACACAACTTTCGGAGGCAAAAAACACCTGTGTTCCTTCTGTTCCAAGCAATGTAGGTGGAATGCAACATTTGCAAGGAAAAGACCAAGCTGTTGTTTGGCTGCATTAGGTACAAAAAGAAATGTGGTGGAGCATCCTTCGGGCAGGCTGGGCTCCCATCCTTCCGGGGGTGGACGGGGAAAACCGGGGGTCCCTTCCCAGCTCGGCGTTCCAGGCTCACGCTGACAGCACGATGAGATCCTGGTGAAGCAAAGGGGTTACCTTCCCTCTCTGAACATCCTCCACACAAGCAACAAGCACTGCCTTTGCTCCGGAGCGGAGCTGAGGTGCTGGTGGGGGAACCTTGGGGCACAGCCTGGGCACTTACTTCAATGACATCGACGTCCGCGTTGGTGAAGTCGATGTTCAGCAGCCTGGGGAGGGGAACGCCTGCTCCCAGCACGCCTGCGGGTCACAAGTCAGTCCAGCTCAGTGTCGTGGAGCTTCTTCCCAGGTCTCTGTCCCCATCTCCATCCTCCCTGTGTGCAAACCCCTCCCTCCACGAGTGCAAAGCTCTCCGGAGAAGTTTTGTGTTGTGGGACTTAGCGCTTCAGCAAAACATTGTCATTTGCTCCTGCCAGCAAAGCGGCAGGTGGGGGCAGCCCCATGGAGGGGGCTGCGGGGCCCCTGTTTTGTGATGTGGGGGTTCACCTCCCGGCAAAACGCTGCCACCTGAAACGAGCCTCCCCCCGTCAGTGCAGGTCGGTCCCACTGGCTCCTGTTCTATACGGTGAGGTAAGTTACACCTGCATAAACTCATCGTATAGAGTGCAGTCTCGCACACGTGAGTACATTGGCAAGGCATAAGAACTTCCTTACTGTTCATGGCAGGCAGGAAGGCAACATCAAAAATCCGGCCAATAAGCATCTCCAGGAGCGAGACCTGCAATGTGGAGAGGGGTCATTTAGTGCCATCGCTGGTCCTGGTCCTGTGGTCAGCCTGGCCTCACCCTGTCCTCGGGCACATGGGGATGCTCCACTCACACCAGCTAAATCCAGCCTGAACCCTTGGTGCTCCAGCTCCACACCCATCTAACTCATGATTTCACAGAAATTGGACTTTAAGTATTCTATGGCCAATTTTTAGATTCAAAATAATGCCATGCCACAGGCCCCTTCCCGCTGGCATTAAAGCTGCCTGCAGTAACCACCTCTGGAAACCAAACGTGCTCTATCTGCAGGTATCCTGCGACAGGAGAGCCCAGGATTCCTCCTGACTTTTGCCACCGTCCCCTTTGAGGCACCGGGATAAATTTCCTGCAGCGCATCCTGAGGGGATGGCATGGGCATGTGCAGGATGTCCTGTGGTTCACCAAAGACCCCAAACCTCTCCCTCTCAGTGACCTTTTTTTCTGAAAATTGCTCATGGATCATCCATGAAAAAAAATCCATCTCCAGAGATAAAAGAAAGGTGCTATTAAAATTATGGCACAACTGTTACGCCATAATTGGCCCTTATTTCTCCCAAGCCAGTATCTATTAGCACTTTGCTTTCTGCAATAGATTTCACGTGTTGCTGAGACTGCTCATGTTCTTACATCAAAACCACCAACAGACGAAGACACCAAGGAGAGATCAGTCCTGCAGGAGGAAGCAGAGGTGAGTAAAATCCAAGCAGTTCTTCCCATGACCCAGTCCTGACAATGCCCTCATTGCTCAAGAGGCCCCATCCATGGCCACCCCTGGCCACCCCCCAGATGAAGTCCAGTGTCCTACTTCTCCAGGCTGACACTGATCTTCAGCTTGTTGTCCTCGACTGAAAACTGGGCCAGCAAGGAGGCGTCCTGCGGTCAAACAGAGAGGTCAGGGCAGGGGTGGCTCCTGCAGCCCTTGCCCAGCCTGCAGCCCAGCCATGTCACGTTGGGTGCAGGTCCCATCTACCGGCACACTTGCACCCACTGTGCGGGGAGGGGGAAACTGCCGGAGGAATTTCAGCAGGGTTGAAGGGTTTTTCCTTCATACATACAATATTCAGAAGGCAGAGAGACTTCTGGACATCATCTGGGTGGATCACCATCACCTCTGCTGTAGCCAAGAGCTGGATCACACCTTTATTTTTCTTTAAGGTCACCACTGGTGCTTCAGGGACTGCAATTTTCAGGAGCAGTTCACGGGACTCGGGGTATGCCTTGAAAATCTGTCGACATCCAAAAATGGAAAGTTTCTGCTGGCAGGAGCACAAATGATGCTGTAACCAGGACCCACAGAGCAGGCTGCCTACTCTGGCAGCATTGACATGGTGCTGCTCTTGGGGCAGACCTGATCCTGAACTACTCTGGTCCACCAAGTCTGTGTCTCAACTGGCTGAAGTGAAATCAAGCTAGTTGTGAGCTCAGCCCCATGGACGCCCTGAGCCCCACTAAGAACATCTCATCCTGGTTGGAGGACCACAGACAGCCCCACATCCGGAAAGATGGGGCAACTGCAAGGCTCATCTGTGACCCAAGAATGATGCAGAGGACAGGGTGACAAACTGAGCTCTGGACTGCCGTGGTTTCCAGTTTTGGACCTAAGTCAGAGCTCGTTCAAGTCCGTGGGACATCCAGGATGGTGCCTGTGAGGAAGAAGGGACAAAGAGACCTCCCCTGCCCCAGACGCTGCTTCTCTGACTGGGTTACTTGCAGTGCAAGGGGGAACCAGGACTCACCACAGGAACCAGGGCTCCAAGGGTTGATGTTGTTAGTGGCGGGAGCTCAGGAAACTGTGACAGAGAAGAGAGAAATGCTGCATGTGTGTGTGGCGGTTTTCAGCAGATACCTGCTTTCACCAGCACCATGCCTGAGGCAGTGCTCCCCACTCACCATGCCAGTGGAGATGTCCAGGTTCAGGGCACCTTCCTTCTGCAGGACAGACAGCACCGAGGTGAGGAAGTTCACAGAGAGGCCCAGCTGGGAGGAGCTGGTGTCCTCCATTGGTGGCAGGGGCGGCATGGGGACCCGTGGTGGTGTGGGGACAGTTTCTGGCTTCCCCAGCGGGTAGTCCACCAGGCCTCCTGCCACTTGCCCGACAACAGTCTGGAGTTACAGGGGAAGGAAGCACAAACCAAAATATTTGCAATATTTACCTTTACGGTTAACTTCATGTTCCTTCAGTGTGAAATCACTGCATGCACAACCATGCCAGGTCAGGCCCCATGACGCTTCCTTCTCCAGAAGTTCATGAAATGCAAACCCCGCTGCGCTCTCCCATGACGGTGACAGCAGCAAGAGCAGGGCACCGAGCCGGGACCTCCCTGAGCTTTTCATGGCAACCTCAGAGCCCACTGCTCGGGTATACACAACCCAGGGAGACCTTCCCAAACTCAAGTGAAATATCCCAGCCCTTGTACATAGGTGGAAGGAGAAGATGCACTTACGTTTAAGTCTACCTCAAGGAACTGGCCGGTTATTAGGGGAAGGCTGGACACGGTGTACTGGATACTTCCCAGCAAACCCAGGGGCACCAGTGCTGGAGGGAGAGAAAGCAACTCAGCAATCCCCCACTGGGTTCAGGTGCAAATGCCCCCTCCCCTGCTCACTGCTCCTCTTCTTCCAGAAGAGCCCTGGCTCACAGGTGGACTCAGGGCAGCCACTTGGCCCTGGCTCTGGGTGCTCTGTGCTGAGCGGTAATGCTGCAGGAGATGTCATTTCCCTAACGAGCAGTGCGTGCCACTGCTGTAAATGGCGGGGAGAGCTCACAGCCCCCGTCGATGGCCAGCATTATTCACCCAGGGGTCCTTCTGTCCGTGATTAGAGATGGGGAGAGGGGAGACCTGGGGAGGGGAGAGCATCCCCCCATCCTGGGGCAATGCTCCCTGGCTGCTCCTTGGGGTCTGGGCAGGGAGCTGCCAGGGGTCCCTGCTCCCGGCACGGGGCAGACCTGGGGTCCACAGGGTGAAGTGGGGGGTTTGGTCTTCCCCCCTGTGGTGCAGGGGGAAATTGTCACAGTCCTTGCAGGGCCAGAGCAGAGGTGACATAAGGGGCAAGGCAGGGCACGGCATGTACCCAGTACACCCAGGGCACCCAGTACTTACAGTTCACAAGACCCAGCTGGTCGTTGACGAGTCCCAGGGCGATGTCGACCACTGGGCAGAGCTGCAAGAGTTGGGGAGAGATGGTGAGTAACCCATGTTTGGAGCCAGACAAGGACACGCAGCCAGCTTGGCTCTGCCATGCTTTCCCTGGAGACAGGAGCACTGGGTGCATGGGATCACAGTCCCTGCTGGTGACTCCACCGTGCCACTGAGGCTGCACCAGCTCTGGATCTGGCCCTGGGCACTTTGCACTTCGTTGGATAAGCAGGGTTAGGACTGGGTCTCAGGAGCCCACGTAGGATGGCTGGAGAGACCCTGGGGAGAGATTCAATTAGCCTGTAACACGGTCCAGGGCATCATTAGAAGCTCCCAGGCACTTGGGCAGACCTGCACCAGGCTCGCTGACCTTGCATTTTGAAGAAGGGAACAGCTTATCCCAAGCAGATGAAGACATAACATGTGCACCCCTAATCCCAAACCACTGGGCAGGCAAGTGGCTGCAAGAGCCCTGGGACAGTGGCCGTTCTCCTGCTCTGGGACAGGAGCGACGCCATGGGGAGCTGCACCACAGCTTTTTGGACTCATTGCTCCTTTCTGGGGTGGAGGTTTTTTCCGACTTACCAGATTAGGAAGAAGTCTGTTCAGGACACTTGCCAATAAATTATCCACAATTGGGAGCAGGCTGTGGAAAAATAAAGGAGCACCATGAAAAAAAACCGCTGCAAAGTAAATGGGTCTTGTTAAACAATTCCCTGTGAATAGTGCGGAGTGCAGACCTCCCGGAGCAAGGCAATTGCAGCAGCAAAGTGCGTCGTGTATGCTTGGATTTTGCATGAGATAAGTGTAATTTGCATCCCAAAATAGCCAGTGGGAAATTTATTGCTGCCTTTTATCTACTAGTGTACAGTCTTCTTAAATGAGCAGAAACAACCTCAGCCCAAGTGGTTTCTATGATTTACATACCAAGTGCTTACATCTCAGAAGACCTCGTGCAATGTCCCAGCCCTCTGGGACAACGTGTCCATTTACTGCGGCTGCATGAGGGGCACACCGGGACCACCACCAGCAGCAGCCCTTTGCTCACCCCCGTGACGTGGCCAGTGAGAAACTGCCACTGGCAGGGATGGCAGCTGCCGGTGTCACAGTCACCGGCAGGAGAAAGATGTGCAATGGGGAAATGTCCACACACATTTGCCGTTCTGCAGGCACAGGCTGGGGGCTGGCAAAGCCCGATGATGAGGTGGCTTATGCTGGCAGATGAGGACACCTCCATCACTCACCCTCTCAGGAGTCTGACTTTAATGCCACCAAGCAGGGTATCGCATCTTTCTGTCACCAGTTTGGGGTAGCCCGTGCCATCCATGGTTAACCTGACCCTTGATGTGATGTTCACTTCCACTGCGATGTCGAGCAAACCCAGGAGGCTGTGCAAGGGGAAGGGAGCAACCTTCAGAGGAGCAGCCTCTTCCTGGCGAACCAGAGCAGTGTCCCCCCTCGGAGACACCCCTCATGGTGGTGCTTCCACCAGGTCCAGGGGCACAGCTGGTACTGCCATCAGCACTAGCCCGACCTACCACTTGGCATTGAGGGCCACCCGGGTGTAGAGGTTGACGTGTATGCCGATGCCAGGCAGGAGCCGCAGGGACACCCTGGGGAGCGTCAGGTCCACGATCCTCAGCCTGCAGAGACAGTGAGGGGAACACTACAAGTGACGGCTCTGAGCCCAGCACCCCGCCAGCCAGGCTCTGCCACTCACACAAAGCCACTGCTCAAGGGGTGGGTGAGTCAGAGGCCGTTTAGACAAGAAATGGAAAAAGACATGAAGTTTTCTAAGTTATTTTCCAGTTTTATCGGAAGCTTTGTTCTGATTGCGTTATTAGTGCTTGTGCTTCTGCTTCTGCTTGGTGCTGAGCTTCAAATAAGAGTTAAAATAGGACAGCTGCAAACAAGTGAGCATTGGTTTGGCAACGGTGGCACCGGCTGCCCAGGGCTAATGTGTGGCTTGGTGCACCCTCTATGGGCAAGTGCCTTTCAACTACTGTTTCCTTTAACTTTTCTTGTGTAGCTCAAGACGCTCTTTTGCAGCCAGTGATGCAAACCTGGTGGGACTTCTAGGCAGCGTTTATCTCAAAGTATCAGCTCCAAACCAGATCTGAGCATCTACTGAAGCATCACCATTGCTCCCCTCAAACACCTCTGAGGTTCCTCCCCCCCTGCAAGGAGCCCGACTGGTGCTTACCCGGTGAGACCCTGGACGGTGCTGAGCAAGCCGCCTTCCCCGAGGATGCCGAGCAGGCCACCACCTCCCAGCAGCCCTCCGTTGCCCAGAAGGCCTCCTCTGCCAAGAATGCCACCAGGGCCACCAAGGATCCCTGCCGTGCCAAGGAGACCTCTGTCACCGAGCAGACCTCCTTGTCCCAGTGCTCCTCCAGCAACCCCTCCGGGATTGCCATCCCTGGGGACCTCGTCACCAGCTGCTGGCCAGCCTCTGGGAGGGTTTCTGGGACCCCTCCCATAAGCACCTCCACCACCTCCTCCACCCAGCAAGCCACCGCCAGCATCACCCCCTCCACCAAGCAGACCACCAGTCAGCCCTCCCAGCAACCCTCCGCCACCATCACCCCCTCCACCAAGCAGACCACCAGTCAGCCCTCCCAGCAGCCCTCCGCCACCACCGCCCAGCAAGCCACCAGTAATACCACCAAGCAGACCACCACCACCACCACCAAGGAGACTTCCTCCGAGGCCACCCAACAGGTCTCCACTTCCATCTGTGCTGGGTCGTCCACTTCCAAGCGGCACCTCTCCGAGGGCACTTTGGAGGGCATTGCCTTGCCTGAGCGAGCCTGTAAGAGCTGGAAACATCATCCGCCATCAGCCTGCGAGACAGAGCTGCCTCCCCGGCCACCGCTGCAGCCTTCAAGCAGGGACCGGCAGGCAGCTGCCAGCCCCCTGCCCGCACCAGTACTCACTGTGCTCCTCAAGCACAGGTTGTTGAGGGGTTTGTGTTCTCCGTTACTATCGCTGCCTATCCCTAACTATCTGCTGTCAGTTTTTCCCATATATAATGCAACAGAAAAAGGGTTTTGGCATCCAGGACAGGTGGCACCATGTCAAGACCTGTGGTAAAGCAGCTTGGGGGAATTTGCCTACAGTCGTACCAGGTAAGACAGCAAATGGTGTGGCACAGTTGCAGGGGTTGGGCACTGATAAATCCTAAATGTGAGATAATTGAGGTGCCATGTGGTTTGCACCTCCTGAGAGGTGGTTCACACCTCCTGAGCGGTGGCACACACCTCCCAAGCAGTGCAGGCTCCTGGGAGCAGCAATCACCCACACAAGCAATATCTTTCTCCTTTTAGGAGCCTGGCCAGTTGAAATTTTAATTACATCGAAAAATGGCTCCAGGTTCAGTTTGGAGAGGGAGGTTTTCAGGCAAGCCTCATACTCTTCCCCTTCCATGTGCAATTCCCCTCCCTTCCCCAGCTGATCCGGCTGTGCTGGTACCGCGGTGTCAACCCCCAAGGACCACAGCAGGTTCCTATTTGCCAGGCTCCCGATATGAGGAGGCAGAGTGACTCACCATCACTTAAAACACCTTTGTTGAGCCTGAGGACGGCATCTTTTGACTGGCTTAGTGATGGGGTCAGCAGGGCATGCAAGAGGGCGATGCCCAGAGCCGGTAGCATGGTGTCTTCTGCTCGGCTGGCAGTGCTGCGGGTGCTGGCAGGATCTGGGGGAGGAAAATGGGAAAAGAGTGGAAATAGGCTGGGTGACCCCTTGGAGATGAAGGGGAGTCGGCTATTTTGAGCTGGGTGAAAATTTGTCAGTGACTAGAAAACACGAGCTTTAGGAGAACCAAAACAGTTCACGAGTTAGAGCCACATTCAGCAAACACATCTGGACACACACAAAGAGGGGGAAGAAGGGGGTGTCCATACACATGTCTGCAGGGACTTTTTCCAGCCAGCTTCTGTACAACCCCGGCAACTGTTTGCTTATTCCTATTTATGGGCACCCCGGGCAACCTGCTCCTTTCATCCCTGGTCACCGTGACATTGATTCTAAACTTACAGTATGAAATCGTTACTCATAACCTATAGACTAACACTGAGCTCCCCTTCTTAATAACAGCCCTATAAATGGGTATGCAAATTAATGATGCAATTATACAGGCGGCTCACATTTGGAATAAAGCCTTTCTTTTTAAAATGGCATGATTTAACCTTGCATCAATAAAAACAATAATACCAACCTTAAGAGGATATTGCCGCACAAAAAATCCCTAACTTTTGTGTGAAATGAATGGTTTTTTCTTCAGAGAAGGGTTTTCATTTGACGACAGCAACCTTCTTTTCTGATTTTTTCCAGGCTAGTCACTAAATATAAACTAGAATTACTTACTTGCATTTCTACCATTATTGGTATTTTTGCTATGTTTTTTCTTGCTCACCAGAGTATATTGCAAGTCTTGTAGGTGAAATGGTGGCTCTGTCCCCCCAAGCTTACAATACTCCGTACCACTATTTTGACCGTATTTACCTGCTTTATCCCGAATTTCAAAGCCTGGCTTCGGTCTTCAGTGCTCAGCTCTTGGTCAAGGGGAGACCTTACAGCGGTCCATAGGCACCTCTGCTTTAGCGTGTAGGAACAGTGAGCCTTTATATAATGAAGCTGATGCGGAAAAAGTGGAAAGATGCCTGAATTGTAAAAGCTGGGCTAGTGAATTGAGTGCATAAAGCAGCATTTGCGGTTTTAATCTATTCCAACATAAATAAAGATTTGTAAAACAGGGAGAAACATTGAGCAACAGGTTATTGGATGCCCAGTTATCGGATGCCCAGTTATCGGGCAGCACAGTTACCCAAGACCCCAGAGCTAAGGCAAAGGAGAAGGAGCCTGCGACTCTGCGGGCTGCAGCGTGTGAGGCTGCCGCTGACCCTGAAATAACCATGCTGGAAAATGATCTTTTTCCAGAAAAATTCCCACTAACACTTGCACACAGGCTGCCACACACAAACTACAGTATCGGGGTAATTTTTCAAGTTTCCAGCAAGCATGTGGGGAGGCTCCAGAAAAGTACCGGGAGATTTTTATCTCCTTTAGTGCTCAGCCCGAGAAGCAGTTCCTGAGGATCACCCCACCCATCCCCGCAGCCGCCAGCCGCTTCCCAGCAGCCGGTATTTCCTCAGCCTCAAAAAAGTCCCTGTGAGGTGGGACACGCTGATCCACGTCAGCTCCAGACCATAAGGACATTTTTGTCCTGGTGTCCTCAACACTGAATACCTTTGTGAGACAGAACGTGTTGCTGACAACCCGACGCATCTCACACACTAAGGGGATAACGCGCTCCTAGACGAAGCAGTAGGGAGGTGTCGGCTCAGTTTACCCGTGCTTGGCTCCGTACGGAGCCTTGCACAACACCAGCACCGCCAGGCTCCAGGTGGGACATGCTGCAAACGAGCCCTGGGCAAGGAGCCGCTCCCCTCGCAGCGGCTGCCACAAGGGCTCCAAATGAGTGGGAAATGTCAGCTTTGCTAAATCTGTGCCCTCTGTAAGGTACCGGCTTGTTCGCTATAGGTACAGCCACCTCGTCGAGCTGCGCTGCCTGTCCGTGGGCCATACCGCGTAGGGACATGGAGGAGACAAAGGGGTGCTGGCAACCCAAAACTCATCTCAAATAAATATTCAGAGAGAGAAATACTGAGGCAGTGAAAGATTTTATTCAAAGAGCTATATGAAAACAACCTTTATACCTAAGAAAGAGCTTTGCTTCCCAATTACGGATGTGGCCACAGAAACTGCCCCCTAACACCCACCGGCCAAGCAGCTTTCCCTACCCCGATGCCAGGCTATGCCAGGACCAGCGGATCAAAGGCGGTCGCCTGTCCCTCTCTGGCCACGGCGATGACACAGGGCAGTACTCAAGGGAAAACGAAGATGGAGATGGCAGAGACGAGCAGGGTTTTGGGGCTCGTGGCACATTGCCTGCCTCAGACAGCGAGCTGGGTTGAGGGTCCTCCCGAGCAGTATCTTTTCAGAGCAGTGTCAGGAGAGTCGTCTGCCTGGAAGAAGCCACACAAAAACTATTCTGTTTTCTCATTCAGACTTTCACCAGCTTTTCCCTATATCCCGGGTGAGGTATTCCTGTGGGTCCACAGTGGTAGAGGGAGCTCCTGGAAACCGGGAGCAGCCCTTGGGAAATGGGGCCAGCCAGGGTGGTGTGGGGCTTTGGGCTCCACAGGTCCCTGCCCTGGGGTGGGCACATCCCCCGCTCCCCAGGAAGGCAGGGAAATGGAATCCTTACATCAGTGATGTCAACTTTGGCGTTCCTGAGAACGTTGGGCAGAGGAACCGACAGGCGCACTGTGTCTGCAAAAGCAAGTGAAACCATCTTGTCACAGGGCTGGAAACCCTGGACACAGGCAACGAGGGAAGGGAGAGAGTCCCAAATCCAGATGAGTTGGGGAGAAGAGGGGGCGCAGACCCCAGCTGTACCGTTAATGGCAGGTACGTATGCAGCCGCAAGGACTTGCTTGAGCCATCCTGTAAGTGCGGAGACCTGCAGGGGAAGAAATGCATGTCAGCGTCTGATGAAGAGATCAACGGTTTTTGGGGTGAACGCAGGGATGTCAGGCTTATCAATTCAGTTCTGTCACTGCAGGATGCTCGGAGCTACGAAATGTAAAGGCTGGGGAGCTTCCTTCAGTGAAATTCCTCCAGGATTGAGGGTGGGGGGGGATACACAGGAATATGCTCTTTGGCTAATTTCTTCTTGATTATTCCTCCCTCCCTTCCCAGAGGGAACACCTCCGGTGTGCTGCCAACAAGTGAACATATACATCCAAGTGTCACTGCTATAGGGCATAAGAGATCGACAGGGCAGACAGCAGTCAGCCTCTGCCAAGAAAAGAAGAAACGTGGAGACTGAAGAATTGGCATTTTGGTTCTCCTTCCCTACACGGAGTCTCTGGCTCTCACATCGCTCACTGCAGCGCCTCGATCCAAAGCAGCGTGCACTTACACTGAGGGGGTCGAGTCTGAGGGGTGCCCGTGTCAGGTTGATGCTACAAAAGATAAAAACAAGGCAGAGTTTGGTGCATTGGGTGCAACCCTCCTCCACCTTTCCAAATGCTGGTCAGACCCTTCCTTGGTCCGGAATTTGTTTCATCCACATAAAAATGTAAGGATTTTGAAAACAGGGTGACTTTTTTTACAAATCTCTCATCACTTCAGACCTGTCTGAGTGAGGGAGGGGCTGGGAGGAGGCAGGAAAGCTCTGGCAGCCTTTTACATCTCTACCACGTCTACATTGCGCTCCCCGATCGCTGCCACCAGCCCCATCTTGTCGGGCTCCCAGGAGCATCCCCCGGCAGAGCCCCCTCCCTGCCCGCAGCCACCACAAAGCTCAGCTTTACCTGTCGAGAGCCAGGGAGGTTTGCAGTTTGCCATTGGAGACCAATGGGATGATGTTCAGAACAACGTCCTGAAATTGGAACAATGAAAAAAAATGAGGTTATTTCCCTGTGTAGCTCCCAAGACTGAAAAGAAAACCCAGAGTATTTGTAACTAACCCATTCTGAGAACAAACACCTGTCTGTGGCTAGAAATCGCATTTTTTTTGACAGATAGTATCATGTACCTCTCTCCCCAGGGTTCACCCTTCCTGTCTTTATTTTCTATTATTCCTTAAACATTTCACTTGTGCTTGGTTACGAGCATTTTTAAAGGACCGGGCACCACTGTTTTGAAGATGTAGTGAATTCAAAAGTACAAGTACTACACAGCTAAGGGCAGGACGAGCCGAGGGGATGCTGGAGAACAGCCAGACTCACCCCTTGCTCTGTTTCGGAGGTCTCGTCCCCCGGGAGCACACTCACCGTGTCGAGGGAGAAGAGGGGCTTCTGGGAGGACTGCAGGAGGGGACTGAAGACATCGATGGAGGCGTTGAGGGTGGCGGTGGCTCTTCTGCCCCTCACGGCCACCACCGGCTCATTGGCCACGTGCACACGCAGCTCCAGTGGCAGAGAGCCGGGGAGGATCTTGGCGAGCTGCACGGGGCAGGGAGAGGTCAGGGCAAGGGGGTCTTTGTGTGGCTGGGGTGGGCGGTGGGGTTGGAGATCAATGCACACAAAGGAGGGGGCTGACCTGAGGGATGAACGGGAAAAGGGCAGACGTGGACAGCAAGATGTTATTGGGCACCTGCGGGAACAACACCAGCAGCATTTGTGGCCAGGAGGGTTTGTGCAAAGCCCACGCTGGGCTTGGCTGGACCCCACAAACAAATGCAAGCACCCAGCAGCAAGCACCCTTGGGTCACCTAAGAGCGACCAGGACCCTGACCTGGCCCCGGAGAGGGGCGTCGTGACCCACCATTGAGTTGGTGATGTTGAGGTTGAAGGCTCCCTGCCTCTGGACCAGCTCCAGCAGGTTGCCGAGGGCATGTTGGGAGAGGCTGAGCTGTGGCAGGCGGCCGGTGGCCAGCAGCAGGGTGGCGTCAAGCCGCGGTTCTTGTGTGGAGGCCACCACGCTGCCCTCCACGTCCCCACCGAGAAGCTGCAAGGACAGAGCAGAGGAGGGACATTGGTGAGGCTTGGAGGACTGCGGTCGCACCGGACACTGCGCCCACCCGAGGACCTCACGGAGAGGCTCACACAGGGTTAATCAACACTTTAATAAACATACGGCTGCTTCAGACTGTTCTAGCACAGACAGTGGTTGCATTTGCTACAGCTTTCCCTTTGAAACATCGCCACGTCTCCCGATCAGGAGGACACATTGCAGATTTTTGGCCTGATTATGGTCACTATTAATTACACACCAAACTTTTATAAACCACTTATAAATGGAACTTGCCTGTGAATGATGACCACTGATCCTATGTGAAATTAAGCTTTTCTGGTTAACAACGATGGAGTTCTATAACTATACTTAATTAAGCAGTGTCAAGCCAGTCTGGCTCATGCGACCCTCAATGATTAGCAAGTGAAAAATAAGGTAGAGACTCAGTGGTGGCATTAGCGCGGATGTGGCCAGACCATGCTCATCAGTACCTTCCAGCAAATGTTTTCATGAAGACAGCTGGAATAAGAGAAGCCTTTTACAAATAGCCACCACATTCAGACGGATTACCCAAACTCACTAAGTCAAAGGTTTTGGGGCCAGGGAAAGCGGTGGCACTTACGTTTAGATCCAGCTGGATAGCGTCGCTACTGACGATGGAAAAGGGAGGCAGATCTCCCAGAGCCTCGAGCAGGAGCGCGGCTGTGGGACACAAGGAGGAAAGCTTTTAAGCTGCAATGAGAAGGGGATGCTCCCAAATCCCGTGGTCCCAAGAGAAATGGGAACCAATGGCGGCTCCTCCTCACAGCGTTCCCGGTGGGACAAGCCACTGGGAAGCCCCATTTTGCAGCAAAAATGTTTCTAAAAGCAACAGTTCCTGAAGTGGTTTTCTGGAGGAAAAATTGTGTGCTGCTGCTCTGGTGCAAGGGAAATTGAACGTTGTGCTTGAGCTGAGAGTTGTGTTTTTAGGAAGTTGTTAAAATATTTGTATTTACCCAAGGTAAAAAAACCAACCGACCCTAAGTGCAGGGGGTCGCGCAGCAGCAGAGGGAAAGGAGGGTACCAGCACTTACGGGTCCTGGAGCCGAGCAGCGTGCTCACCACGTTGAGCTTGGCATTGATGATGTTGCAGCCCTGGGGAGGCAGAGGAAATTCAGAGCCCTGAGACCCGCAGCACCAGCGGCCGTACATCACATTAACACAAGGAGCGAAAACTGGCTCTGCTGGGATCGCAGGAGCCGCTGCCGGGCAGGGTTGGTGGGATGCAGCGCTCAGCATCAGGTGGGCGAGTGGCCCCTCTAAGCCGGGGGGGGTGGTTTCTCCTCCTGGGCAAGACTTGCTCACTGCGACCACTAAACCAACACACGTCTCAGAAACCTGTTTGCCGGCAGAACCTGGCACAGGCGATGGTGCCGGCAAGGTGCCGGTGCCCGCTGGTAGGGAGGACGGGCTGGCCGCCCCAGCTGAGCCCGCAGCTGTGCAAACAGCCACATCCACGGGGGCAGCCTGGCCCCCTGCCTGCGCTGCCTGCGCTGCCTGCGCTGCCTGCCCTGCCCGTGCTGCCTGCCCACCCAGCACCGTGCTGATGGCTCACGTGGAGACGGCTTTGCAGACTTACCACCTCACGCAGGACATCACTAAGGAGATGTTTTAAAGGTTGATCCAGAAGTGGCACATTGGGTCTGAGTAACAGGAAAATAGGAAATAAAAAGCGACATAGATTAATGGCCGGAAAACAAAAGTACTTTGCATAATAGAAATACGAAGCCTCACTTGCGCTGTCCAGGGCCATATTCAGTGCCAAAATATTACCAAAACCAAGCCCTCTGAATCCAGCCCGGTGCTAGGTTCCCAGCACAACCCAGAAATATTCTTTCTGGAGCCCAAATTTTAAAAGAAAGGTCAGCAGTTTTCCCCTCTGAGGCCAGCAGCCTCAGGCACAAAAGTGCTGCCTTCGATGGCCAACAGCGCCAAGGTTTCCCACTGCCACAGGGGCCATGTGCTGGCCACGAGCACCCTAGTCACATGGATGCAGATGTCACACAGATGCTACCTCACAGGAATGCCTACCTCAAGCGGATGTTTACGTCAAGAGTCTTGCAGTCTTTATTGTTCTGGAGAGCTGCCCTCTCGTCCTGGACCAGCATGGCCACATCTGCTTCCACCTGCACGCAGAGCGCCCTGCCCGGCACACTACGTGGGGGGGAAACACAGCTCAGGAAACTTGCTGGCCATCTACTTTCCAAAGCCATGGTGACTCCCCTGCCCCGAGCTGTACCCCTGACAGACATGCCATACCCGGTGCTCTCGACCAGCAACTGGGTGTTGAAGCCCACTTCGTGTCCATAGCCTGGCAGGGAGCGCAGTCTTATTTTGGGGAGGGTGTTGTTCACAATTTTAATCCTGGATGGTTGAAACAAAGAAAAGGCAGTAAGTAGCATGTTTGTACAGCGGATGCCCTGTCCCCTCAGCCTCCAGCACTGTGGGTGATTGCAGAGACACCCTCTTGGGGTCTTCTCCACCCTGGGTCAGCAGGGATCCCTACGACCCAGGAGCAGCTTGCAGCACATAAAAGATATGCTTGCATGCAGGCACATACAGAAACTCCCAACAGCTGAACCCTTATTTATGAACCTGCCCCAGGAGGGGAAAGAGGGGGCCCCTTGTGTTCAGATAGCAGGCTCCAGACAAGAGCCTCCTGTCCGCAGCGTGGCCCAGACACATCAAAGACTGTTTAGGGACACCCGTCTCCCACTCTCACTCACCCTGTGAGATCTCCACCATTTCCACGAAAAAGATTGCCAACGAGGCCATTTTTGCCAAGGAGACCACCTTTGCCAATGAGAATAGCAAGGACAGCATCAAGGAGACCATCTTTGCCAAGGAGCATGCCAAGGACACCATCTTTGCCAAGGAGAGCACCCAGGACACCATCTCTGCCAAGGAGACTGCCAACCACACCATCTTCGCCAAGGAGACTGCCAACCACACCATCTCCGCCAAGGAGGCTGCCAACCGCACCATCTCCGCCAAGGAGGCTGCCAACCGCACCATCTCCACCAAGAAGGCTGCCAACAGCACCATCTCTGCCGAGGAGACTGCCAACCGCACCATCTCCGCCAAGGAGGCTTCCAACAGCACCATCTCCACCAAGAAGGCTGCCAACAGCACCATCTCTGCCGAGGAGACTGCCAACAGCACCATCTCTGCCGAGGAGACTGCCAACCGCACCATCTCTGCCGAGGAGACTGCCAACCGCACCATCTCCGCCGAGGAGACTGCCAACCGCACCATCTCCGCCGAGGAGACTGCCAACTGCACCATCTCCGCCAAGGAGACTGCCAACTGCACCATCTCCGCCGAGGAGACTGCCAACTGCACCATCTCTGTCAGCACCAAGGAC
>VFFE01007193.1:304850-361456 GCA_008921705.1 Burhinus oedicnemus
CAGCACCATCTCCGCCGAGGAGACTGCCAACAGCACCATCTCCGCCGAGGAGACTGTCAACAGCACCATCTCTGCCGAGGAGACTGCCAACTGCACCATCTCCGCCGAGGAGACTGCCAACTGCACCATCTCCGCCGAGGAGACTGCCAACCGCACCATCTCTGTCAGCACCAAGGACACTATCTCTCCCAAGGAGATCGCCAAGAGGACCATCTTTTCCAAGGACACCACCGAGCAGATTGCCACCGAGGAGACCACTCTGAAGCTTCTGGAGGTCACGTTTGGCTAGTGAATCTGTAATGTCTGAAAAAAAGGGTGAGAGGTCACTGTGAGTTATGTGGACTCAGCACACAAGCATGCTGTGTCAGCCCGGCTGCTCCTTCCCCTCCACTCTCCCCTTTTATACAACAGAGGTGGTGGCACCAGCCACTGTAAAAAATCTGAAGTGCCACCTCCAAAGTGCTTCATAAATGCAAATTATCAGCATTGCCACTGCCATTGAACGGATCTGGACCAGCTTCTGATTTTCTGAGCGTGATCAAGAGACAGAAAGCAGAACTGGTCTCAAAAAAAAGATAAATCCTGTCTCTTCCATACACTCACCATCTACATCTGTTTGGGCAATCGAGGACATGATTTCAAGTCCTTGTGAAGGGATCAGCAAGCTGCAGAGGAGGAAAAGAGTCCAGGATGCAGGCATCTTCGGTCCCGATAACTGTGGAAAGTGGTTGCCATCAGTGCAATGCTGGGACAGTGAGCACAAGCCAATGGAGGGAGGAAAGAGAAGGATGGAGGAAAGAAAAAGAAGGAATGTCTATCAGAGAAGACAAAATCAGAGAGGAAGCTGCTGTCACCTCTCCCACCTCCTCACCACATTGGTGGGCACAGTAAAGCTCCTGATGACACTTCCCTGCAAGAGGAACCCAAATTTCAACAACAGTTGCTCCAAAGACCAACCATCACAGCAGTCAAGTGAAAAGCAAGTGGTTGTTCCTTCTTTAATCCCTCAGCACCAGTGAGCAGTGTTGGTGACTGATCCGGATGACGTGGGGAGCATCTGTTCTGGGTGGAATTTTCTCCGAGAAACAAGATCCTGTATCCCAGTTGATGGGAAAACAGGACATTTCTGACAACAAGATCATCTCTAGTCATGAAAAGAAAAGCAATGGCATCTACACAGGACAAATGCACCAACATATCTAGTAAGGCAAGCATCTCCTTGTTTGAATATCATGATCTCTGCCCCAAAATCAAACAACTGAGGCTTCCCTCAGCATAAAAGCAACTTTTGCTAGAATTGCAAGAAAGAGAAAATAATTTTTAAAGTTTCAGTGTTGTTGAAATATTTCTGTGGGACCTACAACTTGAAGCAGCTTTTTTTTTTAAAGAACCGTAATGAACTTCATTGCCCCGAATCTATTTAAATGTAAATAGCACATCAAAAAGGAATCAAAACAAGCATGAGAGGTCTAATTCACCTTAGGTAAAAATCTATCTCAGCTAACAGAGTTATACTAAAAATAATTTAAGTGATAATTGTTTATGAAAACCATGAAATACCCTTTATTCTTCAAGGACTGCAAATAAAATGAACGTACATATCTGTTCTTGAGAAACTCACAGTGAAAGCCGCTGCACATTTTACTTGTCAAAGCATAATGCAGGCAGGCAGCAGGCAAAAATAGAAATTGTGGTTAAAAAGCCAATGCTCCCGAGTGAACATTAAGGATTCTTCTTTGGGAAGCATTCAGGTTTGCAGAGGCGGAAGCTAAGAGCGCGCTTTTTGAGGAATAAGTTTGCTCTTACCTGACCAAGCTCTTGAGTGCAAGGCTCTCTCCAGCCAATGTCCCTGTCTTCTGAAGATGACCTGCATCAAGCATCCTCATATATAGAGCTCTACAGCAGGGAAGAGGCGAGTGATGTCATCGAGGACATCCAGAATAGTTGGTGGGGAGCAAAAGAAACAATGTATGGTTCCTGGTGACTTCCACTGCAAATATTTCCTTAGAGATGTTAGGAGTTAGGTAAATCATTGAGCAACGACCCGTAGGGGCAGAAGCAGACTCGGCCAGCTCTGGGTGCCAGTCCGCACGCCGCTGCCTGGTTTAGTACATCATCCTTTCGGGCTTGCTCTCGTGTCAAGATGCGGATATGGCTGAGTCATGCCCTGATAAAATACTTTGGGGTTCTTTTTTCAAATATATTTGAGGTTTTGACTGAAAAATGTGTCAAAACACTGGCCACCCCTTGCTGTTAAGTACTTCTACAATTCTCAGTGCTGTTGTGCTGAGCACTTTACCCTTGCAGTAAGCCCATGCAGTGGGGACGTGTCACACGTTATGGGTGATAAATGAAGCATCAGGCAGTGCCTTTCTCAATGTAAAGATGAACTGTGGAGACAGGAATAGAGCCGGGTATTCACCATCCAGGCCAGCAGGACATGCCCAGCGTTCCCATCCCAACGTGCCTACAGGCTATAACCTTACCCAATATTTATCAAAGCCACCAGTGCCTGTCCTGTGACCTGAATGGCTCATAATCCATTTGATAACTAAGGAAAAGGAGGTATTGAATTGGGAAGGAGTAGTGACACCACGATAAGGTGTATTGATTTGGTATCACAGCTTTACAGATAACCTGAGCTGACAGACTCTTTGGAGAGACACCATCTGATTTGGAAATGCTGCAGTTGTCTAACTGGCATGGCTTTATTTCTAGGTCCATGACCTCTGCCTCAGAGCACGCCAGGAGTACTGGAGGTGGGATACGCTGTCACGGGGAGACATCATTGAGCGGGTGATGGCATTGATCATGAAGCCAGAGAACTCCCAGGCTAGAACTTGTCAGCTCTGGATCATTTTGAAGTCCTGGAGGGACTGTTGATCCCAGTGTGGGGATATCAAGAGAGGTGGCCTCCCTGACATGTCACCCCATGCAACAAATGTGCTGCAGGAGAAGAATAGCCATATAACTGCCCAGGATCAGCTCCATCTAGGCCCTCACCCTCTCAGATTTCTGGCCAGGATTTTTCCATGCTGAAAAATTGTGTCCCACCTGGTCCATCATGGCTTTTTTACTGCCAGATAATTTACTGCTACAGGCAGGAGAAAAGGAGAAAAACTTCTGCTGAGCCAACAAGCCATGTGCACCCACAGCTGTGCTGGCTTTTTTCCTTTCACCCCAACCACTGGCACCGCACGGGTACGTGGAGCCACTGCCTCGAGCTGCACCAGAGCAGGAGCTCTTTGGGGCAGGAAAAAGAAAATCCTCCTCTGTGGGCCACAGAGCAAACATGATCCCTGTGTGCAGATCATGTCCCGACATGCACAGTGAAGCCTGTCCGTGGTGGAGCAGAGGGTGCGTCAGGCAAGGGGACAGCGGTGAACTATTCACTCCCCTGATGTGCTCATTAATGACAGGGGTGGATGGGCTGCTCCTCAGCTTTGAAGAATAATAGTCCAGAAAAATGCTTGCTCAGGGTTAATACTTTCTGCAAACTTGGAAATAAGTATTTCCAGCAGATTAGCCAGCTTTTGTCACACATTAATTCCAGCTTTAAAAAATATCTTAGCTAAAGGCCAAGGAAGTGATGGCAAAGGTGCCAAAGTACTTAAGGAGTTGTCACTCTCCTTGCAACTTGATCAGTCAGGCACCCCTGGAGCACAAAGCCTTGCTGTCATGGCTAGATCATGACATTTGATAAGGTGGAAGAGAGTGTTAACAAGATGGTATTATGTTATCATCCCTCCTGAATCACTTTATACTTTGGGCAATCACCATACGAAACCTGAATTGCCATAAAGACAGACCTGATAATGGTCAGCACACAGTAAAGGGGCACTTTGGCACTGCAGAGAATAGCTCCTGAGCAGTGACCTTTCAGACATGACAGTAACTTGGCCTCTCACCAGCTGTTGCTGAATGCAGAGGTCTCTGACAACAAAATATTTTGGATAAACTGAAGCAGATTCCCATAAAGAGAGTGACATCGTGAGGTCCAGGTCTTGCTAAAGCAACTTTCAAAGCCCCAAGAACACAAAACAAAATCACTGTGTGAGGGCTGAAATGCAGAGTGAACCAGAAGGGGCTTGGTCAAAGGGAGAAGAATGGGATCGATGTGAACAGATGCCGCTTTGATGCTCCACTCACCTGGCAACTGAGACATCAGGGCAGGCAGTAAGAGGGACATACCTCCGCAAAGCATTAGAGATCTTAACATTAGCAAGAGGGCAGTAGGCTCTGGCCAGGGCAGGCAAAGTGAAATTCATCAGCCCGCACTGAAAAATGAGATGGTTCTGCTCTGCTCACCCCTTGATGGCATCGTCCAGACATGGCCCTTCTGCCTGAGGGAACCATCTCTGCAGGGACCCTTGAACCAGGGCAGTCTTGGCTCGCTCCGTCATTCCTCTGGGACCATTACCTGTGAGAGACTGGTACATGTCGCGCTGCTGGGGGGATCAGAGCTGCCGGGGTCCATGTCTCCAGGGAACAATGCTGGTGCCTGCACATGTCCAAAGGCTGCACCTCCACCAAGTGCCCCAGGGCATCAAATACAGTTACACGATAGTGCAGCTTGACAACGGGGTCAAATGTTCCTTGAAAAACTAACTAGGTGCCCCCTGAGATTTCCAGCCTTGATTTCTCCTAGGAGGGCTGTATACAGATATTTTGATTCATTTTTCGTTCTTCTTAAGGGAATTCAGACTCAGACTGTTCAATTGTTTATTAGCTAATGCAAGAACAATAAGGGAAATCTCTTTAAAAATGTGCTTGGCGTTGACAATGTTTGCAGTGAAATGAAGAGAGAAGGCACCATAAACACCCGTCCTCATGGGGAGCTGGTTTTATGGCTGCTTTCCTCATTGCTTAGGACTCCTGACGAGGACAATTCCTTACACGCGTTGCAGAACAAATGCCTGCTGGGTCTGGCAGCGCGCACAAGAAAACAAATGGAGTTCTCAGAGCCTGCCTCACAGCGAGATTTTCCTGGGGACAATTTCTTAAAAACACAACGATCTTTTCAAAGATATCCGTAATTCTGCACCAGCTACCTGTCACCAGGAAAAAAATGTTCAAATCATGGCGGCTCGATGAAATCAGGATCGAAGCTGTTTATTGACTTACTAATGACAGGTAATTATCCGGCAATCAGTGAACTATACGCTTGGGATCAATATCTGCAGTGCAGCCGATAAGCCACGATGTCAGGCACTTCTGAAATATTAAAAAACAGATGGAGATGTCTAAATGCCCATTTCTCACTCATTCTGAGCAGTCCTAATTCCCCACATGCGACTGCAGACACGCTCCCCTCCTCTCGCAGCACATGCACCCCGGGAAGGGGGGGTTCCATTCTGGCACCCCCCTCCTGCAGGAGATGTGGGTGCTGCACCCCGATGGCAGCCCGCGCTGTTGCCTGCAGCAGGCTAATACATGCGCCATTTCTGTTGCAAATGTGATTTATTTAGGGACCAGTCCTTTCAAGAAATACAACCTCCACCCAGACATGCCCAGCTGGCTCCACGAGACGCATGGCAGGCCAGCGTCTCGTCATGGGGTGATGGGGTCTTTTTATTTCAGCTTGTGGAGTCAGATTTTTGAGAAGTCAAGGAAAGGGGAAGGAACGCCCCAGGAACCCCAGCACCCTTGCTGCTCCCTCTCCCACCCGCTCCTGCTGGGTCCTTGCAGCAGCGGCAGGTTACAGCCGTACCTCCCCACACCTCAGGTCTCCGTGACGGGCACGTCCAGCACTAGAGCATTCTGTAGATTTAAACATAAAAAGCACATGGGCAGGATTTAGCAGTTGCTTCTGTGCTCAGATGTGACGGGTTAACGGCACTGACTGCGGGGCTGATACAGCAGAAGCACCATGTGGGTGAGCCTCTCGGTGCCTACCTGGAACCCGCTGATGCTCGCCCGCTGGTAGGTGATGCCCAGCAGGTCGGGCAGGGGGACCCCTCCACGCAGCGCCCCTGGAATGAGGGGGAGCCACCATCAGAGGCGCTTTGGCTGTGGCAGGCACTGCCGGCATCTCCGGCGCTTCCCTGCCTGCCTGCCCTCGCGCTGCCTGCCTGCCAAAGGGCTGGCAAGGGATATTGGGAATACTCCGAAGGAAAATTGGCAGGGCTGGAATTCCTATATAATGTATCTTAGCATGAATAAAATCTCTGCTTCTGGCATACTTTCCATACAAGTTAAGCTGATGAACTGATGCTCCAGGGTGGGGTTTTTACTGACACTTTTGCTGTTTTCAGGCATGGTAAAGAGGGACATGTCGATTTTTGGAGACTTCAGAAAGGCAAAGATGTTATGAAAACTGTTCCCAGTTGTTCATGGCAAACAGTTTTGATTTTGAGGACAGGAATAACATTAAAAAAGGCTTCAGAGGAGAAGCCTGCATCCTTTGCAGTGGACCTGCTCTGTAGAGGCAGATCTCCTGCCTGTGAAGGAGGGGCCATGCCAGAGCCCCGACCGGGAGGCATTGCCCTCCTCCAGCTCCCACTGCAAACCCCACGGGTGCAAAACGGCCGGCAAGAGATTTTCCTGGCAGAGTCATTCACAGCCTTGAGGGCAGGAAAAGCATGCAAGGTCAGCCAGGCAATGCCAGCTCCGAAAGAAAGACACCACCACTCTACACGAAAAGAAATGAGAACTATTTTCCCCGTGCAGATAGCAAATCCTCAGATGAAGCCGTAGCCGTGCTTACTGTTGATCAATGGCACGTAAGCCACGTGAATAATATCTGCCAAAACTCCTTTCAGCGGAAGCTCCTGAAACACAGAGAAGTGGTATAAACCACCCATCGCTCCGCGTGCCAGCAGCCACATCCGTCAGGCTCAGCCCATCCATTCATCCAGCGCCCTCCCCAATCACAGGACAACTTGCAAGAACAGGAACATTTGAGAAATTCTAGATTTCCATGAAAACTGCCCCAGATGAGACCATTCCCTGCCCCAGCAGCACTCTGCTCTCTGCCCTGCGGTCAGTGCCGGGCACAACTCATCACAGCCCAAAGTCCTCCTGCAAGACAGACGTTATCAGCACTTGTCCTCCCAAGCATCTCAGCATCAGGATCAGAGGGAGATGAGGAAAATGAACACCCAGTGCACATGGCCTCTCCCAGGAATGAACAGGGTGGGTTACAAGCAGGGACCCCTTCCAGAGCATTCATGCCTGTGAGCAAATGGTTTTGGCAGTTGATTTGACATTTGTTATTCTTTGAAATGTTATTCCTTGAAATAACATTTCTATCTTCAGCATTCAATTTGGTTTTCTTTTGTGTGGTTTTTTTTGGTTTGTGGGGTTTTTTTGTTTGTTTTTTTTTTGGTTTTTTTTTTGTTTTTTTTAACAAATCTGTTATTGATAATGAAAGCAGTGGAACTGGGCTCCAGGGAGCAAATTCCCAGTACAGCATTACACAAACCACCAGCGCTGAGGTTCACAGCGGCAACCCCAGCCCCACGCCCGGTGCAGACCACCCAACTCACATCAAAAATCCCGAGGGAGGAGGAAGCCAAGGCCACCCGAGACAGACTGCAGGGAGAGGAAAGGCACGGAGTCATTCACCTCCCAGCGAGTCACCCTGTCACCCTCAGCAAACTCCTCACCCAGATCTTGGTCTCCAGCAAACCTGCCCCTGGCACCAGAGGTGCCGTGCCTCCGCCAGCCTCCCTCCAGGAAGGGGCTGCTTCCCACCGAGAGCATTTTCTCCATCCTGAACCAAGTTCAGCTCTTCAAACTTAAAGAGCAAAAAACCCAAATGGGTTTTAGGTCAGCTGGATTATGTCACGTTGACCCTCATCTATTTTTAAACAGCTGTTAGTATAAACTATAAAAACACCATGCAGAGACAGCAAAGGTTCCTTCTGAAAATGCATGGGAGAGATGCAGCGTGTGGCCTCTCCAGCAGCCCAGGGACTGTCACTCTGCTGGTGGTGGCACTGGGGACCAGCAGCCGCGTTACCTTTGCAGAGCGAGGGAGAGCTGCAGCTTTTCTTCTGCAACGGCAAACTCTGCCTCCAGGTTGCTGTGCTGTAAGGGGAAAGGGAAAGGGAGTCCCCACCGGGACCTTGGTCCTCCCTGACCACTCCAGCCCCACAGGACCCCCTGGCCAGGCATCGTCCCCAACTGACATCCCTGTCCGCTGTCCCGCATCTCTCGCTCTGGTGTTGGTTTGGGTTTGCTGGCTCGGGGCAGGGGTGACCACATTCAGCCCTTGCCAACTGCAAAGGGCTTCAACTCACAACATCCAGGACGAAGAGGGATTCGGGAGCAGAGTCTGAAGGGGAAATCCAAAACTCAGCAGTGCAGAAGAGCTGCACAAAGCTTTTTTCTGGGGTTATGGTCACCACCGGTGCTTTTGCTTCTCGCATTTCAATCACCACTGGCTGTGATGGAGGCAGCACCCTGGAAATCTGCGGAGAGTCAAAACAAAGGGGTGACATTCCCTTTCCTTCCCAGTTCACTGCTCTGGGGATTATCTTGGTGGGTGCTCAGCATCGATGACATTCACCAAAGTCAGTGGGACTCAGTCAAGCTGCTCCATACTGTTCGATAGTATGTCCCTTAAATAATCTTTTTAATAAAAGTTTTACTAATAAAGAAAGCACCAGTTTGAGCTCAGGGAAACAGCACGCAGCACATCTTTGTGAATAGAGACCAGCTGCATCTGCTGCCAGAAGTAGCCTGTGATGACCCACAGACCAGTAGGATCAAGCAAGTCCACCCACCTCAGGAATGAGGGTGCCGAGCATCGTGGTCACCAGTGGGGGAAGCCCAAGAACCTGTTGAGAAAGTGTCACGGGGCAAGGACTGAGTGAACTCCCCTGGCGGGGGGGCAGTTTAACATGGGGAAGGGAAGAGGCATAGACAGCACATGGATCTGCCTTGAACATGGGTGTAGATTTCCTCAGTGGTCTCTTGAGGAAAATCTCAAGCCCAAACCACCCACCATGTTATTGCTGATGTTCAGGTTGAAGGAGGCCTGCAGAACAGAGAGCTCAGCACTCAAGAAGTTTGCAGACAGGATGAGTTGAGTAGCAGCATCCCTCTTTGGTGGCAGAGAAGAGAGAAACGGCTGTTCCATGGGAAGGTCAACCTCCTTTCCCTCCTCCTGGCGGAGAATGGTCTAAAAGGACGAGTAAGAAGAACCATGTCAGAGAGCACAGGTCCATTTCTAGGATTTGCATTTGGACCAGGCACGAGGTATTGGATGTTTTGCTCTGTAGTCTCAGCAACCAAACAGAGCAATAAACTCCACAGAAGATGATGAGCCAAGGAGGTTAGGTGATACAATGCAACTAGCACGTGTCTGCACCCCTCCCAAAGCCTCTGCTGCCCAAGGCTGAGAAGGACAACGCCTCTGAGCAAATGAATGTCAGAAACATCACCACTCCAAGACCCGGAGCCAGGCAGCAGCACTCACCTTCAAATCCAGCTCTATGAAAGTTTCGTTCATCATTGGAGGGTTCAGCAAAACATATTGGAGGGTCCCAGCAGTCCCAAGAGGGTTCTCGGCTGCGTGGAAGCAAAGAGGGATGCTTAACCAGAAGGTGCACGCTCTGCACCACAGGGAGAGCGCTCACCAGTGCCAAACCACTGGTTCACCAGTGCCAAACTGCCATGTCACCAGTGCCATTTATGGCTTCAGTGGGCTCCTGCCTCCCTGACAGCCTCTGTGGGGCCAATGTCTCCCAAAACTGCACTGAGGAGGGGGGTGGATATTTGTGTGGCCCCTGTCAGGGTTTGTCCTCACCTGGTCCTAGTCAGAGCTCAGCAGATTGTCTACATCTGCACTTTCCACTTGCCAGGGGAAGGGAAGGAGATGGATGGATGGATGGATGGATGGATGCCAACTTACAAGTCATGGTGGTGAATTTTGCATTCACGAGGTTGAGCACTGCATCCACGGCTGGACATAGCTGTAGGGTGAGAAGAAAGGTGTGAGAAAACCTTGCGCAGAGGCTTCTGGTGGGAGCAGAGCTTCGTGGCTGCCAGACCAGCACAGCTCCTGCCCTGAAGCACCAGGACCCTCCATTATTAATTACCCAGACAAGGGCTTGCCACACTTTCCTCTGTCCCTGGTTGAATTAGGTTACTTTGGAGTAAACCTGCCTTAAGCTGAGCAAAGAAGAGGGCCAGACCCCCCACAGATATCTCACTAAACCAGACCGACTTCATGACACATGTTAAGAGGCTGCAAGTCTGCCCTTTGACAAGCCTTTAAGAACAAGCGTGCTCAGCATCGAGATCAGCTCTGCACGAGCATCGCATCCCTAACCGCTGGGCTGGGATGAGGAGGCTTTCGGCAGCAACAGTGCCCTTGCTGCAGGTGTTGACTGCATAAAACCAGTAATTGCTCAAAATGCTCCCTTTTACCAGCCTGCAAGTTCCTTTGTGTGGCAAAACCATGAAACCTTTTACGATGTAGTAAGGAGGAGGAGGAGGAGATGATCTCCGGGAAACAAGGATGGGTGGAGGATCGGACTTACCAGACCTGGCAGCACTTTCTGAAGGGTGGTGTCCAGAAACTTGCTCATGACTTTGGGCAGCATGCTGGGCAGAAACAACACGTCAGCCGATACAGCCGTTATGCACATAGCAATAATTATTTACTAAAGATCAAAAGGGAAGAAAGTCAAGCGCTAAAGAAACCTATCTGGTATGGATTAAGCCAAAACATGTCTAATAAAAGATATTTTTTCTCTTTACAAACCTTTTCTCAAGAATGCCATCTTCTGGCTTTAAACAAGTCTAAAGGTTTCCATGCCTAAAAGAAGCTCTGATATCCCAAGAGTACAGCACTTAAATGAGGACTGATGCCAAAGATGAACACTGCGTGGAATAACACAGATAGAGCTGGCCTGAATTTGTCCATAAAACATTTTGGTTTTCTTAGTGGAAAAAACGAACAGTGAAAAGTATTTGTGTTCCGTAGAAACCCACACCTGGAGACTGAAAGATTTAACAATGCGGTTACCTACCACTTAGGAATTGTTAATATTAGCGAATCATCAATGCCGTCCTTTGGGACTCACCTGCTGGGGAGGTTGGTTTTAACGCTAATGAGGGTGATGTGGCAGTTCCTGGCGCTGAACCTGGGGATGCCAGCGGCGTCCTGCCCCAGCCGGCTGCTGGCCGTCAGGTTTGCGGCCAGAGCGATTTCCATGTTTCCTCCTATAAAGCTGCTCAGAGCAAAGCTTGGTCACCGCAGGACAAACCCCCAGGATCGAGTGAGCCCATCCCAGCCCCACCAGTGGTTCTCCCTTGCAGGCACTGGCTCCCGCTCACCTTTTCCCAGTGATGGTCATTCGGACTAAGACAGCCATGAAGAGCCCCGAGCCAGGCAAGAACGCCAGCGATATCACTGGGGGACGGAGATCAGTCACTTTTAACCTGCAGAAAGAAACAGAAGAAAAGAGCTGGAAAAGAGGATCCTGCAGAGCAGCCAGGTCAGGCTTCTTACACCAAGGTCGCCTATCAGTGATATTGCCATCACCATCTTTATTCTTCCAGTTCTTGTTTAAACTTTCCATCTAAAACCACTTTTAAATTTAAAAACATGTTTCTTTCCTAACAAAAAGATTTCACAGTTTAATTTTGGGAAAAAAAAAAATGTTTCGGTGTTCAAAACATCTCCAGATGTTCATTCACCCAGAACAAATTTGCGGGATGGAGGGCCAGCTCTGATCCACCAGAAATTCTGGGGTTCCCCCAGGATATCATTGACAAAAGCTGGGTCCCCCCAGCTTTGAGAGCAAATCCCACCCGGCGCCGCAGAGCCTCTGCAGCAGTCCCCAGCCAGCGCTGAAGCAGGAGCCGACGCGCTTTGTTGCCTTTAAGTTATAGGTTCTCCATGTATTTGTAGACACAACCATGCAGAAAATCACTGGCTTTAATATCACACTTGTTAGCGGGGAGTTATTCGTTTCTGCCTCCAGGCTGACACTTCCCAACCTTCTGCTTTTATTTTCTCATTCCCAGGTTCAGGCTCGTGGTGTGATGCTGCTGATCATCACTCACCCTGAGATGCCTTTGATGGGTTTGGCGTTTGGCTTTTTTTTTGCAGCTTCCTCTGCCATTTTCTGCAGAACATCACTCTCATTCAGAGCAGCAGAGACCGCTGGAAGATTTGCACAAGATGAGGAGTTTAGCACAAAACCCCCAGGGAGGAGCCTGTGCCGGAGGGTGAGGGGACTCAGCACCCCGCACCGTACCCTATAAAACATCGTTATTAACATATTCCCATTCCAACACACACAGGCACCATAAGGATGCTTCGCGTGCTGCAAATTCGGATTACCAGCCATCTCTGCTGTCCCTGGGTAACGGCTGGAGCTCGGCGAGCGCTCGCTATGCAAACATTGCAATATTACACGAGACACGGGGCGCATTTTCAGGTTCTCACCTTAACGTACCACACAGTGGCGAGACAACCCACGTGCCCACGTCGGGGCGTCACAGCTGTGGGATCCAGCTGGCAGCATCCCACATGGGACATGCAGACCGCAAGGAAGCGGCTCCTGCTGCAGATTAAGGGCAGTGCCTGGAGCCCGCCTGCCCGGCGGCACTCGGGGCTGGGATGTGCTCGGGGATGGCGGCGGTGCAGCAGGGAAAGGCGGCTTCCCCGCCGCAATGTGACCACTGCACCGCTGCCCACTTGTCTGCACAGATGGACTTGTGTCCACACACAGATGCTAACGTGTCTGAGTGCTTACCATGGTCAATTGTTCCAAGATCGATCCTGATGACAGCTCCCGGGTTATCAGCTCCTCCTGACCATGCCAGCCAGCCACCAAGGAATAAAACATACCAAATCCCTGACATCTTCTGATCCAATACGGCTGCTCACAGAGCTCCAGAGGTGGCAGAAGCTTACAGGAGCATGTGGGCTTCAACGGACAGAGAGAGACAATGAGCTGGAGACAGTTCCCAAACCGTACCTCAGGGGCTAAATGCTGCATTCACGCTAGAGGAAGGCAAGCAGGGCTCCGTGCAAGTCCAGCAGAGCTACATCAGCCAAAACACAGCCTGAACACAAGAATCATTCCCCAAAATTGAGAAGTCTGAACACCCCAGAGCAGCCCCATCAAGACGTGCCAGCTTCCTGCACCACCCTGCCCGTGGCTGGTACCCAAGCAGGGCGTTAAGCCTTCCTCTTCCACAAGAACCAGAGCTGCTCATGATGCCTCAAACCTGCCATAGAGAAAGAACTGGAGCTGCCTGATGGAGCATGTGACCCACTGGGTCTCAGGGCCACCCCAAACCCTGGCCCCAGGAGCAGCAGGAGAGTTCACGGCTGCTGGCTGTGGCACAAGGCATGATGAGCCTCCCCACGGGCTATGGACACAGCTCCACTGGTCAGCTCCAGCTTGGCCTCCCACTTCTCGTTTGCACCGGAGGGAAATGACATGAGCTGCTGCACCTCACCGTGACAGAGACTCCTGCAGGGAAAGGCCTTGCTGTCACCTCACCCGGTTCTTCTCCAGCAGAGAGTCCCCAGAGGTTATCCAAGTTTTTCACTGATCTCCTGGAGAGAGGCAAGAAACAGCCTATATATAAATCCTGACCGAGAAAGAGGAAAAAATGGAAGAATGAAAGGGCTGGGTAATTACTGTGATGTAACCTAATCCCCAAGTGTTTCTGACATCTGCCAATACAAATAATTTCACTAATAAATTTGAAAGCCTGGGTAAGCCCTCGAGCCTCAGGCACCAGGCATGTGCTCCCAGCAGGCTGAAGCCAGCGCTCTTGCACAACACCCAGGATAAGCCAACGGAGATTTGCACATCAAGTCCAAAAGAGAAAAACCTAATCTGTTTAATTACATGGTACAGACAGAAGTGGGGGCAAAGAGAAACCTAAGACATGTAATGGTAAATTCTGCTTTTGGAGATACCCGTGTAACTGCAGCTGTGGGATGAGTGGCTCTTGCTCCCCAAAGGTTCGTGGAGCTTGTGCAAATGCCGAGGGAGGACATGGGATCAGCTGCTGGAGAGCCCACTGGAAATTGTAATAATCTCAACAATGTTCTTACTGGTTTCAGCAGGGTTGGAGTGAGGCTGAGAAGAACTGTCACCTGCTCAACAAATGGGCTTCTCAGCCACGTCCCTGTCCCGCTGTGGGAGAGCCGTGTGTCCCACCAGCCTGCAGACAGGCTGCACAAAGCTCTTCTCCGGGCTGACCATCCTGCTGCCATCACGGTGGCTGCCCATGCACCAGCCCTGCCTGAGCTGGGGCTAGTGGCCACCACAGCATCCCTACCCATCCCCTCCCGGGTACGCCGCGCAGCAGAACTCGGCTCTGGGAGTTCACCCCAGTGGGATCCTGCAGCACAGAGTAATTTATTTCTTCTTTTCATTTCTGTATAAAACGTGTCACGAGGTTTAATCTGCCATCACCTCCCTCCCAGTGATATACTCGGTGGCTCTCTGCTACGCCCAGACAGGGAGATTTACACCTTATCTAAAGGGAGTGTAAGATTTATAGATAACTCCCGTTAAAGAGCGTACCATGCCAGAAAGACGCTTTTGTACTAGTAACTTGATCAGCCATTATGCTATAAGTTGACATCTAATTAAGCCTCCACAGGGATCGTCAGGTCCAGAACAGCTCTTTAGGAGGTGAAAATTCACCTCTAAGCACCACGGTGCCACCTCGTCCAGGCAGCTTGTCCCCAGACCCTTGCACTGCTGTACACGATAACAACGCTCCACAGATAAATCTCCTGCACTGCTTCGGGAAGAGTGGCCGATATGACCTACGCTGGAACAGAGCCTAGCAGGGAACAATTTCCAACTGCTGTTCTAAAACACAGCAAAGACTTACTTCTCAAAGACTTTTCTAGGTTGCGTCTGTATCCCTATTGATGTCACATGTCACGAAACACCTCCCACAGCCCCAGGGGACTTATTTGCAGGTTACAACCTTCTCAATGGTTTTACTTTTCTGAACACATTTCTTGCCTCTGAATGGGCTGCATATATCAGCGTAGAAGTGTAAATCCTGCTCTCCCTCGGTAGGCTGCTAGACATATATCTTCGTATTTTCTCTTGACACTGCTATCTGGATACCTTCAATGGAAATGCGCAACGTGGCTGGAACTCTGCTTTTCTTCTTGGCATTTCTCTGTCATACTGAGAAGGAAAGTGACACAGCGCTGGTGAAAGCCAAGGCTTGGAGCGTGTCAAGATGCACCTGGAACCAGTGCCCAATAACTCACTTCACCAACACACAAAGGACAATGGTTGCCTCCCCAGGCAGCAGGTGTTTCAACAAGCACTGAACACCCTATCCCATTGCCAAGGGATTCAGACCGAAATGGGCAATTCAACCCTCCCTGGAAGACTGGTCATGCCTCAAAATTGAAATCACAAATATCGGGGGCGGGGGAAGTCAGAACACAGAACACGAAGGAGAGCTGGGTGAAAGCGTGGAGGACATGCCTAGATGGCATTTGCAGGTAGTCCACGCTCTGTCCTCCAGGCCAAAAGGAAGCCAGGAGAACACAATGGACCCCAAACACAGGAAAGAGTGACTGTGACTCCCTTCCATGAACTCTTTCGCTGCTTGTAGAGACATTATCAAAGGCGGTGGACATCACCCACCATATTTTCTACCAGTTGTAATAAATATTGCCAGTGCCTTTTGATTGGGAATGAGTTAAAAAGAGGAAGAAATTATTGCATGTGGGCCGTTCTGGAGGTCAGAAGAGATACCTGATCTTCAGTCCGGTCTAAGACTCCCTGAACCCAACAGAAACACTCCTGTTGCCTTCAACAGACTTACCCAGGCCTCATGGAAATGAAGGACATCCCTGCTCTATTGCCAAGACCTTCTTCAGCACAACATGTGCAGATGTCTTCCCTTCTGGTCTGAGCCACCCACCTGGGAGACCAACACAAACCACAGCAGCTTCTTGCCGGCGTGGACATGGCAGTGGCTGTCCCTGTGGTGTTCAGACGAGAACATGGCTGCAGAGCAAAGAAACCGGTGTTCACTTTCTAGCAATGTTTGATTTCTTGGCACCATCCACCCAGAGACCTTTCTTTGTGCTCCTCAGTAACACCACAATGAAGGCAAGCTGCCCCAGCACCTGCTGTTCAATATTTCACCTTGCTAGGTCAACGGCCAATGTAATCAAGTATATGGGGAAACAATAAAAATGGTATATGAAACAAAGTGTCCACTCAACCTCCTGGCTTCCAGCCCTCTTTGCCAATTTCTGCCCCATCAGCCTTGTTGTAAAGGTATATAAAGCCAGCACAAATCCTTGGTGTGGCCACAGCAAGACACGGACTGAGTTAGAAGAATGGGAAGACTGGCCAGGAAAGGTAAAGACGCATTTGCAAACTGAATAGATTGATATAGGCTTTGCTTGTACTTACTTCAGGATGTCTCTGTAAGGGTCAGTTCTGGTCAGAAGTCCACTTTCTGCAAAGACTGACATAAATATGTATGTTTTCTGTAGGTTAAACTTTCTGAATTAGTTGCTTTCTTAATACTGTAAGAGCATTACAAACATTATAAACAATTCCCAAAGGTTTTTCAGAGAAATAGATAATGCTATCACCTTTTTGTTTGATTTTAGCCTCCTCCATAACTTCCATTCGTTCCTCAGCTAATCCTAGCTCCTGATTATCTGCTAGTTTCACACCAGTTGTAGGCCATTACCCGCTTTTCAGCAGGGATGGCATTGCCGCACCACCACTCCAGTTTACATCCTTGCAGGGGGGTTTCAAGGCTGAGCCTTCCGTTAGTGCTTTTAAATCCCCAGGCGCTACATGAGAGCTGTGCTTTGTTCTTGCATAAATGCTGACGAGCTCAGGACCAACAACCTGACCCAGGACTGGCTCCGTGCCTTGGTGGCCGGGCCAGCGTCACGCTGCTCTGACCGGGCTGCTGCGGGTGCCCTCTTCCTCCAGGTTCCGGCATGGCCAAGCTCAGCACCCTGAGCATCCTCCTGAGCCTCTTGGTCCCCGCTCGTGCCACCAGGTCACCCGACTGCGGGGGCATCCTCACCCCATCAGGACTGAGCTACTGTAAGTCTGGACTCCGTATCTCCCACGCCACCAGCAGGGAGGGGAGGCAGCAGCATCTTTCAGACCGGTGATGAAATACCAAACACTGTCACCAGAAACTTCTGCCGTTAACCAGCTCCCTTTCACCATCCCCTTTCTATAGCTAGTCACAGCGGGGTTTAGTGAGGGATGGATGTGTGTTGCCTGGGCGGATTTCAATCTGTCCATCTCTGTGCATCAGACCACAAGCTCCAGACGGTCTCATAAAATATCTGCCCTATTTCACAGTTGCTGAAGTTTCAAAGCCACATGCAGAGACAGTCCTCAGGCAGAACCTAATGGCCCCGACAGTCCCAGACCTGTTTCACAGCTCCCCGAAGCCCAGCAGGTGAGTCCGTGGCTCTGCCTTGCCCAGCCTTTGCTACCGAACCACTGGTTCACGCTGGTGTTTCGCTGGAATGCTTTGAATACCGTCACAAAAGGCATTTTGCCAGCAAGGGCAAAAATTGTCCTGGAGACTAACACGGCTGTTCTCCAGAGTGGTTTAGGAAAAAACTCCTGGCTCCTCCTTCAGGGTCTAAAGGCAGCAGCCCCAGCATCACTCTCGGGGCACTGATTTATCCATGCACTGTGCATATCTCATGGACTTCTGGGGTTTCCCCACTGTGAGAGCAGCCAGGGGTTGCCCATGAGTCTGAGCTGGTCTCCTGACACCTTCATTGCAGCTCCAGCAGGAACCAAATTAACTCCATCAACATTGCCGAGCTGTCTCTGACACTCATCCCTGACACCGGGCTGCGGCTGAGCATCGATGTGGACCTCGGCATCACACCTGCCCCGTGAGTGCTGGGGCCGTGGGGCTGGAAGCAGCCCAAGCTCCCAGATGGAGCAATGGGGCCACATCTAGCACCTGGCATCTGCCTGCGGGAGCAGGGAGGGCTGGGGCAAGCGGGACCAGGAGCAGCCCCCACGCTCCAGCCTCTGCCTCTCCTTCCCTGGCACAGCTCGACCACCAAGGTGATGAGATTGTCCATCCAATCAGAACTCCACGTGGAAATGAACCCCGAAGGAAACCTGGAGATGGTGACCTCTGCCTGCAAAACCAGCATGGAGGAGATACAGAGCACGGAGGAGACAGAAAGGTCGATCCCGCGGTTTTCTTTGTTATGGGATCTGGGTAACAGCAGAAAAGAAGAAACTGAGTCACAACCATTTCTAGGCAGGAAAGTGATATGACTAAGATCTGCTTACTGCCCTGAAAGGTTACAAAGGTTAACTCAAAAGCTTTATCTTCATGAGAGGAACTTTGTTCTGCTTGCAGGGTTGGTTTCCCCCGTTTTAAGAGTTTCATTCTCTCATAGGGGAGCAGATCTTTTAAAGTAGTGTTGCGGGAACATTTCTAATGCAAGTCCAATGTCAATTCTTCAGTGTTTTAGGATTCTGAATTGTAATCGTAGCTTAACAGATGATAGAAAATAACATTAATACTGTCTCTAGATGCCTTTTGGGTCAGATAAAAGATGCTCACCTACCCTTGGCTGAGCTAGTTCTTGCCTGACTTCTTCCATTCTGTTGTTTTCATCCAGCAACTCCTCTAGTTCCGATGTGGACAAGGAGATTAACGTCGACAAGGTAACATAAAGTTTGTAGAGGCGTGAGACAGGGAAGACAAAGTTGTACAGTTCTGTAAGAACTAGAGCACTTTAAGTCAACCTGGTGCTTTGCCAGGTCTCTCCCTCAGCCCTGTGGTCACCAAACACTGCCACCCCCTGTCTCCTGGCTGCCATGCGGCCAGCAGATGGGGACACCTGCATCAGAGGTGTTCGGGGGACACCTGATGCCAGCAGACCCCTATGCTCATCCTACCACCTCCCTTTTTGTTCTTTACTCCATAGATTTGCCTGGAAGTTTCCAAATTGCTGCTTTTGCCAAATGAACAGCTGATCTCTCTGACAGGTGAGCATTCGGCTTTCAGTCTCATTACGGACTAAGGGTTTCGGGGCTCATTTTGGAACAGGTCATGAGATGGGACAGGCTCCCATCCTGCAGCAGAAACCCAGCAGCAACAGCAGCTCCACTGCCGTCATCTCCCCAGGGACCCACTCCCTCCACCTGGCCCTTTCCCTGTCTCCTTACTTGGGAAACCCAGAGGCTTCCCAACCCCACCCTGCTGTCACTGCTCCCCTCCTCTTTCTGAGCGTCCTTCTGCTCGGTTTGCAGCTCAGTTCCCCGTCACGCCGAGCTGCCAGGTCCAGTACCTGCCCCTGGCTGCACCCATGTTCTCCGAGCAGGGAATCACCATATCCTTGCAAGTAAGTCCTCACTTCCCAGAACTCACAGCCCAGCTCCAGGCTTTGGGAGACCCTCCTCCGCTGCCCCGAGACACCTCAAACTCCTTTTCTCCTTGCCCATGTCCCTGCAGACGACTTTCCAGGTGGTGGGGATGGCAATCCCCCTGCCGGTCAGCCCCGTGCCATTCAGCATGCCTGAGCCGGTGAGCTCCAGCCCTTCCCACCTCACCCTGGCTTTCTCTGAGCACTTCTACACCAGCCTCTTCTTCGCCCTGGAAATGGCTGGAGCCTTCAACATGACCATCCCGGTGAGTAGAGCAAGGAAGGAGTAGAAAACATGCATTTGGAGGGACAGCCCTGTCCCATGAATGGCTTGGAGGAGCTGTGTGCCCTGCAAAGAAATGAGAGAGTGTCTCTGAGTGCCCATGGGAGTTGCAACCCTTTACCCCCAGGCTCCCAAAAATATTGCTGGTCCAATGATGCATGGAGAATTTCCCATGAAGAGTAACCAGAATGCCACTCCTGGCACGTGCTGGCGTGCAGGAAGGCTCCTGCGTGTATCCACGCACGGCACAGTGCTCACCACAGGGTCCGCACGGCCGTGCTGGATGCGAGCCCCAGGGCAGCAGCCCCAGGCAGCCATCAGTCGGATCACAAGCTGTGCTTTGTCTTTCAGAGCCCGCTGACCACCGCCACCATGGCACAGAAGATTACTCAGGTTTGTTGCTGTTGCTCTCGCTCCGAGAGGCACGGCCCCAGCTCGGGCAGTGACCCCGGCCGCCTGCCCACCACCCCAGGGGCGCAGGGGATGGCTGCCTTGCCCAGAAATAACCCCCCCTCCCTCGGCAGATGGGCTCCCTCTTCCAGGAGGACGTACCGGTGGTGCTGCAAGCCGTGTTCAGGAGCTCACCTCGGGTGGTGCTGGAGGAAGGCAAGGCAGCCCTGAAGCTCTTCCTCACTGTCCACGTTGGGGCGGGATCACCAGCTTTCCAGAGTTTCCTGAGTGTGAATGTGGTGAGTGTGCCCTGTGAGCGTGCCCGAGCTACACACGGGCAGTGCCCTTTGCTCCGAGACCCGGCCTGATTGCAGCCGTTGCAGGGGGCTGATTTAGCCTTTACCTGTCACAGCCCTCACGGTCCTGAGCAGCACTTGCCTCCGTTGCGTAGCGCAGGGCATGAGGACGTCGCAGATGGCAGCACACAGATGGGTTCATCGCATCCCTCTATTCAAAGCTGAAGTGGGACCGTTTGCTCACTCTGATCCTGCCTTCTCTTTTCCCTTTGCAGGATACAACTGCAGGACTCTTCCTTAACGTCATCGACACAAGGATGATGATCTCTGCGGCAGGGATAGAGTAATGAACCCAGCTATGCTCCGAGTCCTCAAAGGGGACGTGTCCCAGTCATAGCAGGGAAAGGAGAGGCAAAGCGATCCAGGGAATTTCTTAGCTTTTATGGTTTGTGGACTGCAGTGGTAGCTTTATCCCGAGGGACACTCTGAGACTCCAGTAACGTGGTTAGAGAGAAAAGTGGAAATTCCACCCTTCCACCCCCTGCGTTCAGGCGTACGCAGGCGACTGACACACGCCAACACCGACTGCCTCTGCCTGTTCCTGCCACACCACCGGCACCGCTGCCGGGGAAAGCACACACTGGACCGTCCCGTCTGCAAACACAGCCTGCAGCTGGGGGGGTCCAGCGTGCCCGGCCATGGCGGTACCTGCGGCTGCCCATCGCTCCAGACCCCGGCCCCGCAGCATCCCGCACCCCAGCCCGCCTGCTTCGGCAGGGCCCCACGAAAGCTGTTCAGTCCCAGTCCTGGGGACCAAAACGTCCTCAAGCCCTTGCTGCTGTGCCCGGGGGGGGAAAAGTCAGGCTGCAGACTCCTGCTCAGATGCCCCCAGGCACCAAGTTCACTGCTGGCTTGGTGCTGGACTCAGCCCTGGTGTTTGGGGGAATATGAAAATCACTGCTTATTACAACTTATTACAAGCAGTTCCTGTGCTGCTTTTTGTTTTCCAGGGAGATTGAGCTCAGCCTGGCTGCCTCTGACGTGGGTCCCGTGCCGGTAGGTGCCCCCAGCCACGCACCCCCCCAAGTGACCGAGCACAGCCGCATCCCCTCCTTGCACCACGCTGCTCTGACTTGCTGAATGCAACATCCCGTGCCTTCGCACCGTCCTCGAACAGCCTGGTCACCCTCGGCTGCACCAGCCAGCTTAGGCTGCCCCTAAGCCAACCCGGGCAGCGGTTATCAGCAGGGAAATATTTACTTTGGGTGCTCGCTGCACCCCCAGAAGGGAGAGGCAGGTCTGTGCGGGATTAGGAGAGGTGCAATGAGCATCAGGACCCCTCTCTTGCTGCTCCCTGCCCCTCTCCTCCTGCTTCAGAGTCACGCCGTGAGTGAGCTGACCGTGGCTTTTCCCTTTGGCAGGCTGCCTTACTGGAGGAGTTATTTTTGCCCACAATCCGTGAGGAGGTACCGGCTCAGATGAACGGTGAGGAGCCGGGAGTTGTGCAGCGGTGCTGCCACACAGGACGCACGACGAGGACAAAAACAGCACCCAGATGGCAACTCTTCCTCCTTTTTCTTTTTCTCCCCCCTAGTTGTCCTGAGCGAAGGCATAATCCTGCCCCACATCTCCAGCTTTACCTACACTGATGTCAACGTCGTGATTCACAAGGTAAGAAATCAATATTGAAATTGCTCCCTGCTATGGCTGATTTAAAGGGAACCCGGGAGCAACGCTTACCTCCTGGCTCCACGATAAATCAGAGCCAGCTTCTCTAGCTCTGTTAACCCACCGAACCAAGTTTCATCACTTTAAATAGGCATCATTCCTCTCTAGCCCCTATCGTATGAGCAATAGCTGTGTTGGAGGGGCCATTGGCCTGCGGAGAGCCCCGTGCAGGCTGACGGGAGCCGCACGGGGACCTCGCTGAGCCCTTGTTCCTCCCCTCGCTTAGGACTACGTCTTGGTGCCCTGCAACCTCAAGCTACAGGCGAGGACTGGAGAGCAGACCACCGTGGGCTGAAGGCTGGTGCCCGGCATAAAACAGTGGCAAAATCGTTCTGTTGACTTAAATCGTGCTTTGTGTTTTGTCACTGCTTGAAATGTTGAAAAATCTTTCTTGTCTTACTAAACCAACACTTTCTCAGATTTAGGATAATAACAGCATTGCACTAGCGGCTTTCTCTTCCAGTCCTGCTCTTGGAATTTTTGTTGCATGAAGAGGGTGGATTGTAACCATGTTTATACCTTAATTAAACATTACTCTTTCATACTGCATTTTCTGGGGTGACTATTGATTTCCCACCCACCCCCAATGATTTGTACGTAAAGACAGATGAATTTTGTCCTGCTATGAACTGGTACCAGTACAGATGTCCAGACCTCACATTTAATTAAGAGGGCATGAAAATTCCACTAATTTATAAGGATGCAAAGCAGCCCCATGCCTCTCAGCTGCAGAATGACATGGCCCCTACCAACAAGAGATCTTCCATCTGCTTTTCCTCTGTTTCTCATGTTACTATGGGAACATTACAGCTGCTGGTTTTCCCTGGGTCAGAAAGAAGGGGGCGGGAATAAAACCACCAGTCTGCACAATAGTTTCTAATTTAGACTGGAAGGCAGTTACATTTTCAAAACTATACTTCTGACAAAGCTCATCACAGAGAAAATGCTGAATGAAACGTGACTGCTCAGGTACAGATGGTGCTACGCGTCCCCGCAGGCGGCTGCCTGCCGGCTCAGCACGCGCCCGCCGCATTTGTCAATATTGGGAATGCTCTTTCCTACTGACCAAAGGTGCCTCCGCGCTCGAGAGGCTGTTCAGCAAACTAAAGGAGTGGGGGAAAAAACCCACAACAGACTTGAGGGTCCAAACTGGAAGGGTAGGCTGGTAACGGAGCTCCTGAAGCCGAGTTACTCCATCCCTGGGTGCTGTTGGCAGCTGCCTCCGGACAGGGTGAGCACATCGCTGTGCCGATGCCCAGGAAGAGCCCCCTCACTGCTGACTGCGCAGCTCTCACGTAAGCTCTGCAATGGTGATGCCTGTGAAACCATATTAATTACGTATACATCTGCTTTCACTTGCAACAGCTATACGCATCATTTCTAGCCTCTGGAGCTGCTGAGAAGCACTTCAAAACCTCATATTTCCGAGGCTGAGAAAAAGGAAAGCAAACAAAACAAGCCAAGTTGATTTATCACAAGGAGTAAAAAACCCTGAAGGTTTATATGCCCAGCTTGGGGACCTGACTAATGATTTTAATGCCCAAAGTTGGCACTAGCGGGAACTGCTCCTAATAAAAGATTCCTGGTAGAGCTGCAACCATTATTCTTTGACTAATATATCTTAAACCAGTTTCCCAAAAGGAATAAGCTACAGTAGTAAAAAGATATATTTATTTGCCAGTGGGCATTCTGGCTTTAGGCTTTACTGCCTGGCTCTGCATCTCCAGCGTAGGTTTGGGGGTGCGAGAGCTGCACATCCCGACTCCCAGCCCCGCACGTCCTACCTGGGACCAGCCGCAGGCTCGGGAGCAGAGCTGGCTTACGCTGGAAAACTGGGGTCTTCTGCTGCTCCCTCCTGTCACCCGATACACTGAGCGTCCCCAGCACAGCCGCATCCACAGGAGACAGCCAGTTTGGGTTCACCTGGAAAAAAAACTGCTGAAAAAAGAGTTTGTATTAGTGTCTTTGGCATAAACAAAATCTGACATTTTCCTGGGCAGTATCCCAGGGTCCCGCAGGACACATGGCTTCCCTTGCTGGAGGCACACGGAGCAGGACGCGACAGCCGGATGGTTCAAACGCCGGAGAAACAGAGACAAGCAGCTTTGACAGCCCCCGTGGAGCAGCAGAGAGATGAAGCTTTACCAGGACATTCCCAGAGCAAAGGCTGGAGAGCCCGAAGTCCCGGGCACAGCCCGGGCAGAGCAGCCGGCTCATCACACCCTGCTCCCACTGCTCACCCATAAAAGGATTTTCCAGCATGTCGGGGTGCCGGCATGCTGGAAAATGACTGTTTAGTGGTTTTTTTCCACTGTGGACAGGATTGTCCCGGTTCTTATGAGTTCTGACTTGTGGTTTCCTGCTTTGGATTTACTCCTGAACTCACCAGCAATTCAGAGCACTAGATTTACGAGTTGCAGAAGTAATGAGTTCCACTGAGGAGACACTGCCCTTTCCCTCTGAAAAGGTTCCTCTGCTCCTTCCCATGCGATAAACGACACAACAGAGGCCAAGCCCCAGGAGGAAAAGCCATTTCCAGACGCATAAGACGACTTTTCCACTTTTCTGCCACCCCAGGCTCACGCAGTCCCTGCCCCGGCTCTGCGAGACAGCGAGCTCTCCAGTTACGTTCTTCCCGCTGTCTTTTCCTTCTCAGGTCAAACAGACCCCTGGGACAGTGACAGATCACAGATCACTCTGTGGCGTGCCAGAAAAATTAATCCCTCCCTCCCCCCCGCAAACCAGAACGCACACAGATGCGCTGGCCAAAAGAGTGTGCAAAAAAAACCCCAAAAAAAGCTGCTAAGCTTTACTGACCTACAAAAGGTGTTTGCTCAGGAAACAGAACAAAACCTTGTACAAACAAAGCCCGTTATGCCAACCTGCGGGCAAAAAGAGTGGATGGAGAAGCCAAGTCCCATCAATCTGGTAACCCTGAGACGGCACAAAGCAGCTGCGAGCACAGGTCCGTGGGGCTGCTCATCCCGCCCACCGGGTAACAGGGCTCCCCAAAACCCCGCTCTGCCAGCACCACGGGCATACCGGTGTCCCAGAGCACGAGCAGCGGGGTCTGGAGCTCCCTGCTCCCGGCTCACAAGCACAGCCCAGTGGTCCATGGCGTTCCATCTTGGTCACACCTCGCTTCGCAGAAACTCCTCACCCACGTGGTTTAGCTGGGGCTGCCCACAGCGCACAGCTTGAGTGGGGAGTCCCATCACCATGCAGGAACATCATTTCTGCGCAGGGACAGGGGAAGGTCCGTGTTACCAGCAGCTGAACATCCCTTGGGGAGCACGGTCCCACCGGCACCATCAGCCTGCACGGGGCTGGGAACCGAAGGAGACATTCAGACTTGCTGAAACACCATCTTCAGCATCACCGTGTACTTCAACCTAGCCAAAACCCTCCTGCCGTGACACAAGACGTGCCAGCCCATGCGATGACGGTGTGCAACACCACATTTGCCATTTGGCACAGCACGGGAGAGCTAGGGGCAGTTTGCATGAACCGGGAGTGCCGATGGGTCCAGCGCATCCTCTGTTGTGTTTGGCAATTCCTCTGCAACATCTCACCATGATGCCGGAAACTAATGCAATAACCAAGGGCTTTGGGCTGGCAGATATTGAACCATCCTTACCTTTAGGCAGAAACGCAGAACAGGATACTGCCCCTGGGCGTTACCTGGTCGGTGCTGGATTTCTTCCATGCATCACCCTTGCTTTAACAGTGACGTACCGCCATTAACTTTGGGGACACTAACAATAAATAACACACTAGTAGTAACGTCTAGTGCTGGGAAAAACAGGTGTTTGAGAGGCCATTTAAGACCTCAGATTTATTTGGTTTTTTTATCAGGAATTGCTTGTTTTTCTGAAATCAAAAATGCCCAAATTCTTTTCCCTGGGTGTTGTGGTTTAACCCCGGCTGGCAGCTAGGACCACGCAGCCACTGGCTCATCCCCCCCACCCCAAGTTGTGCTAAGGGAGAGAATCAGAAGAGTAAAATCGAGAAAAAACTGGTGGGTTGAGACAGAGACAGTTTAACAGGTAGAGCAAAAGCTGCGCACACAAGGAAAGCAAACCAAGGAATTAATTCCCTGCTTCCCATCGACAGGCGGGTGTTCAGCCACCCCCAGGACAGCAGGGCTCCGTCACGTGTAACGGTTACTTGGGAAGACAAACGCCATAACTCCGAACATCCCCCGCTTCCTTCTTCTTCCCCCAGCTTTATGTACTGAGCATGATGTTACACGGTATGGAATATCCCTTTGGGCAGTTGGGGTCAGCTGTGCCGGCTGTGTCCCCTCCCGGCTCCTTGTGTCCCCTCCGCCTGCTCGCTGGCGGGTGGGCTGAGGAGCAGAAAAGGCCTCGAGTCCTCAGCAACAACCAAAAACATTAGTGCGCTATCAACCAACAGTATTTTTGATCCCAAATCCAGAAGATAGCACTACAGCAGCTGCTGGCAAGGGAGTTAACTCCATCCCAGCTGAAACCACGACACCGGGACACACAGAGACCAACTGTTCCATCAGTGGAAGCAGCCGTGGACTACTGCAGGCAGATGGGTGTGCTCCAACGTTACCATACTTCTCAGTTACCTGCTAATGAGGTTTTCTCTTCAGATTCTATTAGGAAATCCTTTGTGACCTTGGGAAATTCAATTTCATTCTGATTTCTGCTTGTGAACTAGCATTTGGTCAGTAGGTTACCCTAGCCAGGAGTACCCACTGAATATCCAAGTGGGTTTTTTCCTCAGGAAGCTTGAGTGGAAAAAGTTTTCAAACCAAAGCCCAAAATATCAGTTGTCACAAAGGAACCAGATCCCATAGCAGGAGGCAGGACAGATAGTTTCTCTGAGAAGCACCAGAAAACAGAACCTCGTTCCAAGCACTAAAAAAAGCAGGAATGTTTATTAAAAGAGTTAAATGACAACTGTGTCCTGAGCTCCCGCTCAGCACTTCGTACCCTTCTGAACATGGATGGTGACATTTACTTGGAAAGCCATATGCAACAAGTTCACTTTTCCATTATATCAAAAACAATTTTCCCTCAGAACAAATTTAACAGTTCCACTGCAGCATCACAAGCAACTACTATAACTGTGACCCCAAAATCATGCTAATTTCTCTAAATAAATATTTGTACACAGAGCTGCCTATCAGGTTTTGGCTTATGCAAGTATCTTAGTGCTCACATGAACCAATTAACTTTAAAGTGTCTTCAATGTTATCAAGAATCTTGAATCAAGTTTAGAAAAGAAAAGTAGATAATGCTGGTCTTGATACTCCATCCTCGCTGGTCTTTCTTGCTCCTTCTCTGCCCAGAAAGACGCCTCCGTGCCCGGTGCTCCCCAGCTCACACAAGAATCACCAGCAGACCCTGAAGTGGTGCAAGGAGCAACACATCCAAGCTATTTCCCAACTTCGAGAGATGCTGGTTCACAACAGCTCGTCAGCAACATGCAGTGAACAGAAAACCCTCTTGCAAAAACCCTCATGTTCAGTTTGTCTTCCCTTTGGGAAGCATCAGAGAATATCCCAGCTCCTCAGGGACATCTCTGGGACGCACAGGGCTGGAATTGGGTGCAATTCAAGACACTTTGAATGGTGCCACTTGAAAGAGCTTGCCAGACCCCCTGGACCCACATCAGAGCTGCTCTCACAGAGTTCTGCAGAAGGGAAAGGCAGCCTGGATGGGGGAACCAGGAACATTGCCCATTGCCTACCTGGTTTGGTGATACTCATGGGCACGAAGTACTCAGGCAGCATTTTCTGACCCGAAGGAGGTCAGAGTGAGGAACCTTTTCTGGCCTTTCAAGGCTTAAAAATCTACGGCTCTTGCACACTAAACCACCACTGGCAGGGTCCTGTTACAGGAGCCAGCTGCTAGAAACAGCCCCAGTGACCTGCACTGGTGCCTTGCAGGAAGAAATAGCCTTTCTGCACACTTACCAGTAACATCCGAATATTCACATTTATTAAGGGAATGCCCAGCACTTTTGGCAGAGGGATCCCGATGCTCAGAGCACCTGCAGGGGACAGACAGGTCCTTAGGCACTGCCGGAGGGGTGAGCCCAGCTCCCGCCCCACGACAAAGCTGTTCCCGGGGAGGACGAAGGGAGCAGAGCGGCTCAAGAGGCACCGACTGCAGCACCACTGCGCACGACGTGTTTCGCCTTTCCTTACATTCTCTGCCACTAACGGTTGCCAGGGCCCTTAGGACTGAAGCTGGGGTGGATGGTGTAAGAATAAGGCTGGGACTTTTAATTACAGCCTCAAAACGGGGACCGCAGACCTTTAATTGCTCCAACTCTCCTGCTACAGCTTTCAATCACGCACACACATCCCTCTTCCCTCCTCTGTCAAAGCACTCCCAGTGTTACAGCTATCCCGGTCACCTTACCGTTGAGAAGGGGCAGTAACGTTTCCACCAGCAAACTGCTGCAGTGTGGCTTCAAGCTGGAGATCTGAACCAGAGAAGGAACAAGCACATGAGCGGCGCTGCCAGGCACACGACAGCAGCAAACACAGCCCAGCGCAGCGCCTGGAAGACACCCAGTCCTCAGGACTGGAAATCGCTTCCCGCTGACACAGCGAAAGAACAAATAGTCCCTCTTTTCTTTGGAGCAAATCCACTTTTCTTCCTCAATTTGTATTTGGTGCTTCCTTTGGGAAACCTACTACCAGGTAAAACTCCTGCTGGAGGACTGTGTAAGCTTTGCCAAAGCAGGGGTGAATAAACAAACAGACTTCAGACTTTATATTTGCATTATTAGAAAAGGCAGAAGGAAAAAAAAAAAAAAGAGCAGAAAAAGAAGAATTGCTATGACCTACAAAGTAGAGCAGCTAACAACTAAACCCATCAGCAGATGTAATCCATCACAGCCAGGACACGTTACAGCATCACACAGCGACCGCGTGTCTCCCTCCTTCCCCAAAGCCACAGTGCGCAGCGACCAGCCACTCCACACCCCTGGTAAAGCCTAGACTGGTACGAGGGACTTACGTTACTGATGCCAACATCTGAAGACTCCAAGGAGAGGGAAGTGCTGCAGGGAAAGGAAAGCAAACGGCACGTCAGATGCCAAGACACCAGCCAGAGCTCACAGATCCCCATCGTGAGATCCCTGCCACCTCCTGCTGCAGCGTCACTTAGCCCATGGGCAAGGGATCCCTGCGAGGCATCATCGAGCGGTCCATAAAGGGATCATTTTATCGTAACACAAAATGCAGGCACTGCCACACTCGCAAGAGAGAAAAGAAAATAGGAAAAGAAAAGCTTAACCTAATTTTTATTTGCTTGCAAGTGAAGCAGCACTGCAACAGGGCACGCACTGGCTCCTGGCATCCCCTTCCCTCTCCCGTGCACAGGTAGGTATTCACCTGAGGAAAGCACTCAGCTCCTGCTTAGGTGAGAGCAGAGCTTCTAGAAAAAGCATCCAGTCTGGATTTAAAGATCATGAGCTCTGCAGAATTTGCTACAGCTCCTAATCTATCATTGCAATCACACAACTATCTCCATAGCTAAAGCGTGTGCTTTATTTCCACTTTGAATTTCTCTTTTCTATTCTATTGAATCTTGTTATATCTTTGTCTATTGAATTAAAAGCCCTTTGATGCATTTCTGTTCTCTGTATCGCTGCATGCAAGCTATGCCAATGTTGCTTCTAAATCTAGCTCTTTGACAAGCTAAATGGCTTGAAATCCTCAAACCTCATACTATAAGAAATGCATTCCAATCTTTAATCATACCTTGACTGGCATTAATGGCAGTACTTTCCTTTACTCCTTTATCACTCATGTCCAATATCAGACATTTCAAACTGCTGCCCAGGATCAAAGTCAAGCTGACAGTCTTACAATTATTCAGGTTAGCTCATTTCTCCTTGTTATAAAACTGACAGAGACTTTTCCTCCACTCTCCTAAAACTTTCCAGCTGCTGTAACGTTTCCTGAAAGTCAGCGATACTTGTGCACCTTGTGCCATCAGCCAGGTGTGACATTCTCAGACTCAGGAAATGAAATGTCTGTTTTACAGACACTGAAAAACATTTCAAGTCGGTGGCTCCAGAGGTAACGTTGCAAGGCAGAGAATGTCACCAGCCTGTAGGAGGACAGCGCTGCCCAGCTTTGTCACAGCCGTGTTTGTGTCCCTTTTGCAGTAGTTCAGGCAGCTCCAGCAGTGCTGTGTCACTGAGGGACACGCTCCTACAGCACTTGGAGCATCCCTGATGAATTCCTGCTGTTGTCCTCTCTTCTGGCCACTGCTTCCCAAAAAACTGAACCTGTACCCTAAGCTCCGGAAAAGCCGGAGTTTCCCAGCACGGCTGAACGCCCAGGGCTGTCTCAGGGGAGCGAGCAGGCTGGGGCGTTGCAGTAGGTTTTGCTTCAAGCACCCCCATGCAGCCGCTGCGGGGACAGCCTACCTGCCCAGGGACAACTCCAGCACCAGTCTGCCTCCAGCAATCGACACGTAGGTGTTTAGACCGAGGTCCTGCAAGCAGACAGGGGGAGGATCAGCCCGTGGAGACATCCCCATCCCAGCCTCCAGTCACTCGGCCAGCTGGAGACTTCACCAGTTTGAGGGCTTTACATCCACACTTACGGCCTTCAGCTGCAGGAGGTTGAGGGTGGGTCCATCTAAACGCTGAATAAACACCTGAACCATGACCGACAGCTCGACGGTGGCTTTGTTTTCTTCCAAGAGGATGAGTGGGTTCCCAGACAACGTTAGCTTAATGTTCAGAGGACTGGTCCCATGGCAGTTGGGGCACTGTGGGAATCGGGGACACATGGAGGTGGCTACCCGCACCCCACACACTGGTCAGGCAGGGGACTGGCAGTCCTCTGGCGGACTCTCACAGCCCCATAACTGTGTAGGGCCTCCCCCAAGGTCACGTAGACCTTGGACAAGCCAAATTTACAGAACAAATAGGTCTGGCAGCACGGGTCGGCACTCCTTGCTGCGGTCAGTAAGGGGCTGAGGAAGCAATGGTGGACACTAAGGGGGCTGTGGCCGTAAGAGGGTGCCCATGGTGCCCAGAAAATGGGAGATGACAGACATTTATCAGCTCTTTCTGTCAATGTCTGTGAGCTGCCAGAGAAGACGTTCCCCTGCTTAGGCAGTGGGAGAAGGTTGGCTACAGCCGATGGCACACAGGGGAGCAGGCACCGCGCAGAGGCTGCCAAGGGCTGAGCACAAACCTCTGGTCCCTTCACCCACTCCCATCAGCCGGTCAGGCAGCAGGGCAGCCTCCAGCGATGCTGGCACAGCTCAGCCGTGGTGCATGCTCAGTGTGGCCAAGAGGAGGGAGACTGGAGACCTTTGGCAGCAGCATGCCGGCACATCCAGGTTCCTCACTTGGATGGCCTCAGACCTGGTGAGGTTTACACAAATGCCCACACCAGCAAAAGTTACTCACCCCAACAGGAATGAGGGTGGTGATGGCTTCTTGCAGTTGGTTGGCACTGGAGAACTGTTGGAACAAAAGTGCAAGCAGCACCGATGAGCACTCTGGCCGATTTCAGCAACACCAGTCCTGCTGAGGCCACCCCTCTCCCACTTGTGTCCCTGTTCCCAAAAGGTTGTTCACACTCCTGTGGCCAGTCCCCAAGCTCTCATTCACACTCTGTCCCCAGTGAAGCCCCGGGCAGCTCAGTCACACACAGACCTACGTTACAGCAGCACCCTCAGCCCTCCGCCTTCTCCCTTGCTCCCCAGCTTCCCGGGCGATTCCCGGTCAGTCGGTCAGGTGAGAGCAACCAGCAGTGGAAGGAGATGTAACCCAGAGGCTTTCAACATTTGTCAGTGTGTAGCCCCCTAATATTTCCCAGTGGAAGTACAGATCGGAGGTACAGAAAATGCATACGCCTAGAGAAATGAATTGCACGGATGAAGTTCCTTTTCCCAGTGACATTTTGCAGACTCCTTGAAACAGATTACAGACCTCCAGGAGTCCATGGCATAACCAGTACACAACTGGTTTCGACAGGTATCTCTGGGGATACCCATACAGAAACAAGAACGGCTGATCCTTGCACGTGCTATTATATGGCTTTCTGAAAAGAGCAGTAAGGAGGCAGCACTGGGGCTTGAGCATCTGCAAGTGAGCACGTGTACACACGGCCCCCAGACCGGCTGCGGGCTGAGCGTACGCACGCCACGAATGCCATGCACAGCCTGCTCCCTGAGCTGAGCTACGGTCAGGCTGACGCGTGTCCCTTGTCACCTCCCCTGGCAGGAAACACAGGTGCCGCTACACTCACGACTTCTGGCGTGCAGGTGAAGGTCTGTGGTGGTATCTGGATCAGGAGGGACAGAACTGCATTGAGAAAGCTCTGGCGCAGTCCCAAGATCAGAAGCTTGTCCAGAAGCGGAGGCAAAGCAGAGGCGGATGAGTCATGGGGGATGATGCTGCCTCCCACCTGCTTCACTGCACCCTGCAAAGAGAGGTGACATGGACGTTAAACCGATCCTTCAAAGCCACGAGGCATGTCCAGATCCTCGAGACAGAGAGTGCGGGGTCTGTGCCAGCTGAAACAGCCCTCCTCTGGCCAGCAGCTTAGGGAAAGCATTGGACTCGGAGCAATCCCCTCTGTATTTAATAGACAAAAGGAGGTGATAAAGGTCAGAGTGTGTAACTGAGGCCGCCTTAGCTAATAACACACTTTGGCCAAATCACAACTCACTGCTTCAGTTCATCCTTAAGATTTCACTCCAAGAGCAAACGAGCAGTGAAGGTGCTGCCAGCCCGGCGGTCCCAGCCCTGTCTTCCCTCCCTCCAGTGCCCAGCCAGGCGTGAGCCATCCTCGGACTCCACAACAAACTGGCACCGATACCATCTACTTCCTAAGGAGACCAACTCTGACCATCTGGTGGGGGCAAAGACTAATCCCGATGAAGTATCTGCACCAAAGCAAGAGCAGCAGCGCTGCGTTTGTTATCAGCCCTTGCTGTTCCCGATTGCTTATGTCCCAGCTGCTTCTCACTAGCCACTTTCTTTTATTTAAGCTCTCTTCTTTGAAAGCAGTTTGGTTTTTTGCTGTTTGGGGTTTTTTTTCCCAGTGAGACAGAAGTAAAAAAATCCATCCATTAGCTCAGTTTAACATTCACCCACCGTAAAGACTGGATAGCGAAGGCAAAAAGCAACAACAGCCAGTCTGCAGGCAGGGCGAGGGAGAGGATGAAACCCGCTTGTGCCACCAGTTACAGCTCGGGATAAGTTTGCAAAGGGAGGAAAAGAGGGCTTGAAGAAAAGTGCACACAGTCACTTAGCGGTGAGTTGGATAAGGATCTAAATATTTAGCTAGCATTTCAAGAACAAGTCATTAGCCCAGCTCCTCCATGTGGTTGTACTGGAAGAAGACAAAGTGCTCCCGTGGGATGAGGTGAACAGTTTGAAAGGCAGCACGCCGCAGTCATGCTTGCGGGGTCTCGTTACCCAGCGTTAACTTACGTCTAAATCCAACCCAAGGAACAAGCCAGAGGTAAAGGGGAGGCTGGCCAGCTGGTAGTGAATCGTTCCTGCCGTACCGACTGGGATCACCGCTTCACAGAGGAAAAAAGATCATTACGACATCAGGAAATAAGCAGCAACACCAACTCCTCCCCCGACCCTGCGGGCCCCCAGCCAGACCTCACACCCACAAACCAGCTCCCGAGCATTCACTTCTGTGGGATGCTCACTGCTACTCAAAACGGTCAAAACATCCCCAAGTTTAGCTTTGTGGGGTCTGCCTTTAGAATATAGCCTGAAAAGAGCATCAAACATAATAAGCCAAATGCAAGGGTGATGTATAAAAATGACGTAAGGAGGGCCAAGGTGCCAGCAGTCCACTTGGACTGCTCAGGTGTGAATTCAAGGTTCAACAACAGACCTGCAGAAGTGCAGCTCCCCCTGACGCACATTTGTGGACTAGACATGGGAAAGGGCACTTCCCACCGCAGGACTGCAGGGAACGCTGGGAAGCAGCACCTGATCCTCCAAAAGAAACCTACCGTTGAGAGTGCCCAGGAGCTGGATGTTCACAAGGTTGACGACAATATCCACTACCGGACACAACTGCAACACAAAGCAGAAATGCAACTGCTGAACCCCCCTCGCCACCCCTCTGCAGGGAGCCGTCACCCTACAACCTGATCAGACCCATTCCTTTTCATCTAAATCCCCAGGGAAAAAAGTGCCGCGTGGCATTAGGCAGCAGCTGGGATGCTGTGGAGGACTTGGGGGCAGTGGAGCATCCCTGGAGCTGTGGTACCACACCAAAGGGGACTGCTTTGATCTGGGGAATATTTCAGGCATCACCCTGCAGGCAGAAACACACCGGGAGCTGCCAGGCTGGCCACGGGCATCCCTGCGGAGCGACGCGTGCCAGTGATGTGGGAAAGCAACACAGAAAGACGGCGCAGCTTGCCGTGACCTCATACATGGTGTTCCTGATATTTCTGTGTTTCGGCTATGAAAGGAGAGCAATCTTCAGGCTTACCAAACCGGGCAGGGTTGCTCTCAGCTGGTTAAGCACTATGTCATTTACTGATAGGGACAGTAAGCTGGAACGGAAAGAAAAAAAAAATTTCAATCACTACAAACAGCTCCAGGACAGGAGACCAAAGGATGTCCAGCCTTCATTTCACACACTACTACGTCCTTGGTCATCCCTTCAGGAACACCGCTGCAGCTAACACTGGCAAGAGCAGGGGTTGTAGCAGAAGGCGAGGGGGGGGGGACGGGGGGGACAAGGAGCTGCTCGCCTCACCGAGGGGAGAATTGGGGTAATTTCTGAGAAGTGAAGGCTTCAGCACATGGGGTGTGCAGACACCATTGCACGAAAGGAGTGAGCCTCTCGCCGTGTCACCTGGGTTTGGCTGGCTCCCTCTGGTATTTAAATCAGCGCTGCAGTTGAGGGAAGGTGGAGCTGTTATGAAATAGCTCCACGTTAGTTATGGGAAACAAACAATTTAGATGCGGAATAACAAGAGGAGAAGTCTGCTGTGTATCATTGCAACACTGCTGCTAAACAGAGCACTCTGGGATGTGTGATGCCTGCAGGCAGTGCAGAGCCATTTACTTTTGATAATCAATATATTTCTGCACTATTGAGTTAGAACATGCAGCGGCACACTCGGCAAGCCACTGACAGCAGGAGTTCATAATGATTCTCGGTATTTATGCCCACGTTCTGCCTATAGACACATCTGAGGAACTGCCATGAAGCCAATCGCATAGATCCACACTCCCCCTTACCCCACAGGGAGCTCAATTCCTGCTCACCATCACTTTAATCCTTCTAAAATTTAAAGTATGTGCCCCAGAGTGGATGAGTCATGTTCCTCTGTTCACTTACAGAGTCTCTTTCAAACTAGCTGCTGCACTGGTTGAAATATAATGCATAATGCAAAAATTAATTAGGAGAAAGTCAATGAACCTGAAAAGTGAGTAATTCAAAAGCAACAGAAAAAAATATTTCCCATGATCAATTTACTGTTGCATTCATCAATACACGAAGTCAGCAGATTCTCTCTGCCAAGTATTTAATACGACTGAGCAAGAGATGAGACGTTTGCATGGAATTACACACATCCACAGCAGTCAGACCAGAAGTCCATATGCCCAGCATCTTTCTGTGACAGCAGCCAAAGGCAGAGCATAAACCCAGGGCAAGCAATGGTGCTGTGCTCCTAGAACACTCCCTGCCCTGTTGTTCCTACCCTTTGCATATCGGTTCACAAGCGAAGTCTAAAGAAAGTACACTGGAAGAGGTACCAAACCTCATACTTCAAGTCTTAAAATTTCCATGAGCAAACAGGGCGAATTAATCCTCATCTTCCAACAACCAAATTTTTCTGCCAGTTCCACTGCAGCAACTGACTTTGGCAAAGGGAAAAAAATTACTTCCCTGAGGCCTGGCTCTGTATCAGCTGAACACTGTCTGTGTCCTGGCAGACTGTCTAGATCGTCGGATAAAGAGAAGAGGACTGCACGCAATGGAAAACATAAATCCACAGGCACTTACCCAGAAAGGAGCTTGATCTTTATGGCACCAAGAATGCAGAGGCAGTCTTCAATGACGACCTGGACTGTGCCCGACTCAAAATTTGTGCATTTAATGTTTGCAGTAATGTTCACATCCACTAAGATATCAATTAGATCTGAAAGAAGGCCAACCAAGCTGAAAAAGGTAAACGGGTTGAACAAATTTCATCTCTCAGCCTCTAACCAGAGAAACTCAGCAAAGCCAGCGGCAACAAACTGCACCTCCACCCCCTGCAATTCACTACAAACGCCACAAGCCATCTTTTGGTGCCTCTTCTGCTCTGTGACTTTATTATAGGTAAGAAACACCCAGGAAACCATAAAAGATGCAAAACATCACACAATCGGAAGCCCGGGGATAGGGCTTTCCCCTTACAGCAGCCACGAAACACCACACTCACCAGTTGCCGCTGAGCTCCAGCTTTGCGGTGATGGTGAGCCGGACCCCGATTCCTGACAGCAGCACCACTGACAGCTCGGGGAGCCAAACCTTGACCAGGTGCAGTCTGCAAACAACAGCAAAAGCTGGCACAAATTAAAAGCATCTTCCAACAGCTGAGCCGCTGCAGGCACTGAGGAACCCACATCACCACAGCCACCTCCAGCTGGAGGCATGAGTATTATAAGCAAGAGATACCAGCTCCAGGATGACAGACAGAGTCTGCAGCTGAAACCCAAAAGGTGGCAATCTAGAATAAGATTAGGGTGGAAGTTGACTGCTTCCACCTTTATAGAGCAGTCAATTTTTTCTGGCACCTTCCCCTCTCTCTCTCTCAGTGCTGTCAAGCATCTCAGATATCAACAGCAGCATCACAGCCATGATTCTGCATCTGCATCCATAGCCTGCAGTGCGCTTCATCATCCACCTTTCCACCACACAGAAAACTTTTATTGGGTCAGAATTTCAGTAGCAAAATAAAACGAGGATAACCACTTGAGCCAATCACGCCAGCTGCAGCTCAGCTTTTGTTGCTTCAGAATTGATGGTGAAGGCGCACTCACGGAGAAGCCCTCGCTTCTCCACTTACCCAGTGATGCTGGTGGGAGAGTTCAGCAGACCCCCATCACCCAGGATATTTGGGAGCACAAGGCCCTGCAGGTGCTGCTGGAGAAGCCCGTTCTGAAGTATGGCATCCGAGAGAACTGGAAAAAAAATCTCTACGTGAGGACCAGCACTTGCGGCAATGACCTCTCTCCGCTCCATCAGGTCTGTCCTGGCAAAGGCGTCACACAACAAGGTCCCACCCCTCCCCAAAACTCCTTATAAAGTCATTAGCTGTCTCGATGCAGTCAAATCACACAGGGGATGATATTTTAGAAGGTGCACTAGACCAGAGCTGCCCTTAGTGAATTAACCAGGAGGGGCAGCAGTGGAGAGCATCCCATATCTTCCAACTTCGAGATTATAGTACGGTTGTCCACTACCAGAAATGACAGCGACCCCCCTCAGTGGTTGTGCTTCAACTCACAACTTTTTTTCCCATTTGTAAAGAAGTTTTTATTTGTTTGTTTTTAATAGAAGCAACTTGAAACAAGACTCTTTTTTTGCTGCAGCATTGCAGATACTAGCATGGCTGCTAAACTTCACAGCAGCTGTTTGCCAAATATCAGCTGCTCCAATATGGAAATGAGAAATTAAGACAAAAAGAGGAAATAATCCAGATCTAGCCCTGAAATTATGTATGGCTGTTTGGTGCTGAAACATGTCCCAGTTCTGGAGCAGAGAGATTTCCCTGACCCGTGAACCCAGTGATGGCTGTCAGAAGCTCTGAGCAAAGCCTGCAGCCCTTAGGAACTATAAAATAAAGATGAAGACACTCAGGAGGTTTTGCTCTACGCCACGATCCCACATAGCTTTCAAAACAAACATAACTCGTGTTTTCAAGTTACCGTTCTGCACTGCCCCTGGACTGACGGCGCAGGACAGTCCGGACAAGACTTCTTGAGAGGGTGAGAGGAGGCCACAGAAAAAGACGATTCCAAAAAGCTTCAGCATTGTCATCTTGAGAAGACTCCCCTACTGGCAAGGGAGACATCAGCGTGAAAAGTGGGAGAAAAGCCTCTAAGAAGAGATCCCAGTGTCTTTACAAGGAAAGGGGTGAAGTGAGAAATCCCTCCTCTACTCTTTATTGAGCTCAAGTAAGACTCTGCTCAAGCCTGGGGCAGCAGGACCTTGTTCACATCCACACACGTGGACAGACTTCAAGCGTGGTCAATAAAAGCCCTTTCCTGGTCCTTTGTGACTGGACCAAAATATTCTACGTGTTCACACAAAAGAAAACCAAACTGCTTTTCCCCTGAACTGATGTTTAAGCTGTCGTTATTTCTGTATCCCTTAGATGAAGAGTTACATGTGTTTCGGTAAGGGTCTTTGCCAAGGGAAGCATCTGAGGGTTATTCTTGTTCTTTCTAACTTTCAAAAGCAATAAACTAAAGCTCAAGCGATAAAAATAAGCTAGCTATAAATTTATAATTTAATAATTATTAACATAAATTTAATTATGAAATGACAGATACAGGCAGATGATTAGGAGCTTGGGGCACAGCAAAATCTCAAACTGAAGAAGCCAAGCACTAGGCACACTACGTGCATCCTTCCAGAGCTATAACGTGATGGTACCACTACCACGCACATCTCCCTGCCACCATGCAGTCTTCACCAGCCAAGGCTTTGATGCACAGATGATGTTTTTACCTGCATCAGCTGCAGCCGGCTGGGAAGGGCTCTTGGGTCCGCTCAGGCTCTTCTGGAAGCGCTCGAGACTCTACGTCGTCCTCCCTTTTTTTCCCCTGTAACTGAGATGGAAGAAGTTGCCCTTATATAAAAACTGCAGCCAAGCAGACACACCTTTTCCTCACAACCTTCACGTCTCACGAGCAGGCATCCCTCTACACTCTCGCTCTTTGCAAGCAGCACCCGGCTGACACCTCTCTTGATTTATATGAGGTAACGTCACTACTGACTTGACCGGTTGCCGTTTCCCTTTGTGGCCTGGATCACTCAGACGCCGCTTTTTTCCCCCCTCGCCTGTCTTAAAAAGGATGTCCTGTGATGGCAGCCCCAGTGGGGATCCCCATGCTTTGAGGAAACCAACTTTTTAGGAAATCATGAGAATTACTCAAGCATCTAAACCTGACAGGAGGCTGATGGGGCTGCCTGTGTGGGAAGGCAGCACATGGAGCACATGGACATGGATTCAAGGAGGCTCATAGTAGGAAACGATCTACTTTTCCCAATCCCTGAGGAGTTACGGGAATTCTAAAGCTCATTCCTGTTTCAAATGCAGCGCTGGAAAAAGATTTTTCTTGACAAAAAGCAACGTGGAGAGGTTTCAGAAACCTGATAAGTATTGGCTTTGTTAAGCCCAAGCTTCAAATTGATTTCAGTTGTATCTGTAAAGAGTGTCATGAACAGGCTGTAAAAAACAAAGTTGTACTGAAATGTATAAAGCCTACAATAAATTTTATTTTGAATGATCTTATGCGAGCTGAATGAGCCCAGGGCAGCAGAAACACATATTTCAAAGGAAACTCTTATCCCGCAGGGATGAAAATCTCACCCCTCAGCCGATGCCTTGGCCGAGCTTTGTGGAAGTTTCCATTGTGCAGGGCCCCGGGAAGATCTTATCAGGGGACTTTGTTCGGGTCTGGTCACCCATGTTCAACAGGGACGGACTCAGGCAGAAACTGGGCAGCAAAGGGCTGCCGAGAGGATTGGGAAACTGGAGAGGGGCTGGCGTGCTCGGCCTCGCGGAACAAAGACGGAGCAGAGATACGATCATTCTCCACAAACACAGGAGAGGGGTAAATACCAGGGAGGGAGAGGAGAGCTGTTCGGGCTCAGGGACAATGTTGGCACAGGAACGGTTGAAGTTAGGAGAAAGCTGCTACCACCACAGCGAGTTTTGGGCTAGCTTTCCCAGGGGAATACAGAAGGCAGCAAAAATAGTGTTAGGATGCTCTTTGAAATCACAACAAGGTGTTTTCTCACAGTAACAGCGAAGTGCTCTCATCGAGCAGGAAGGTCCTTCAGCACAGGCTTCTGAGGGCTCAGACACAACAAAGCAACCCCATCACAGAAACGCTGCATGAGCTCTCATTTTATTTAACACACCCCCAATCTGGAGCGCATGCGGTGTGCTGATGGCAGTCTAGTCCCAGAAACAGGGAGTGAACTTGGCCCCTCCGAGAAGGCTGGAGCAGTAGACTGAAGTCAAAAATCATCTCCACCAGCAGATGCAGCCCAGCTGCCCGCTGAGATGGCGACTGCAGCGCTTGGTCAGCGAGGAAGACATGGAGCACCACTACAAGCTCATCTCCAGCATCTCCCAGAGGCAAAGTGCAGAGCCACGCAAGCGTGGTCCTTCCCGGAGCTGACCCCCAGGCGGCCGGTCCCTCTCCAGCACATCATGGTGCCCACATCCGACCAGCGGCTCTAGTCCTGCTTTTTCCATTTTCTCCCCAGGTGTCTCAGGGTGATTTACACTTACCGTTTTTATTGCTGACTCTGCTGCTTGCCCTAATGTCCTTTTACTGCCTGGGATAACCTATCCGTGTTTCTCCTTTTTTGTTCCCTTTCAAAGAGCCTCATCCAAATGCACAAGGCCAAGCGGTCATCATAAATGTCCACCGTGAAGCATTCAGAAGACTCTGCTCCGGCCTTGTACACGCTACAGGAATATCGCTGCTGGCAAAAGGCAGCTACTGAGCACGTACACAAGCAGATTTCCAGATGGTTTCAGACGTGCCGCTGTGTGTGCAATGAACGCCCGAGTCGTTGCATACGCACAACACGACTGCACGCTCAAATCAGATCATCTCGCAGTTAAACGGCAAGAAGCAGATATCTGTGTTCGTACCTGACACACGCGTACGGTACCGACAGCAGCGAGCAGAAGCTGTAAGGAAAGCAGCGCGTTCTGTACGCCGCTGTAGATATTTCTTCTTGCTGTGCGAGTTTTTCTTGCTCAGCCGTATCCTTTGCCTCCCTCTCACGCACCTATATTTCATTCTCTCCTTGCAGCAGTGATTTAGATATCACTTACCAGGAGGTTGAATTCAGTTCTGCAGTGACAAGGGAATATATATTAAAATGAAGCATTGCAAGAAATGCTAGAAGAGATTATCGCAACACAAATGCCGGAAAGTGGAAGGGCTTACGGAAAGACTAACACCCGCAGAGGAAAGACGCTCTGGAGCAGCCCCCGGCATTCTGAACTGCCCTGAGCTTGCGGCTCAGAAAGATGGCAGGCTAAACAGCAACAAGAACTTTAGAAAAGTAATATTAAAGTAAATAAATACTCTATGTTTTTATTAAATATTATTAAATTCACTGGGTTTTTTTCTCTAACATTTAGAACCACAAAAGCCTAGGGAAAACTTAGGAGAACTGCACGCATCTCAAACTAAAATGCTGAGAAGCGTTAAAGAAAAAAATTCAGACTTTTTCCATCACAGTTTGAAGAACACCACCACATCTATGGCAAACGCTGGTTTCGATACATTCCAGAGGTTTGCAGGCTACAGGAACACAAAACTCCTTCATTGTTACGTGGCGAATAAAAAGAAAGAAGAGTAACCTCAGTCTGTAAAACTTCTTTAACAGGCAAACTAACTCCTTATTAATAGCACACATAAACTGAATCTGGTTCCTTGAGGTGAAAACTCCAAATCTGGCAGCACGAATTACACCCTGTGATGGAGCTGGTACAAACACGCAGCCTGGGCTCTTGCAGGGACACTGCCTAGTCGTAAGTGCCTGCTTCCGAACGGATGCTGTGAACATCAAAGAAATTGCTCAGTTCAAATGTCGATGGAAAATAACTTCACTGGTGTCAACAAGAAGTAGTCAGCTCAAGAGAAAGGAGAACCCACTCAGGTGGGAAAATGACACAGCAAACCTCAAACTAAATTAGGCTGCTAGAACAAAAACTGGGAAAGGAAGGGAAAAAAATGAAATAGGTTTTAGGCACTGCCTGTACCCAGGCTTGAAATTCCAGCCTGGTTTCCAAATAGCTGAAGTTCACGTTTATGAACTGTTTTCCCCACCTGTCGCTTTACTGAGGAATACGGCAACGATGGCGATACGGTCGGATTTGCACTGCAGTAGCTCTGCCCCCTCGGCCAGTGCATTGGTCAGTGGCAACTCAGTCCAGAGACTGGAAAACAAATGCATGGAAAAGCGTCATTTGATGCTGTATTCACTCTGCCTCATTGCAAGCAGCCTTGCTCAGTGGAGAATTTTTTCCACTCCTGTTTATGAAATCGCTTGGGGAAACAGAAGGAGGGAACCTCACCCTGAACTCCCCGACCCAGCGTAACACGCTGAGTTGTGCTAACCAGAAATGCTGCATCAGTGCAGCATCCGTCTTTGTAAAGTTACCTGTGCTCTTGTCTGGTTTGGGATGAATAAATCCTCCCAGAACCAGGCTCAAAAGCTGATTTCTAAAAACAGGATTTGTCAAAACATGAACTAAAATCTCCTAGAAAGGAGCTGGAGGCTTTTAGTACGAACTGAAGGAATCAAACCTCCTCAAGTTTTGGGACTGGACTTTAGCCCAGGGTTGGCAGAAACCCGCAATCCCCACAGCCAGATTTACAGTTGGTTTAGCAGCATCCATTGTCAGCAGTCCACAAGGGCAGAGCAGCTTAATTAATACCAATCGCTCTTTAGAACAGCAGCGAGCCTTGCCAAATCGATCCCCGGCTCGCACTGACCCAGGACTCCTGCTTAGCGCACGTACCAGGGACTTGTGGCATCTCGTGCGTGGGCAGACGTCAAAAGCATCCTTTCCAGGTTCACTTGTGCCTGATCACTCACCCGCGCGGTTTCCCGCATGGGGAACTGGAGAAACAGAAACATAATCTGAGGGAAGGGCCACGCAGGGAGCACAGGCAGGAAAAACAGGGAGAACACGAGACTCACGGGCAGCGGCTCTAAGAAGCTGCCTGTCAAAAGGAGTAAGAACAGCAGCATCGATTTCTGGATGCATCTGCAATGCCGAGCATAAACAGCAAGGCAGAATAAAACAGCTGCCAGGAGATAACAACAAATCAATGTCTCCAGGAATTTTATAGACAGGAAACTTTCTGCTTCCGAGATGCGAACTGAAGTAAAACGAGCGCAATGTTACCGGCCGCAGAAAAGGGACAAACTTCATTAACCAGATGCAACGTGACGAGTCGCAGTGCAAAAACGGAGGCACTTTTGCAGAAGCATCTTCGGGCCTTACCAAGACCTCGGAGCTCTGCAATGTGATGCTGAAAGCAGCACTGGGCAAAGGACTCGCAGGGGCAACCAAGCCACACAGGCAGGAAAGTCTAGGAGGTCCTGCAAATCCTTCCCCAGCTGCTTCGGGCAGGCATCCGTTTCACTGATTTTTGCAATATTTTGCCAGTGCCTGTCCGTCATCAGCCTGCAGAGACCAAGCCGAAGCCTAAGTGCTGCCCCGAGCATCTTTCTGGGTGGACATCCTGCGTCTTGACTTTTTCAGGTCTGGCACATTCCAGGTTTCCCCAGCGCATCCTTTTTCATCCGGCCCCACACAAGGCAAGCTTGGCCACTCGCCACAAGTCACCTGATGTCCAAAGGCCTGGTCAGGTCAGCAGAAGAGGCTGTGACCTTCCCACGCCAGGAGCCCCCAGCGAAAGGCCGTGGGGCACGCACAGGGTCGCTGCCCCACGTTTGGGGTGCGTGGCCAGAAGGACCCCCGTGTGCCTGCAGGGAGCTGAGCTGCACTGGTGTCCCTGCACGTGTGCTGCCTGGCGCACGCCGCAGCGCAGACGTGGCTGCCTGGATTTCTCAGTGATGCAACGTGCACCTTAAAGTCACATCTAGTCCTATATTTTAAACAAATGAATCCCTTTCCTGCCTTCTTCCCATCACTTCCAATCACTTGCCCTGCGAGCACTGTGAACGCCTCAATTCCTCCTCACTCTTCATTCTTCCAATTTATTTTTTGCCTTCCTTCCAGCCTGGAAAATGGATTTCTGTCCATTTCATTGTCTCAGAAAGTGTCAGTACTGTGGTGCCAACAGAGACTTTTTAAATAAAGACAGCTATTTCCATTTGACTGAAGGAGAGCAACACAGGCTCAAAGTCTTCCCTTAGGTTTGAGGCAGCTTTGCTTTACGAAAAGAAAAGCAATACTGAGCGAAATTGTCCTTGATTGTCTCTATTAATCCCTGGGAAGAATTAGCAGCAGCCTTCTATTACACACATACATCTTCTGTAAGTAAAGATTTTAGGCTTTCTGTCTTTTTCGCAGCTTTTAATAGAGACTTGACGCGGTCTCTTTAGACACACCATTAGCACAGGTAGCAGAATTAGTGCTGTGCTCTGTCCAGACATTCCTGGGGGGATAAATTACAGCCCCTACAAGCAGCCAGGGATTTGGAGTCAGCGTTATGTAAATAAATGCCTATTTCTAGGGAGATACCAACTGCTGTAAAGAAACTGCAGCTGAAACAAGAGAGTGAGTTCACGTTAAACAAACCTTGCTAACGAGTTAATTATCCTGACGAGCAGGACTCACCCACATGCTGTTTCCCTTCCGTGGTCAGTCCAGTGCCAGTCGGCACAAGGGTCCTGTCTCAGGGCAGAAGCCTCAAAACATCCGTGCGAGACTGAAACGGGGGGACAAAGGGCATTAGAGGAGAGAAAACCCGGAGCGGGCTGGAAGAGGGTGAAGACTATGGCCACGCTGGCAGGGCGGGCAGCTGTCCTGCCTCCGGCCCTGCTGTGGCTCAGCATCCCGATCCGCGCCTACAGCTAACGTGGACAATTCCCAGTACCATCCCCTGTCCAGCTCCTGTGCACGGGGGAGACGTTACAGATCTCGTACGCGTCTTCCCTCAGTTCCTGCTTCCAAACCAAAGGGTAATTCCAATGCAAACAAGGGGCGAGGACCCCAGCTCTGAGAGAGGTGTGAAAGGGGCCGAGGAACGGCCGCTTTCCCTCACCCCGCGGTGCAGCCAGCGCGGGGAGCCCGCAGCCGGCCCAGCACCGGGGCGCACGCTGCCCAGACCGCGTACCGCCATGGAAGCCAGCCACCCTCGCCCCAGAGAGGGTGAAATACACCCGCGCACCGCAGCGAGCAAAAGCACAAGGGAGAAGCCCGGGACACACCGGGAAAGCGGATCGATGTACAAGCAGTGCGGGGCTGACCCGGCCGCAGCGGCCGAGGCGAGGCTCGAACCCGCGGCCCGGCGGGAGGCTCGGGGCGGCGGCGCGGCGGGGCTGGGGTCGTAGCGCCCCCTGCTGGCGGCGTGCGGCCGCTCCGCGGGAGCCCCCAGCCTGGGGATAGATCGGAGCCCCAGTCCGGGGAGAGGGAGCCCCCCACATTCCCCCCGAGCCTCGGGAACAAGGCATCACCCACAAGCTCCGGAAGGGCGCGCGGGACCAGGGCAGAGCGGCGGCAGAAGAGCTTTGCTGAAGCCTGGTGGCGTTTGACGCCCGGCCGAAGCGCCGGAGTTCAGTCTGTTGGAGCTGGAACGGAATGTAAAAAGGGTCGGGAATGTTACGCCGAAAATTATTTCGGAGAGAGGCACGGGGTAACACTCTTCTAAAGCAACTCACGGTAGGGTCAAATTGATTCCTGCGCGCAAAAATGCAATGCAGACAAAAAGAGAGCTCATTTAATTCCTCTTTAACTCTGAAAAACAATTTGATGCAGTATCTGACACGTTGCAAAGAACTAAGTATCAACCTAGAAAACAAATATAGCACAGTGCAGCGAGTCACACTGTGCCCTAGAATTTCACACTATAGTGTGAAGTTTAAAAAAAAAAAAAAAATTTGGTTCAAGGCCAATTTCCCTCCCTCACACAGTAAAAACAAGACTTTGTTAATGTTGGAACAGCACAGATTGATCCATTAACAACATCCACTAATGAGCTCCACAACCAGAGCTCTTTACATACGCAATGGCAACAGACTCACCTCCACGGGCACGCCGAAGGTGCCCCACCGTCTGCGAGCCAGCGGCCCCGCGGCACTGGGGGACAGCACACGGCACGGCTCGGCGGCAAAAAAAAAGGTGTCACATTAAAAAAAAAAAAAACAAAAAAAAAAACCACCCAACACCTTCCTGCCACCTAATTAAAACCTAACTAAGGTTCCACAGTTACTTTCAGCAGCCTATCATTCAGCAAGAGGGACCCTTTGTAAACATTTGGGGGCGCAGACGCTTACGACTGGAATTTGTGTGTGAAATTACCAGGGCGCTGCCGAGAGGTTTCAGCTGGATCGCCACAGATAACGAAATGGCTGAACCACGGCACGCAGCCGTTAATATTGTCTCCGAAATGAAGAACGGGATTCTTCAAGGCATCACCAGGCTCTGGTAATTTCCAGCAGCCTCTCCTGACTGCAGATGCTCAGACCATAAATAATCACTACACAGTTTTGCTGCCACTGATATTTTACTGCCTGAGGCAACCGCTCGCCCGTCTGCCTCCCAGATAAGGCCGGGCAAGCTTCAGAGAGTTCGGATACTTTGAGTGGAATCTTCTCAACATCAAAGTCCCAGTAGGGTTTTTAGTGAGACTTTAGAAACCAAGTTAAGGATTTTTAATGTGCCATACAGCAACTAGCATCAAAGCGAGAGCCGTCCGCAGGGAACCGCTGTTTAACAAAGTCACCGAAAGCACGGAAATAGAGCTGAACTAAACAGCTTCATCGCTAGTATTTTGAGGAACTTTTATGTACAGGAGATGAGCACTCTGGAGGTTTACTTGGAGCAGAGAGTCTGAATAAAAAAAAATAATAATAAAAAAAAGACTTCCCTATTTGCCATATAAAATTACTCCGATGAAAATGATGTCCTGAGATTCTTTGAGCTTGTGCCGCGCAGCTCAGAGTAAATATTCTCATTGAATTATGATACTTTGCAGCTCGCACACGTAGAATCAAGGTCATCTCCGGCAGTTAGCGAGAGAGCTCTGCTCCCTCATCTTTGCTATTTCAGCACGCAATTCTTTTTTTCTTTTTCAGCAGAAGTTATTGCTAAGCAGGGGCTTTCCGGGCTGTCGGCAGAGGGACCGTGTTCAATATGACCACAGGCATCAGCAATATTGCTGCACGGGAAACGCAGCCCTGCGGTTCAGACTCGGACTCGGACAAGACCAGCGACTTGTAAATCATTTTTTCCTGTTGCTCAGTTCTTCCCGGGAACCACGAGCATCTTGTCACTCGCGCCGAATTCCCTGCCTGCCTGCGACACCGCACCCTTCGGAACCGGCGGCGAAGAGGCTTGTGATCCAATACCCAGGACTTCAGGGCGACAGCGCTGCCTTCGCTACACCACGCCAGCAGCGAGGGCAGCGCCCGGACCTCGGCTGCAACAAAAAGCATCTGTTTTGTCAACCAAAACACAATTCGGCATGGAGGGAATCCGGGCGCCGCTGTTGCATTGTGAGCTTTATCGCTCTCAGCGACACAAGCTGCTTTTCTGGAAGCTGGAGCAACCGTACATTTTCTGCCAGTTACCTCTATTTTGCAGAGAACGATTAAGACAAGCGAGGGCAAAGAAACACCGCTGTGGCGGAGCGGGATACGCAGCACTCCGCACCCAAAATGAATGTGAAATGCCTGCCGCCTCGCACAGGTGATTGGGCTTTTAAAGACATAAAACACACAGAAAACAAAATCACCGGCGGCTGTCCGTCTCGCCTGTGACACGGTAACGGCTTCAGACCCACACGATTCTCTCACTTGTTTTCGCCAAGCCGCGACGCCAGGAGGAGACAAGACATTTTGAGACTTAATTTTCTAAGGAGAAAAGCAGGATCCTGGTGACATGCCTGTTCCTCGTGAAAGAAAAAGCGCGCCCAGTCCTACATTGCAACACTCTTTCTACACCTTCACTTTTTTTTTTTTTATTTTCCTTTTTTATTTTTTTAAAGTAACAGCCTCCAGCATCTTTTCAGATCAGCAGGCAACGTGCCTACAGACGCCACGGCCCCGCTGCTGAATATGCCGCTGATGACATTTGTGCAAAGCAGCAAGCCTAAATGGAAACGCTTTGGACAGCTTTTCGTAAACCGTTCCGCTTGGACAAAAGCGGCTATCTGCTGTAAGCCAAGAGCCGGGCAGAAGCAGGTTTCCCAGTTGCCACAGAGCTGAAAAATCAAACAAATATTATTAACTTAATGCCAGCCCTGGGCGCCTCCACTAGCTATCAAGGCCACCTTCGGCTTTACCAGCACGCAGTGACTTGTAAAAGGCTGAGCTGAAACAGTATTTCACGGCTTGAATTGCTTCAAATCCCCAAGGAACAAGTGTCAGGATTTTCAATAGCTCTAGTGTTAATAATAAAACAGGGACCTCTTCCAGCATCAGAGCACAAACAGTAGTTATTTCTCTTTCAAAGCTTTGATTCCTAAAACCTTTCTTACATTCAGCTTGACATCAAAACACCCATCTCATTCACTCAGACTGTCACAGGAGAATTGTGTGCTGCTATTAGAAATAGCCCTGAGGTGAATTAAGAACAGCCTGTAATGATGTTCCACTACAGCAACTTTATTTCTACCAAACCAAATAAATGAGCAATATTTTATCTGATGTGCCTTGGCTCGGCAGAGAGCGGCAGCTGCTCCCCATATGATTTATTGAATGGATGTTTTCTAAATAGCCGAAGTCGGGCTCTGAAGCCAGTCACAAAATCTCCTATTCATAACAGCCCAGCGCAGAGACAGGGAGAGAGAAATTCAGGTTCTGGATAGTGGCAAGTTTGGGCACGAACCATTTTATTCGCCATTTTTCCCCCCTATAAACAGAACACACATGCAAGAAGCTGTAGAACAAAATCTATAAATATTGATGCTCAACAGCTGGCAGCAACCACACAGGGCACAAACAAGCCTCTTGTTACACGAATGCAGAAGCGATCCGGTCCCTTTCCGTCCAGCAAGACGTCAAGGGAGCAGCCGGTGTTCAGAGGCACACGGAATGCCGCCAGGAGACTGCTGGATGGGGGGTAAGGAAAGATGGACCTTGCTACATTTTCGGAAGCGGTACAGGCAGCAACGCCCAGCGTTGCAGTCACACCGGGGTACGATACCATCACCAACCCAGTACGCTGAATTGCTGCACCAGTTGCACCAGAAGAGCCCGCCCCGGCACTGTGGTGAGATAAGCAGAGACAGAAGTAAAAGCCAGAAAAAGAAATCCCGTAAGAACAAGACTTCCAGCAAACAGGACTATGGCATACGCAGCTAAAGCAGGGATTTTTGGCTTTTGGAGAGCTGGCAGGAGGAAATGTATTTTCACATTGGCGACTCAAATACGGGATATACGGCCAAAGGACATCTCCGAAGCCAAGAAGTTAATTAGATTCAAAAGAGGTCTGGACATTTACACAGACGCTGAGGACACAGGGAAGTACCGCAGTGACCAGTAACAGATTTCAAGGATATTACACTCCGGTGGGCTCTAACTCCTACTCCCAGAGACTCTGAGACCAAAACCCCGAGGGGAGGCAGGTGGGTGGTTCCACATGTGCTGCAGAGTGCGGGTACATCCCTCTGAAGGGCCCGAAAGCGATAGCTGCCAGCAAGAAGTGACAGTCCCGAACGGGCAGAGATGGTCTGTTCAGGGTATTCTAATTCTCTCAATGCCAGAGCAAAGGCAAAAGCTGATGAGGGCACAGCAAAATCCTGACAAGCTGCCGTGGTTTAACTCCGACTGGCAACTAGGACCACACAGCTGTTCACTCCTCCCTCCCCCCCCTTCCCAGGATAGGGAGAAGAGGGAGAAAAAGGAAAGAAAAAGAAAAAAAACCACTCATGGGTTGAGAAAAAGACAGCATAATAGAACAGTAATGGAAAATAAAATAATAATAATAATGGTAAAAGAATATACAAAAGGAGTTATGCAATACAATTGCTCACCACCCAGTGATCCAGCCCATCCCAAGCAGCGATCACAGATTCCTGCCCCCCAGCCAGCCCCTATTCCTATACTGAGCATGACACCTATGGTATGGAATATTCCGTTGGCCAGCTTGTCCTGTCTATGCTCCCTCTCAGCTTCCATAGGAAGCTGAAAAAGTCCTTGACTTGTTGCTAAGTAATGCTTATAATAACTAAAACAACATGTGTTATCAACATTATTCTCATACTAAACCCAAAACACAGCAGCTACTAGGAAAAAAATTAACTCTATCCCAGCTGAAACCAGGACACAAGGCAGCAAGTGCCTGGCATACACAGCGCTGGGATTCCTGCCCCAAGACATGAAAAACACCAAATATTTATAGCCCAAGGAATGCCAAGCGCCTGGTTCCATGCACTGACTGAATGTTTGCTCTGGGAGTAGAAACGCCGTCCCTGAACTGGTGGGGATAAGGGAGCGAGGGGCCCACCGGACTGCGCTGGAGAGACACCGGCTCCAAGAATTACCATCTGTGGAACTGCTGATTAAACACAACCAGGCTGGGAGGAAAGCTCAAACGGCATTCTTTTGTTGGCTGGTAGTTAGCATGTTCGCTCTGTCTCTAATGAACCGTCAGGGAAGCCTTAAGGAAAAAAAAAAATACCTTAAAACGTTCACAAAATGCTCACAAAGGCTTGTCCTGATGCCAGTTCGAGTCCCTCTGCGCAGATTCCCAAACCAAAGAAACCTTTGATGCCAGTGGGGCACACGGTCGCCACAATATTTCACTTCATGGCTATTCAAAAAAAAAAAATTCTCTGATACTTTGCCCTCGACTAATGTGCACTTAAAGAAATAAAGAACCACCTGGCCTTGCCATTGAAGAGTGGCACAAACATTTCCACAAGCAGATTATTGACCAGAAGTACAGAAGCCAAGTTATAAACAGGTTAGTAATTCAATAAACAAAACAGTAAAGCATTTCAAAACAGACCATACAAACCTCATTTTACCTGCCCTCCTACAAAGGTAGTCAAATATCTATTTATGAGATTATAACTACCTATTTTCTATGCCATTCAACAAAAAGGAGAAAAAGAATCAAGATAAAAAGAGAGCGTATTTTAGCTGTAAAGGATTTATTCATCCAATTTACATTTGAATCAATTATCCAGGCAAAGCTCAAACACTGCCAACGTGATTTAGGTGACTGAGCGCACATCATAAATAGTGCGGCATTCAAGTCGTATAATCTGTAGCTGCAATTTCTGGATAGCTTCATGAGCAGGAAGAATACCCTGACTCACAGCCCGCCTTTATTTCTGAGTAGCAGCACGCTTTGCTGTAGCTAGGAACGGAGCCTCTGAAATCTCTCATTCAAAGAAAACCCGCAGTTTTCCTTCCAGCCCACTGGACTAGGGATGAACTCCCGCCAGCCAGGACCAGCGCTGAGCACGAGCCACAAGCCGAAGAGCCGTACAAGAGCAAGGCATGGACTGACCAGGCTGAGCGGGAATTTCGTCTTCCAACATGAAGCCATCCTTGCTGATCACTCTTGGAGCGGGCTCGGACCATGAGAGAGCCCCTTCCTCGTGCTGTGCACAAAGGAAAAGGCAAACAGCGTGGTTGCCTCTTGCAGGTTTTGACAAGGATGGATGTTATCTACAGAAACTTTGCCTGTGATGCTTGGCGGCAGCAAGGACGCCGGTTGAAGTTCTCATCGCCTTCCCCCTCGCTCACTCCCCAACCTACGGCGAGGCTCCTCGTGGGCACTACTCTGTGATCAGACCTGCAGGCAGCAGCTTCGTATCCCTGAACTCCTGTTTGGCAGGAAAGTTACAGATCAGCCTCTTGGAAAGACCCACCCTATGTTTGTAGAAAGTCAATCATCTCATCTACTTTTTGAAAGATGGAAGGGAAGTTCTGCAGCTATTTCCTGTCCACAGAACAGGAAAAGAGGTGTGGAGGCCACCACTAGCCCTGCAACACCACCTGCCGCCCAGGCAGACTTCCCGGCAGCCTACCGTGGTGTTTTGAGACACGTTTGTCGGGCTTGATCTCCTGCCAAGAAAAGGTTGACCGCAGCCGGTTCGCGGGGGTACGCGTCCAGCTCTGCTGCCTGAAGCGGGGGGGAGGAAACCCCGCTGCTACCCTGCGGTGCTTCTGCGCACCCCGTTTCTTGTGATCTGCGGGCAAAGTGCAGCCGCTCGCTCCCTCCCTGGAGGATAACAAATTCCTGTTATGGGGAAAAAAAGATCACAAGTAGTGCTGGCAAAGTACAGCCATTTGTGTAGAGCAACCAAAAGAAAGCAGGGCAATAGTCAACGTCCCCAACTTCCCTTGCAGCATCTAACAAAGCATGACGCTGGTTTGGAAAGCAGCACTTCTAGCAGAGCGTGTTTTTAACAAGGAGACTGTTTAGATCCTCTGTACTTCCTTAGCTCTAATTCAAAAGCAGATACAGGAATTTTTCCCCCATTAAAATAATCAAAGTTTTAGAATAAAGAAATAAGTGAATTAAAATATCTTCAGCTCATGGTGGTCTCTCTCTTTACTGTTCAGAGGCACACCAGCAAGCAGCTCCTCTGCTACCTCAAGATTTCCTTTTTCTTGCGGTAGTTATGGCACACAATGTGTCTCTAGGAGAACAACAGATGAAAAAAAGCTCAACTAATTTCACAACCAAAGAGTGAATCTTCTCTTCTGCTAAGTTTTTCCTCTAGTAGTTTTTATCTACTCTGCAATAGAGTTTAGCCTTGTACCAATGCAAGAAGAGAGACAAAGAATTATGAAGCTATGAATCCCATTAGCATCAAAATGCAGCTACAGAGACAAGGGGATTTTACGGAGATAAGATATTTTTTGAAAGAATACTAGAAGGAGGAAAAAATTATTTTACAAAGCACACATTTTTCATAGACCTGGAAGCCACAGCACGTTATAAAACCAAATTTGTTGCTGTTGTTTTTACTTTACAGCATTAATCACTTAAAGCCTTGCTTAGGTGGGCAGGAAAAATCCATTTTCCATTGTATTAACTTCATACAATTTAAGAAGCCTTTCAAGACCCGCATAAAAAAGCAAGTAAACCCTTCTGAGTGTAGCTGGTCCTGTGCTAGCCTGGGACACGGCTGCACAGAGCACATCCAGCTGGACCTGCTTTCTGCAGACGTACCCGCACCGCCGCTCCAGAAGGCGGAAAAGCACTTAAATCACAGCAGCTCCCTCTACTCAACATCTGATTTAAAGCCCTTAGGAAATTAGCATTTCCCAAATACTCTTCCAGTATTGCAGGGTGCAATTCTGTTTTATCCTACGTCCTTGAACAAGTGGTAGAATTCCCAGGCGAAGCAAACGCACCGTGCAGAGAGGCACAGACAAAAGGGGAGACAGCGGGGAGAGGCGTCCTTTGAGCCACGTCCTGGCTGCAATGCACGGGACGTGTTTCCGAGGGCAATAACAGCTTGTTCATAAATCCTGCTGGCAGCAAGCATAATGGGCCAGCTACCGTTTAGGGACAGGAGATGCCTCCTCAGAGGTATTTGGTTCCGCGCAGCTTCTGCTGGACATGGCATTTTAAAAAAATATGGTGTTTTAAAAAACATGGTGTTGAGAAAAGGCATTACACACCGAGATACCGCAGGGAAGGGGAGGAGGAGACTCACCCCGTATCCCAGCGGGTAACCTGTGCAGGGGCGGCAGCAAACATCTTTGTGTGTCAGTCCTGGGATCCTGAATGTTGGGATTTTTTCCAACTGTGACATACGCTGAATTAACAAACACAAAGATCTCGCCACCCTTGGCCTGCCCAGTCTCCCCATTAAGGTTTGACTAGAACCAGGGTGTGGGGCAAAGGGGAGTACCAGGAAGGTTCAGTGCAGATATTTAACAAGTTTCTTTTGTGTTTGCAAAAGCTTATGTACGTTTACAATACGGGAATATTACTCCAGTGACAACATGCTGCCTTTACTCAATTCATAGTAGAATTATCTTACTACAATGCGAAAGAACAGATGGATTTGGCGCATGCATCTGGAGATAAACAAACCTAAGTCAGGTGGATGCAGAAACACGCATCAGGGCTTTTGAATTTTACTCTTCAGCCCCCCAGACAACCACATCTTCACACAATATATATACACATCGCTTTAACATATAAACAGCGCAGTCTAAGAACCAAACGGATGGTTGCGTATGGGCAAGATTCCCAATACCCAGCTTGCCTTTTATGAATTAACACAGGTAGAATATGCAATCGCTCCAGCAAAGAACAGACACCTGAACTGCTCCAAAAGGCAAGGGGGGCAGGAGGGGAACCAAACCACAACCCCTCTTGCCTTGTATAATCTGGATTTTGACGAAGAAATCAGGGAAGAAAACATCCCTGTGGGCTTCCAGTTGACTCCCAGAACAAGAGCTCCCAAGGGGTCTTGAAGGTTGATCTGAAAAACAAAAGATGACCTCATAAGACAGTCAGAAGGCATTGCTGAAATCTTACCCCATGACATCTAGTCGGAAGTGGATTTCTGCTCGAAAGGCTTTGCACATCGTTGCCACATTAGCAGGAGACAGGGTGAAAGCTGTTTCAGCGTTGCACGGCATCATCCCGGGTTTGCCCCCCACTCCTGCCCACAACCTGCTGCCGGGCCGTTCGCTACCGCTCCTGAGCTGCTCGTACACAGCTTCTTGCAGAACCTGCCAAGAAAGCTGTTGTGAAACTTCAGTCTCGCAAACGGCCCTCAGCTCACACTTACCTCTAGACGTATTTCAAGGGAGTAATTACGCACTTTGGGTGGCTTGGGCACATATGATTTTTCCCTTTCTCAAATACAATTACAGCTGCACAGAAACCGAAAGATGTATGGACGAAACACCAGTAGAATCAATATATCAGATCAGGTGGAAAGCCATGATTTTGAGCTGCTGCTGAACTATATTAAACCACCTAAATTAACTTAATTAGGTGTCAAAACAAGTCTGCTTGATATAAGAGATATTTGTTTTTAAAAAAAAAAAAGTCAGTCCAGTTTAAAAAAGCTGACTCAGCTCCCAATCAAGATAGCTCCTCCAATAAACTTTTAAAAGCTGCCTTGAGATACTGGCCATCTCTGCAAAAGTTTTCTAGCTCTTCTCAAATTTATATTTAGATATCAGGGATGCCAATATTCAGCAATTTAAAGACAAAAAAACCAAATCCGAAATATCAGTCAACAACTGATTCGAGAGAAAACAGGGAAACAATTTAGGATGAAAGCTCACTTTTACATGCCTAAACTTCCTATAAGCTCTCAGTACTGCTGCAATTAGCTCTTCACAGATGTGATGGAAACAGCCACATCAGAAGACATTGAACTTCTACATATAAGAAGAACTTTGTCCATCCCCGCCCTCCTCCTTTCTCCTTTCCATAAGTTTTTCACTTTCCATACGTTTAGGGCAGCATTTAAAAATAGAGTAGCTTCTCTAAACAATTAGCGAACATTCCCATGGTGCTGTCCGTCTTGAACGTGGTGACAGATCGACGTGCACGCAGCTGGATCAGGCACATTGCATACGGGGTGCCAGCAGTGTCACAGCCCATAACGAACACCCAGAAAGAACGGGAAAGCACCAGGGCATCTCCCCACCAGCACTATCAGGTGCCCAAGGAAATTGAAAAGGAGCATCACTTACAATTTATACAGTGCAGCAACCTCCTATGCCCAATGGAGCAGCAGCCTGAAAGTATTTTAGGTGTTTGAAACATGTGAGAACGTTATTCCGTTCCAGGCTCAGAGATTTACGCTTAAGTCAGGGGGAAAAAAAACTAGGCCTGGATTGTTTTTCCTTTTAGAAGTAGCAGAATCTCCTCTGTGCTGTCACAGTTTCAGAGATGTTGTTATTCATTAGCACGGCAGGACTGAGCAGAGATCTCCTCCTCCTCCTCCTCCTCTAGAGATGGGGCACAGAAGAACAACGCACGCTGCTCAGAGGGCTTTCGGGTGTAACAAAACTACAGTTCACTCTGCTCCCAGCAGGGACCCGTTGGCTGCAGCCCTCGAGAGGTGACATTCTCATGGTCAGGAAGACAAAACCAAGGTTCCGCCCCAGCGTGGGTTTGCAGAAGGGGGTCTCACAAAGCGTGTGCTCCACGTCTAGGCCTGGAGTTGAGTGAGAAAAACTGTCCCTTTTCTCTTCCTTACAGCTCTAGGGAACGTAAACAGAAATGAGCCATACCTTGGTTTTTCAACTCAAACAGGATGCTCTTTCTTAATGTGGCTTGCGTCAATATTGCTGCAGACAAAATGAAACTATTATGAAACAAACCAAACAATTATCAGACAAAAGCAATTGAGAGAAATAAGAGAGCTGATCATCAGGAGGTGATTTGAACCCAGTTTAATGTTTTTAAGTGCTGCCTCCAGGCTGCTGCCTCAGGAGAGGGCAGTCTTCGCAAGCAATTGAACTGTGCTCCTCGCCTGGGAACGGGGAGCAGACAAACCACCGCAGGCTTCATTTCACAGCTGCCCCCAGACCAGTCAAGCTCACAACCCAAAGTCTGGTTCAAAAGGCTCATGGCTGAGAGCTTGCCACGGCGAGGTCTGCACCCAGGGAGACCACAGATGACAAGTCCCACCAGTCAGCTTGGCACCGGCAGCGGGCATTCCTCCT